>CM046040.1:45783424-45944944 GCA_025215565.1 Flaveria ramosissima
TTTCTAGGTTAAACGTGTTTTAGCCGTAAAAATTCGAATTTTGCAAACTCTAATCGCCTAAGTCCGTAGAAACCAAACTTTGATGAGCAGGGAACGTCCAAGATCACTTTTGACACAAAAGATTGCGTTTCTAGTGTAAAAACACAAACTTTTATCAATCTTGATTGAATCACACGTAATCAAGAGCCAAAGCTCTGATACCACTTGTTAGGACCTGGTATTTGAACGAAATACCACTTGTTAGGACCTGGTAAACCAGATCAAATAGTGCGAAATCCTATTTGATTGGCGATCCAATCAGTGAGAACATACGAAGAATCAATAAAGAATTGAATTAACATTAGAAATCGATTGAGAATCGATCTAATGTGTTCTATGAACTTGGAGAACGAATTGGGAGGCTTCTGGACGGCTAGGGTACGTCTGGAGTCGAAATAGAATGAATGCTTACGTTTTTCTACGAATTGGGTTGTATTTATAGGTTAGTATTGTTCATTCGTGCGACTGGACCATAAGTATGGTTCAGTCGTGCGATTGAACCATGCGGTTGATTCATCCGCATGACTGAGTGTTCAGTCGTGCGACTGAGCCAATCTTGTGTGTCAATCATACGACTGATCCAGTCTCCTGGTTCAGTCGTGCGACTGAGTCAATCGTATGAAGTTATTCATGTGTGTGGTCCATTCGCATGGGCCATTCGCATGAGAACTTCATTATGTTAAGTTTGAATGTATTAATTAATATAACATGATGTGTAACCATTCAAACAACCATAAACCTAATTAACCAATTCAACATCGACTCATTAATGAAATATTAAACATTATCAATCACAAACAATCAATATCATTTCATTAATCATTTCACATTACATCGGAATCAGACAAACAAGATCTATTACATTCAAATCCTGATCTAGGGACATACATGTATCAACAGTGTGGAGTGAAGTCCTATGGCATTTCCCTTAGAGGGATTCTTGACATCGTACATGAAGGACTCCACTTCAGCACTATCTTAGGCTTTCCAGTTATGGCATCAACTTAAGACTGTCTGATATACCTCGTAGGTTGTTAAGGTTTGAAGTTGACCTACCTGGTGTGGTACTCTCTCTTCAATGCAGCCTCAAACCAGCCTGACATCTTTCTCGAGTCAGCATATAACAGTTTCAGTTTGGCCAGCTGGTTGAGCTCAAAACCAGGTAGACTCTTTAGATCATGTGGGAATCTAAAGTACTCAACACCCTTCTCTCTCTTTACTGCGTATACGTTAAGATCATCAAAATGGGCCCACGCGATAATCTTGCCTATCTCCTTGTGATGTTTCTTCACTTTGTAGAGATTGGTGTAGACATTCGGTTTAGGAGCAGCGCGTTGGGCTCGGATCTCCTCAAAACATGCAGCCCATTCAGCCTTGCGGATGTTGACATTGGCATTTGAGGCTTGGGCTTGTTCCTCAATCTTCTCGGACACTTGCTCCATTTTATCCAGTACTCAAACGTATCACTGACAAGGGAATCACCCAGGTTGGGAACCACATTTCCCTCTTTGTCAGCATACTCTGGATAGTGTTCTGCAGTGACGTCCTCGATCTCGATCTCATTAATGTCGTTCAGCTCGTCATCACTGGTTGCTTCAAGGGTTGGAGCGTCCTTGATAATCTCATCAGGATTGAGTTTGAACATTTCGGCCAGTTGCTCATTAGTAAGATCATGAATTATTTCCCCCTCTTCAGAGGTGTAACTCACTGATCTCCTGACAATCCGTTGCAGATCAAGAATCATGGTTAGTTGAGTTTTGACCTGCTGAAGGGGAGCAACATCGTATTTGTCCCTCTAAAAATTTGGATCTGCTTGATTTAGACATGTAACACATCAATCATTAGTTAATACTCAAAACATAAACACATTAAATATATATAAACATTAAGTACAGAAGTTTAATACATGATTCAATTACAAAAGCTTTCGAATACATAAATGTCTAATCATTACTTTTGTCCTCAATCGCAAGCTCATCAGTAGGTGAGGCAGAAGACGAGGCTCGTTGGTCTTGATTTCTCTTTGTACATCTCTCTTGACCCTCCGCTGAGGCAGATACAGCTGCATTTCCTTCTTCATCATCATCATCATTCTACCTTTCCCTTGTCTCTTCATCATCACTTGCCTCATCATCATCACTATCATCATCTTCATCCTCATCATCATCATCACCATCGTCGTCTCCTTCTCTGATCTTGAGGGGCTCATCTTTGGAGCCTTTGAGTCTCAACATGATGGTCTTGTTGGTAGCCTCCAACTCTTCTATCCTTTTGGCTGAGTGGACATGTTGCTCCTGGAGTTGGGACATCTCTGAGCTCTGTGCAGCCATCTGCTGTGCTTGCTGCTCAATTAGCTGCGCCTGCTGAGATATCCACTGAGATTGCACAGTAGTAAGCTCTACCAACTGACGAATCTGAGCTGTCTTCTCATCATCAGGTGCTAACAGCTTCAGCACCATACGGTTCAGTGTTGAGAGCTATTCCTCTACCCCACTGGAAGGTAGAGATGATCTAGATGGAAATGAGGGGTAAGATGACGGTCCTGCTTGGTGGATAGAGGTGGTGGTGGTGGCAGTGGTGAAGATTGGGGGTGGTATGGATGTAGGTGGTGGTGGATGAGCAGTAGTGGTGGTGGATTGGATAAGGGTATGTGGTGGAGTGGGTGTGGTAGTTGTGTGTGAGGTGGTAGAGATGGTGGCAAGTGGTGTGGTAGCTATGGTGGTGGTAGTGGTGGAAGGTGTAGTTACTAATTCCTTGAAAGACTCAAATGTTTTTGATTTGGATTTCAGAAACATTACCCAAGAAAATCTTGTGTAGTCATCAGTAACCACATAGCAGTACAAGTCGCGTGCAATGCTTCTTGTACTAACTGGACCAAACAGATTCATGTGAAGAAGTTCAAGAGAAAGCTCGATGGAATGAACTTTTTTTCCTTATGAGACTTCTTCATCTGTTTGCCTTTCTTGCACGCCACACAGAAATGCGGAAGTTGGAAGTTTTTGACGTTAACTCCTCTCACTAGATCATTCTGGATCAAGTGATTCATCTTCTGTGGATTAATGTGTCCCATTCTCCGATGCCAGGAGATTGAGTCCTTTTTAGTAGCCTTTGACAAGAAGCACTGAACTTGATGATCCGTTGTGGAGGCCTTTGAAAGATCCAAGACATAAAGGTCATTATATCTTGAGGCAGACATTAAGACTTGGTCCTCCAGGATCACATAGTCCTTTTTCAGGACATAGCACTTCTTGTTGTCAAATATTATCTTAAAGCCTTTGTCACATATTTGGGATACAGAAAGTAAGTTGTTTTGAAGTTGTTCAACGTAGTTTACTTTATCAAACTTTACTTTCTTATTTCCCACTTCCCCTTGAGCTGTGATATACCCTCCTTTGTTTCTAGAAAATGAAACATGGCCTCCTTTTATTTGTTTGACATTTGATAAGAGTGCCTTGTTCCTAATCATGTGCCTGGATGCTCCACTATCGACAATCCACGTGTTGGTTTTAGCACTGCGGCGAACACCCTGCATATTCAATTGAAAACATTAGTTTAGGTTAGGGACCCTAGCCTTTACTGGCTTGGGTTTCCCAGAGGCATCACACATCATAAATTCCACCATTTGACCTTTAGATGGTGAGGGAAGCTCAGGTGTCTTCTTGTCCTTATTATCAAACATTGAGGTTGATTTTTCTTTCCATAAACCAACTTTGTGTAAGGCCTGTTTGTGGTAAATAGACGACTGGCTAATGGGTTGAACTTCAGGTTCACTAGGTCTTCTAGATGGAGTCAATGAGCTCCTCTTAGAACACCCAGGTTTTGATTCCTGAAGTTCAACTTTCTTCCTAGGTGTCTGATAGTAAGGACAATTAAACGCAATGTGTCCACACTCTCCACAGTTGTAGCATGACCTGCTATCAACTTTATGATTTAACTGTTTTTGTGGAGACGTGTGTGACACCCGAGTGACATTGTTCTGTTTGGGTTTTGACTCCATTTTGTTTATCTGGACTTTGACATGAAACACATGATTGGTTAACATTAATGGTCCTTTTAGGTTTAGATTTGACTGTGTTTGACCCAGACTTTATATTAACCTTTTCAAACTCTTTTTCCAGATTAACACAAGGCATTTTACCTTTTGCCTTTGACGTGGCCTCCTATTGTTTAGTTCCAGATTCATTTGATGTACATGGGGAATCTGGATCACTTACAAGAGTAGTGGACACCACATGATCCTTGATTGGATTGTTATTGATTGGTTTACTTTTAGTGTTCATCAAGGTCTCAGGTGGTGGTGAAACCACTTTATATCCTAAACCCTCCCCATTATTACGCTCTCTCACTAAGTGTTGGACAATATGAGATGAACTTGTCCAACTATGCAGTTTTTGATTTAATGAATTAACTTCTACTTCTAAAACTGGTTTTTGTTTCTTAGTGTCTTCTAGGGAGTTAAGATAGTACCTAATGTCATTAGCTTGGTTAAAGGCTACTACTTCTGTTTCCCTAAGCTGTTTGTTCAATAGGTCTATCTTTTCTTTGTAACTGTGCTCATTTTGTTATAGAACTCTGTTAGCTTCAGTGCACAGTTGCAAGTCTTTTACTAAGCTATCATTATGATCTAATAACCTAGCAAATTTCAAGTCAATGCTTTCCCTAAATTTATTAACATCAAAACAAGCATGATTATTGAAAAGTTGGTCAGTAGTACTTACCTGAGAAGGTTCTGATGAATCAGCCATCAAAGCAGAGTCTGGTGTTTCTGGTTCTGGTGATTCTAACGTTGTTGTAGTTTTCCCTTCTTGAGGCATGTAATTGACCACAGTTGCAATCTCTTCAGTGTTTGACATCGCGAGTTCCACTGCAATATCTCCTTCATTAGCTGAATCATCATCTAAATCCTCAACACTAGCAATGTTGGATTTTCCCGGAGAGACGAACCGAAAGCTCCAGTCCTGTCCCTCTTCATCATAGGCAGTCAAGGCTTTAGGATCCTTGCTTGATGAAACAGGACTCCTAGTTTGCTTATCTTGACGATTGAATGACGAGAATGGATTCCCGTTTCCAGTTTTCTTGGGCTTCACACATTCTCGTTTGAAGTGCCCCTTTTCGCCACAGTTGAAACAGGTCACCTTGGTCTTGTCGAAACCAAAGGTAGTTTCCTTAGTTGCAACCAAGTTTTGTCCGATCTTCTTGACAAACTTCTTAGCTCTCCGGACGGCACTTGCTAAGGCCCACAATATATCCATCCTTTCCAGCTCTGTCTCATCTACCTGCTCGTAGTCCTCGTCTGCCAGATGGCAGTTTCCAATTCTCACAGCAACTAGTCCATCATAGGAGTGGACTACAGCTGCCAAGAGACCCATGTGCTCTCTTGCTACTTCTACTGTCACATTACCTAGATTCTCGGTCTTCAGTTTTGTAGTATTTGCTTCAGGTGCAATGTATCGGGTACCATACGACCCTGACGTTTCCAACCATGAAGTAGAGGCTTGAGAAGGACCAGCTGAACTTGACAAAAAGGCTGTCTGAAATGGTGCTCCAGATGTTTTGGCTTGAGGAGTCGCGTTGTATAGTGTCGGATTCTAAGTATAAGACGACTTTTGGGCTCTGTATTTCATCCTTAATGCTTCCTCTCTCAGCTTCAGAGTGAAATCATTTATATCTAACTTCGTTAGCATACCATTCTATATGAGATTGGAGACAAAAGAAGCCCACTTCTCTCGCAACCCATCTGCAAAGTTTGACACCTTGTCCTCCATGGTCGTTGTAACTCCATGAGTGTGTAGCTCACTCATCAAGTGGTAGAACCGAACGATGACGTCATCCAAGCTCTCATTACCCATTGACGAGAAGTTGTCGAACTCCTTCTTCAACTCTTTAGCCTTTATAGCCTTTAATGACGCATTCCCGTCATACCGTTTTTCCAATTCATCCCACAGCTTCTTTGCTTGCTTGTTATCAGAAAATTGACGGAAGATGTCCTTAGGAATTGACTGAGTAAGCAGAGCATAAACTCTCTTTTCAGTATTCTACTTGACCTTTTCTCCATCAGTCATGCCACCTAGTGTAAGTTTGACTCCATCAGCACCTACTGGCATATTATACCCCGTCTCAATTGCTTCCCACATATTGGGATCTACTCCATTTAAGTAGATCTCGAAACGTTGCTTCCAGTGTGGGAATTCATCTAACGTGATTAGCTTAGGGGGATTGTTGTGATTCCCTACTTCACTCTCTAGAAGCAGCAGGTTTTGAATCCTTGAATCTCTCCCTGCTGTGAATGCTAAGTATTGGTCCTCCATTGCAATCAACTTTAGTCTTTGGAACAAACTGTTTCACTTGTGCGAATGAAGGTATGCAATTGGGCTATTCGTGTCACACCCCGGGCCCAGATAGGGTGGGACGTCACAGACTAGCAACAACATATGGCAGCGGAAACAAACAATTATAAGAGCTCAAAGGAGAGAATATCACATGGCATTAAAGTTTTAAAAAGGTAATGGGACTAGATACACATCAAGCCCCAATTAAGTTTTACATTCAACCATAAAATGAAATTGTACTTGCTTAACACAAAATATAAATTGTTCAAATGTTTCATCAAAGAAATAAGCCAATGCCATGTCACGGGGATAAGTCTAGGTCTTCAAACAGCTAGGATCTCTTCAAACATTACCTGAAACATGCTCAAAAGAAAATTGTGTCAACTATAAAGTTGGTGAATTCAAGTGCTTAAAGTTCAAAAACAAAAGGACTTAATAAATCCTTCTTTGATTAAAAGAAAAATAATCATTGTTTATCATCATGGGAGAAATAAAATCATAATCAACCCTACACTCAGTCCCGGTTAGCCTCTTCTAAAGTTGTGTTTTACCGGATATTCCCGAAGGAAGAAACTGAGCCCCATACCAGTGAACCCTACCTGCCTGGATGATTCACCATAGAATCTTAACAAAACTTGTTACATGCCACAACGATCCCTCAGGATCTCAGTGGGGTAACCTTCCTGGAACGGAAGCCACTGTGTGTGGGGGATTCCCCAAATAGATCTATCCATATAAATCAAGCGGTTCACAAAAGAATTAATGATCATGATATAAAAATTAGCAGGTAACCACAATCCCACATAGTATCATCAAATAAAGCACAATCATAGTTCATAAAAGTAGAGCATGTTCCATCCCAAAACAGTAGTAAAAAGGGGGATCACTAGAACTCACCTTAGGTTTCAAAATCAAAGTTTCCTGATGTGCCGGGAAGTGTCACAAGTCTAGCACCCTAACAAGTACATATTAAGCAATAAGCTACTGCCCTAAACTCATATCAAGTGCAACAATCGTGTCAAGAGTTTAGTTATAGTGTACGGCTTTGGTCCAGTGAAGTTTGTATGAAAAGTTTCCTTTTATGGCAAGTCAAAGAGTCTTCATGAAAGTTGGGGATTTTCACTTCATTAGATTAGTTATATTAAAAGATTTTATTGTTCAAGTGTTATTAGCTTCCTGGAAGTCGGTTAAATGGTTTGGAAAAATTTTACAGTTTAGTCCCTCAAGTTTCAAAATTGACAGTTTCTACCCTTAAGTTTAGTTTCTTGCCTTTTATGTCATTTATGCCCAAAATCAGATTGTAGAGTCATATTATGATTATTATGGGGTAAGTGGTTCAAAACTTTGGTCTATGGGTTCGATTTTGAAAACTGCGTGTTTAACGCTCCCGGTCGCGGTAAAAGCCGGATAATTTTAATAGTAATTTGGAGTTTTCAAATATTTAAATTTTGGACCAGTAGGTATTTTCTAAGAGACTTCTTTATAAATTTCTAAGTCCTTAAATTGTGTAAATTGGCCTTTTATAGTCAAAATCTTGTTTTTACGTTTGACCCGTTAATACGCGGTTTTGACCGGGTTTGACCATTTAAAGCTCATTTGACCGAGTTTTTAAATCTTTTAGGTCCTTTATCACTTATTTTACTGAAATCATATGATTTTCATAAATCTTAGTTTTGAACCCTATTTTTATAGATTTTTCTCAAAACTATGCTCGGTTTGTACCCGTTTTTAGTTAAAATACCATTTATTTGAGTCGTTGACCACTTAACTTATCCATTGACTCCAAAATACTTTGTTTATCAGTTTTGAGCCTGGAATACTTTTTAAGAATGTTAGATTCATAGTCTTACTATTTTTAAGTCATTTTGCCATGTTTTCGGGTCCCAAAAGTGACTAAAAGAGGGTAAATCACATCGTGTCCTTTATTCCAGAGATTAAACATTGCTAATACTTCAAATATTCACTAAACCTACTGAAATTTCAGTCCCAACATGTTGCCTAGTAGATCTATACATTCATATGCTTCAAATATGTAGAAAATGTCATAACCGACAATTACACTAGTGTAAATCATCATAGCTTGAGTTTAAATGTTACCAACACTTCATTTAACTTCATAAGCAGATTATTAAGGTGTCATTAAGTCGTTCATGAGTAGGTTATGGGTCTTGTTTAAAAGGATTTTTCAAACAAATGCTCAAGAGGGTGTTGTTACATGTAGAAAGGGGGTTTCAAGGTGAAATCCATGTATCAACCATGGGTTTGAGTATGTAGCCACTTGGAACTTTTAAAACAGGTTCTTTGGAGTCCATTAACTTGTAAAAATGCAGGTTGCAAGTTTGATTTACAAGTGTTTAAGCTTTCACAAGTTAGATGATGTCAAAACACTCAAAATGAGGGTTTTCATGGTGGAAATCGGTTTCCACCTCAAGAATGGCTAACAAAACATGAAGTTTACCTTCAAGAACGTTGGTAACTCCTTAAGAATGAGATGATGGTGAGATGTTTCTGCTACAACAAAGAAATACATGGTTCTTAGATGTCAAATGAAGAAAACAAGAGAAATGTCACAAAACCGACATCTTGAGCTTACACTCGAAATAACTCACGGTTTGGAGGGTGTTGATGGTCGTGAATGGCTTGAAACTCCTTGGACTTGAATGGAGAAACTCGAACTAAGGCTGGAAAGGTGGAACAAACACGGTTGTGTGACCAAATCTTGCAACAAGGCTGCTCCTTTGCGGTTTCGGTCTTGGCCGAATGGATCTTTGTGTGGTCTTCGAATTTTTCTTGCACAAGGCTTAGAGAGAATAGTTTTGAGAGGGTTGAGAGATGTGTGTGTGTGTCTTCAGCTGGTGGATCGATTAAAGGGAGAGAGAGGGAGAGAGGTGGAGAGAAATGCATGGATTGTGAGTGGGTGAGAAGGGTGGTGTGAAGAAGAGAGGAGAGTGGTGAGGGAGGGGGCGGCCGATTTGGAGTGTAGTGGGGAGGGTTTTAAATTAATTTTAATTGTAAATTAATATTGTGTAGTGTAATTTTGTAGTATTGGGTATTATGTATTATTTAGTGGAAAGGTGATTTGAGGTGTCTAATGCATACCCATGCATGCATGGCCGAATTAATGCAAGTGTGAGTGTGTGTGCTCACATTTTAATTGCCTTCTCTTAAGTTTAATTTTGTAAGGGTGACTAGTTGACATTCCCGGACACTAATTTTTAAAACGGTAGAAACCTAAATTGGTTAAAAATCAAAAGTAAAAATTACATGAAATCATAATTTACATCAAATAGCAAGAATTGATTCCAATTTCATAGTAGGGTAGTATAGTTTCAATTATTAGCACTCATAGCATGGATAATGATGCAAGTAATCTAGGGTTAGGGTAACAACCTGGAGGTCGGTTGTCACATTCTCCCACCGTTTAGGAAATTTCGTCCCGAAATTTAACTCTGATTAGAGACTGAACGGGTGGGATTGAAGAGGTGTGGATAATTCTTCCACATTTCATCTTCACGCTCCCAAGTAAATTCAGGTCCTCGCTTGGAGTTCCATCTAACCTTGACCTTGGGTATGCGGCTTCGTCTGAGTTGCTTAACCAAGCGGTCCGTGATCTCTATAGGTTCTTCCACAAAGTTCAGTTTGTCGCTTATCCTTGCTTCTTTTAATGGTAGTTCCAGGGTTTTGTCTACCATCCTCTTCTTCAAGTTTGACACATGAAAGGTGTCGTGTATGTGGCTCAATCCCGGGGGTAGTTTCAACTTATATGCTACTGGGCCAATTCTTGCCATTATCTCAAATGGTCCAATGTATCTTGGGCTTAGTTTTCCTCTTTTTCCGAATCTCACCGTTCCTTTCCACGGTGCTACTTTTAGCATCACTCTGTCGCCCACTTGGAACTCTAGAGGTTTCCGCCTCCTGTCGGCGTACTTCTTCTGTCGGTCTCTAGCTGCTCTTAGTCGTTCCTTTTTCTTATAGATCTTATCGGTGGTTTCCAACACTATGTCGGGTCCCATCACTTGGCTGTCACCAATCTCATTCCAACTCAAGGGTGATCGGCATTTCCTGCCATATAGGGCCTCGTACGGAGCGGCTTTGATACTCGCGTGGTAACTGTTGTTATAGGCGAATTCCACCAAAGGAAAATGGTTATCCCAGTTTCCGCCAAAGTCCATCACGCAAGCTCTCAACATGTCTTCCATCGTTTGAATAGTTCTTTCGCTCTGTCCGTCGGTCTGAGGGTGGTAAGCCGTGCTAAGATCTAAACGGGTTCCTAAAGCTTGCTGGAACGATTTCCAGAAACGAGAGGTGAAACGGCTATCACGGTCTGAGATGATCGACAGAGGCACTCCATGCCTTGTTACAATCTCGTCGACATAAAGTTGGGCCAGTTTCATCATATCGTAGTCTTCTCTAATTGGCAAGAAGTGAGCTGATTTGGTTAATCTATCCACTATTACCCAAATAGCATCGTGACCTTTAAACGTTCTAGGCAGCTTGGTAACGAAATCCATCGTAACATTATCCCATTTCCATTCGGGAATCTCAGGTTGCTGCAGCGTTCCCGATGGTTTTTGGTTCTCAGATTTTACCATAACACAAGTTAAACATTTCCCCACATAAACAGCGATTGATCTCTTAATTCCTGGCCACCAGAAGAGTGTCTTTAAATCCTGGTACATCTTATCACTTCCAGGATGAATTGAATCCCTAGACTTGTGTGCTTCATCGAGGATTACTTCTCGAATTCCTCCGTGTTTTGGCACCCAAGTCCTTCCACAATATCTATATGTACCATCGTCCCCTATCTCCAACTGCTTTTCCATTCCAGTCAATCCTTCTTCTTTCAATTTCTCTTCCTTTAATGCCTCGCCTTGAGCTTCCTTCAATTTTGCTATAAGGTTGGTATACACACTCATTCTTAAGGCTCGTACTCGAAGAGGTTTCTCTCTTTCCTTTCAACTTAACGCATCCGCCACAACATTGGCCTTACAGGGTGGTAGCGGATCTCGCACTCATAAGCGTTCAATAGCTCAACCCATCTTCTCTGACGCATGTTGAGCATCTTTTGGTCAAGGATATGCTGCAAGCTTCTATGGTCAGTGTAGATAATGCACTTTGTGCCATAAAGGTAATGCCTCCACATCTTAAGGGCAAACACCACGGCACCCAACTCCAGATCGTGCGTCGTGTAGTTCTTCTCATGATCATTCACCAGTCTCGATGCGTAAGCAATCACTTATTGCGTTGCATCAATACACATCCTAGTCCTTGACGCGAAGCGTCACAATAGACCACGAAGTCTTCTACTCCTTCTGGAAGAGCAAGTATAGGTGCACTGCATAATTTCTCTTTAAGCGTTTCAAACGCCTCATCCTGCTCTCGCTCCCACACAAAGGTTGTGTTTTTCTTGGTTAGTGCGGTCAAAGGTTGCACTATACGCGAGAAGTCCTTCATAAATCTTCGGTAATAGCCAGCCAGTCCTAAGAATTGCCTTATCTCCGTAGGAGTCTCAGGAATCTTCCAATTCTTTATGGCCGCAATCTTGGAAGGGTCAACTTGAATCCCATCCTTATTTACCACATGACCTAAGAATTGGATCTGGCGCATCCAGAATTCACATTTCGAGAACTGGCATATAGTTGCTCATTCTTGAGCAATTCAAGGATTAGCCTGAGATGCTTCTCGTGCTCGTCTTTAGTTTGAGAGTAGATCAGTATGTCGTCGATAAACACGATCACAAACTTGTCGAGGTAAGGGCGGCAAACGCGATTCATGAGGTCCATGAATGCTGCTGGAGCATTAGTCAGTCCAAAGGGCATGACCAAATACTCATAGTGTCCATACCTAGTTCGGAAGGCAGTTTTGGGTATATCTTCTTCTCTTATCTTCAGCTGGTGGTATCCTGACCTCAAGTCTATTTTGGAGAAGTAACTTGCTCCCTGCAATTGATCAAATAAATCGTCTATTCTCGGGAGAGGGTAACGGTTCTTTATGGTCAGCTTGTTCAACTCCTTGTAATCAATACACATTCGCAGCGTTCCGTCCTTCTTTTTCACGAATAGCACCGGGGCACCCCATGGAGAGACACTCGGACGTATAAATCCCTTGTCCATTAGTTCTTGAATTTGTACCATTAGCTCCTTCATCTCAGGTGGGGCGAGCCGGTACGGTGCCTTGGCTACTGGTGCAGCACCAGACATCAAGTCTATCTGGAATTCCACTTGTCGATTCGGAGGAAGTCCTGGTAGTTCTTCCGGAAACACCTCTGGGTATTCCGAAACTACGGGAATCTCCTCGATTTTCTTCTCCTTTTGGGTTTTCATCACATAGACTATAAAAGCTGGACATCCCCTCTTCAAGCTCTTGGTAGCTTTCAAGTGAGATATCATAGGGTATAGAGTGTTACTCCTTTCTCCTTCTACCACTAACACTTCTTCGACGCTCAATGGTATCTTGAGCAGTCGCTCATCGCATACGATTTCAACTTTATGCTTTGCTAACCAGTCCATACCCACGACCACATCAAATCCTCCTAACTTAATAGGCATCAAGTCAATCTTAAACACATTCCCTTTTAGATTCAGGGGGCAATCCCTAATGATTTCGTTAGCTTCTAAAATATTACCGTCAGCTAATTCTACGGTAAATGTATCAGTCAAGGTGCACGCGTCTAAGTTAATCAATTGCCTAAAGGTACTAGAGATAAAACTAGCAGTCGCTCCAGTATCAAACAGTACAGTAGCGGGATGATTATTTACAAGAACATACCGTTGACAACGTCGGGTTCCTTACGAGCTCCTGCTGGGTCCATAACGAAAGCTCTTCCCTTAGGCTTATTGGGCTTGGCATCCTTGTCTCTACCCAGCTTAGGACACTTGTTCCTCATATGCCCTAGGTCTCCACACTCGTAGCATTGTTTCCCCGGTACATAAGTACAGTCTTTAATTAGATGGCCTGTTCTCTTGCACCTAAAACAGGGCATCGGGTTACATTCTCCTTGATGATGTAACTTGCACTTGCTGCAGAGTGGGCTTGTCCCCGTATACAATCTCCGGTTTTTGCTTCCTTGATCATCACGTCTCACTCCTTCAGAACTCCTTCTACTCGACCCACTGCTACTTCCAATCACTCTTTTTGCTTCAAACCACTTCCTCTTGTCTCCAACAAACTTCTTCTTCTCATCAGCCCTTCCTTGATCGGTCCATCCAGCCCTAATAAGATCGTCAGTCAGACTGCTGGTAAGGTCGACAGCAGCTTGTAGGGTTACAGGCTGAGAGGCACGAACCATACCCCTAACTCTTGGGTGTAGTCCCCAGATGAACCGTGCTACACCTTTGGCTTCTGGCGTCACCAAATGTGGCACAAGTCGGGACAGGGCTAAGAAACGATTGATGTATTCGGTGTAGTTGGGTCCCTTCATCTCCAAGCTTAAAAATTCTGTCTCCAGCTTCTCGAGTTGATTGATGGGGCAATATTTGTTAGTCATTAACTCTCGGAATTCAGTCCAACCCATTCGATTTGCCACGTTTCTTCCACGGCTCTGGGTAATGGACTTCCACCATTCAAGAGCTGATCCCTTGAGAGATTGTGATGCAAATCTCACCATGTGCTCCATCTTGCACTCGCTGATGTCTAAGACAGCTTCCATTTCGTCAATCCACCTGTAAGTCTCTATAGCACCCTCGGTGCCATAGAAGTCCTTGGGCTTGCAGGCCATAAAGGTCTTGTAAGAGCACCCATTCCTCAACTCCTCAGCTTCATCATCGTGGCTCTCATCGTTTATCGGCCGTTCATTCCCAGTAGTGTTATCCCGGTCTGCATTTATCTGAGCAATGATAGTCGGAATGGCGTTGGCCAGTTGCTGAGCTACGAGGTTAGCAATCCTTTCGTCACTCTCTTGATTAGTATTCTCCCCGTGGGGAGTCCCTGGTGGAGTAGGTTGGGTTCCAATAGGCCTTGCTCCCTCATGGCGGCCCCTGGTGGCTCCACGTCGACCAAAACGTGTTCCTCTGCGAGTCGGCATTCTGATAGTATCACAAATAGATTCGTTTAGCATCTCATAAATTTTGTTTCGGATAGCCTAGGCATCATCATCCTATCGCACCATGCCTCGGAGGAGGAATCATGGCATGCACATACATGCATTTACAACCCACTAAAGAATCCTTAAATGTCCAATTCAAAACATGATATAATAGTTGGGCAACAATTTAGAAAAGGCACAGATAATCTCAAAGCACAACAAAACATATAGCAGTTTAATACAGACAGTTTAAAAGTTTTTAGCATCTCAAAAGCAGTCAACATAGTATCATCCAAACGAGTAGAATCAGAGTCATGCTCTTACAATTTGGAAGATGCCATCACCCCCATAATAATAAAATAATAGTCTCAAATAAGAATTCAAATAGTTTCCTTCTACTGTCCACAGACAGATAAATTCCACTGAGTACTCCAGTTCTCACATCCACTTCCTCTTTAACCATCCAAACCACCCGGTACCCTTCTTCCTCTGCTCCTGCTCCAAACGCTTCACTCCCTGTGTAGCCATCATCGCCTGGAACTGGGCCGACTGAGAAGTTCGAGTGGCATGCTGAACAGTCAGCTCATGACGGCGAACAGTCCTCAAAATCTCATCTAGCGTCACATCGGAGGGTCCTACATCACTCGCCCGGCGACTCGACTGGGAGTACCTATCACCAGCTAGTACAGTGGGGCCGTCATACATACTATGTCTCGGCGGCATCAGGCGCTCGTCGCGTGGGTCAAACAGTGGGGGTACCGATGTCGGAATCCTAACAGGCGGGGGAGGAGGAGGAGGTATCCTAAAGGATACGGAGGATCCTGGTCTAACGCTTTTGCGAGGTCGGGTAACAGTACGCGCACCCCTATTCCCAATAGGTGGGATGGGTGAGAGGTCGGAGCGGCTACTTGAGGAGAGTGGGATCGCGTTCGGCTTCGGGAAGGTGATGTGGAGGAAGAGTCCTCGGAAGCCTCAGTGTCTTCGGACGTGACGGATATCCACCCTGGATGTCCGCATCTCTGGAGGTACGCCTCATACTCCGTCTGGGGTTTCTCTCTCCTTAGGTGTCCGGTAGGAGCGGTCTCAGCATCGGGGTGAACAGGCGCCTTTCCTTTATCAGCCATTGTCGTTATCTTGTAAGAAATACATCATGAGTAATTTGGTTTCTCATAGCTCATGATTTACATAATAGTACTAATAATAGTAGTGATGGCAATAGTATCTGTTAATCCAACATATAGCTGTCTGTTTCGCCCAGATCAATAGTTCTTCAAGTAGTATCAGATAACATAGTTCATCATAAAAATCATTTAAATCCCCTTTTAAAATTAGTTTCAAATCATCAATATAAACCAGAAAAAGTCCAACCATAACCTAAAGATCAGTGATGGAAATTACGCGTCCGGTAAATTCATGATTACGTTGATCAAGTGTAATCATCAATTTACCCAACCCGATCATTCCAACACTTCCCACAAGGACAGTCCTAGGGTATCAGGGTTGTAGCCTAGGGTCTACTATGGCATTCCCGACTTCTCTACAACCTTTGGCTCTGATACCAATCTGTCACACCCCGGGCCCAGATAGGGTGGGACGTCACAGACTAGCAACAACATATCGCAGCGGAAACAAACCATTATAAGAGCTCAAAGGAGAGAATATCACATGGCATTAAAGTTTTAAAAAGGTAACGGGACTAGATACACATCAAGCCCCAATTAAGTTTTACAATCAACCATAAAAATGAAATTGTACTTGCTTAACACAAAATAAATTGTTCAAATTTTTCATCAAAGAAATAAGCCAATGCCATGTCACGGGGATAAGTCTAGGTCTTCAAACAGCTAGGATCTCTTCAAACATTACCTGAAACATGCTCAAAAGAAAATTGTGTCAACTATAAAGTTGGTGAATCAAGTGCTTAAAGTTCAAAAACAAAAGGACTTAATAAATCCTTCTTTGATTAAAAGAAAAATAATCATTGTTTATCATCGTGGGAGAAATAAAATCATAATCAACCCTGCACTCAGTCCCGGTTAGCCTCTTCTAAAATTGTGTTTTACCGGATATTCCCGAAGGAAGAAACTGAGCCCCATACCAGTGAACCCTACCTGCCCGGATGGTTCACCATAGAATCTTAACAAAACTTGTTACATGCCACAACGATCCCTCAGGATCTCAGTGGGGTAACCTTCCTGGAACGGAAGCCACTGTGTGTGGGGGATTCCCCAAATAGATCTATCCATATAAATCAAGCGATTCACAAAAGAATTAATGATCATGATATAAAAATTAGCAGGTAACCACAATCCCACATAGTATCATCAAATAAAGCACAATCATAGTTCATAAAAGTAGAGCATGTTCCATCCCAAAACAGTAGTAAAAAGGGGGATAACTAGAACTCACATTAGGTTTCCAAATCAAAGTTTCCTGATGTGCCGGGAAGTGTCACAAGTCTAGCACCCTAACAAGTACATATTAAGCAATAAGCTACTGCCCTAAACTCATATCAAGTGCAACAATGGTGTCAAGAGTTTAGTTATAGTGTACGGCTTTGGTCTAGTGAAGGTTTGTATGAAAAGTTTCCTTTTATGGCAAGTCAAAGAGTCTTTATGAAAGTTGGGGATTTTCACTTCATTAGATTAGGTATATTAAAAGATTTTATTGTTCAAGTGTTTATTAGCTTCCTGGAAGTCGGTTAAAAGGTTTGGAAAAATTTTACAGTTTAGTCCCTCAAGTATCAAAATTGATAATTTCTACCCTTAAGTTTAGTTTCTTGCCTTTTATGTCATTTATGCCCAAAATCAGATTGTTAGAGTCATATTATGATTATTATGGGGTAAGTGGTTCAAAACTTTGGTCTATGGGTTCGATTTTGAAAACTGCGCGTTTAACGCTCCCGGTCGCGGTAAAAGCCGGATAATTTTAATAGTAATTTGGAGTTTTCAAATATTTAAATTTTGGACCAGTAGGTATTTTCTAAGAGACTTCTTTATAAATTTCTAAGTCCTTAAATTGTGTAAATTGGCCTTTTATAGTCAAAATCTTGTTTTTACGTTTGACCCGTTAATACGCGGTTTTGACTGGGTTTGACCATTTAAAGCTCATTTGACCGAGTTTTTAAATCTTTTAGGTCCTTTATCACTTATCTTACTGAAATCATACGATTTTCATAAATCTTAGTTTTGAACCCTATTTTTATAGATTTTTCTCAAAACTATGCTCGGTTTGTACCCGTTTTTAGTTAAAATGCCATTTATTTGAGTCTTTGACCACTTAACTTATCCATTGACTCCAGAATACTTTGTTTATCATTTTTGAGCCTGCAATACTTTTTAAGAATGTTAAATTCATAGTCTTACTATTTTTAAGTCATTTTGCCATGTTTTCGGGTCCCGAAAGTGACTAAAAGAGGGTAAATCACATCGTGTCCTTTATTCCAGAGATTAAACATTTCTAATACTTCAAATATTCACTAAACCTACTGAAATTTCAGTCCCAACATGTTGCCTAGTAGATCTATACATTCATATGCTTCAAATATGTAGAAAATGTCATAACCGACAATTACACTAGTGTAAATCATCATAGTTTGAGTTTAAATGTTACCAACACTTCATTTAACTTCATAAGCAGATTATTAAGGTGTCATTAAGTTGTTCATGAGTAGGTTATGGGTCTTGTTTAAAAGGATTTTTCAAACAAATGCTCAAGAGGGTGTTGTTACATGTAGAAAGGGGGTTTCAAGGTGAAATCCATGTATCAACCATGGGTTTGAGTATGTAGCCACTTGGAACTTTTAAAACAGGTTCTTTGGAGTCCATTAACTTGTAAAAATGCATGTTGCAAGTTTGATTTACAAGAGTTTAAGCTTTCACAAGTTAGATGATGTCAAAACACTCAAAATGAGGGTTTTCATGGTGGAAATCGGTTTCCACCTCAAGAATGGCTAACAAAACATGAAGTTTACCTTCAAGAACGTTGGTAACTCCTTAAGAATGAGATGATGGTGAGATGTTTCTGCTACAACAAAGAAATACACGGTTCTTAGATGTCAAATGAAGAAAACAAGAGAAATGTCACAAAACCGACATCTTGAGCTTACACTCGAAATAATTCACGGTTTGGAGGGTGTTGATGGTCGTGAATGGCTTGAAACTCCTTGTACTTGAATGGAGAAACTCGAACTAAGGCTGGAAAGGTGGAACAAACACGGTTGTGTGACCAAATCTTGCAACAAGGCTGCTCCTTTGCGGTTTCGGTCTTGGCCGAATGGATCTTTGTGGGGTCTTCGAATTTTTCTTGCACAAGGCTTAGAGAGAATACTTTTGAGAGTGTTGAGAGATGTGTGTGTGTGTGTTCAGCTGGTGGATCGATTAAAGGGAGAGAGAGGGAGAGAGGTGGAGAGAAATGCATGGATTGTGAGTGGGTGAGAAGGGTGGTGTGAAGAAGAGAGGAGAGTGGTGAGGGAGGGGGCGGCCGATTTGGAGTGTAGTGGGGAGGGTTTTAAATTAATTTTAATTGTAAATTAATATTGTGTAGTTTAATTTTGTAGTATTGGGTATTATGTATTATTTAGTGGAAAGGTGATTTGAGGTGTCTAATGCATACCCATGCATGCATGGCCGAATTAATGCAAGTGTGAGTGTGTGTGCTCACATTTTAATTGCCTTCTCTTAAGTTTAATTTTGTAAGGGTGACTAGTTGACATTCCCGGACACTAATTTTTAAAAAGGTAGAAACCTAAATTGGTTAAAAATCAAAAGTAAAAATTACATGAAATCATAATTTACATCAAATAGCAAGAATTGATTCCAATTTCATAGTAGGGTAGTATAGTTTCAATTATTAGCACTCATAGCATGGATAATGATGCAAGTAATCTAGGGTTAGGGTAACAACCTGGAGGTCGGTTGTCACAATTCGTGCAAGTAATCGTGTGACTGAACTAATGCGAATGGCTCAGTCGGGCGAATGAACAAGTGCGGTTGAACAATGGGAATAGACTGCTCAGTTGTACGAATGGAGGTACGAATGAGTCCAATCGTGCGTATCAGGGATGCGTATGTATCCAGTGGTGCGATTGAGTCAATCGTGCGACTAAAGCTGCTGGATTTCAAAAATTCGTAGGTTTAAGGTGTTTTGGCCGCAAAAACACAAATTTTCACTAACCCTAATTGTCGTATGCCGGAAAAACTAAACTTTACGAACAAAAGACGTATAAGACACCGTTTGACACGAAAAGATTGCGTTTTTAGTGAAAAAACACAATTTTTGTATCAAAAACGATTGAATCACATGTAAATCAAGAGCCAAAGCTCTGATACCACTTGTTAGGATCGTGTATTGAACGGAATACTAACTGATTAACGTGTATACCGAATCAAATAGTGCGGAATCCTATTTGATTGGCGATCCAATCAGTGAGAACGCACGTAGAATCAATTATGGATTGAATCTAAACGTTAAGAACGATACGGAATCGATCTAGTGCGATTTATGAACTTGGAACAGGTTCTTAGAGGTCTCTGGACGGCTAGGGTACGTTTGTAGTCGAAGTGTTCTCGATTCTTACGTTTTTCCACGAATTAAGTGGTATTTATAGGTTAGGGTTTCTCATTCGGGCGACTGAACCATTTGCATGGTTCAGTCATGCGATTGAGCCATGCGATTGATCCATTCGCACGATTGAGTGTTCAGTCGTGCGACTGAGTCAATCTCATGTTACACTCGTGCGACTAATCCAGTCTCCTGGTTCAGTCGTGCGACTGAGTCATTCGCATGAAGTTGTTCATGCGTATGGTCCATTCGCATGGACATTCGCATGAGAACTTCATATTACTAAGTTTGAATGTATTTGTTAATCATTACATTATTAAGATTCATTCAAACAACCACAAACCTATATAGTCAGTTCAATAAGCGTTAAACTACTAATCAATGAAATAGTAAACATTATAAGCACAACCACACATTGTATTTCATTAAGTACCCATTCAATTACATATATGTAAGACAATAAAGACATATTACATTAAGCTCAGAAACAAGGTACACATGTATCTACAGTATTTGAGGTTGATTCAGGCATTGGTTCATGAGTGAATCCTAATCCTGTTTTATTTTTATCTTTTCTACCATTCACCAACTACTCAACAATAGTTTTTGAGCTTTTCACTTTGGCTAAATCAATTTGAGTTGCTGCATGAGCCAATTTTTCTTGTTCAAGGGTTTTTGACATCTATTTAAGTTGTTTCTTGACCAGTTCAAGTTCTTTTAAAGTTTTGTTCCAAGAAGTTTGGAGAGATATGATTTTATCATCAGAAATTTTGTGATCTGCTTTCAGCTTACTGTGCATTAATTCTTCTTGTTTCAGTTTATCACATATTTTGAATGCGTAGGTTCTATAGTGTTCTACTTGTTCAAAACATGCTTTAGTGAAAATTTTTTCTCTTACTTCCACTGGAATTTCTGTATAAGAGTTTGAAGATTCTATGTCTGTTTCAGATGAAGAGTTTACAACCTTGGGTTGTTTAGACTGTGCCATAAGAGCAACTTCTTTAGAATCTTCCTTTGGATCTGATTTATCACTCCAGTCATAGTCTTCCTCATTTTTTGAATCTTCTTTTGTTTTTCGATCATTAGCTTCAGACCAATCTTCAGTGTTGATCTCAGCAACAAGTGCTAGACCAGAAGTAAGATCTTCAGTAAACTGTTTTGCATAAGCACTCCAGTCATAACCATCCTTGATGCTGACTACTAGTGCTTCCTTTGGTTCTTCAGTGGTCTTTGATTCTTCTTTCAGTTCTGGCATTGGTAGACTCTAATAAGGTTTCTGAAATGTCTTCTGAGTCTGTTGATGATACCTATGACTGTTAGAGTTACTTTTACCATTTCCTCCATGAGTTCTTGGAGCTTTGCACTCTCTAGCAAAATGGCCATAGCTATTACAGTTAAAACACCTTGACTTCTACTTATCAAAGCCAACTGTTTTATTTGCACTTGGCTTATAGTTTCTATTCACATATGAATGCTTTTGTGTTCTATAAGCTATCATCACCATTTGCCAGTTGAGATCCATTTCTTCAACGTCATCTAGATCCATCTCAAACAAATCCTGCAAAATTAAATCAACTTGTGTTAAATGACTTCCTTGGTATGCTTGAAAACTTGCCATAAAGGCAGTAAATGCAGATTTGGACTCTTCATCCTGTAAAAGGATGTTTATAACATCTTTAAATTTGCTAGGGTTAGTAGAGTTAGAAATGGAGTCTCATTTTGAGTTTTAGGAATTTGAGATTTTGGAGGAGACTGTGGTTATGGCTGAGTTGAGTAGACAGGTGTGCTAGTAAAAATCCTCCTCCTACAAATAGATCACCCTCATCTTCTGGAGCAGCTTAATTCTTAGCAAGAAAAGCATTCTCTACAGTATTTGCTGGAGAAGCAACATACTTATATTGAGAAGTAGATGAAGCTTTATCATTATTCCTTGAGCTTTTATCAATTTCCACTGACTCAATCTTTGCAATTAACTGATCAAGATCCATGGGAAACTTTTCAGTATGTTTTAACAAAGTTGTTGTTTGTTTCCTGGTTAATGGAAGTGCATTTAGAAGTCTATCATATAGGTCTTTAAGATCATTCTTAATCCCTTAAGTTGACATTTATGTGATAAGTTGCACATATCTGTTCATCATCTGGTTAACAGTTTCTCCAGTTATATGCTCAAACAATTCAAGTTGCCTTTTTAACTTCTGTCTTTTGAGATCTTGAATCTCTTTTCCTCCTTCACAGATAACTTCAAAGCTTTATATAAGGTGTACCCAGATCATCCCCATGTAATCCATCTTCTAAATAAGGGTTTACAGTTTCTCCAAAGATATGCTTTAACATCATTCTTCACCTTCTTCAGATCATCCCCATGTAATCCATCTTCTGAATAAGGCTCTAGAGTATCTTTTGTGTATACAAAACCACAAGGACCATCAGAAGTAACAGGGATGTGAGGTCCTTTCACAATTGATTTCCATAAATCAGTATCAATTGAGTTTAAGTGATGTTTCAGCCTGAGTGACCAATTCTTGAAGTTAGATCTGTTCTTCAACTTTGTACTCTATTATCTGAATCTTCAGACTTTACCATGTTTAAGTTTTGAATTTAACAAAATATACTATTTTTGTTTTTAAAGATTTAAATGAAGAAATGAATTACAATATTTTTGTATTTTTAATTTTTGAAAAATTTTCTAAGTGTTGAGAGAAAAGTTTGAATCTGATGCGCCTGAATAGTTGAGAAGCACCCAACTTGACTTAGAAACGCCTAAGAGATTGCCTTAGTGAATTTCTGAAAAGCCCAAGTGTAGAAACGCCTGAACAGTATCAAAACGTCCAAACAGTTCCAAAGCACCCAAATAGTGATGAAGCGCCTAAACAGTTATGAAACGCCTGAATAGTTTCAAAACGCCTGATACTTAGTTTCTGAAAAACGTCCAAACAGTGTCAAAACGACCACTCTAAAATGCCTAAACAGTTTTAAAGCATCTGAACAGTGTTCATGCGCCTAAACACTTAGGTGATTTTTAAGATGATTTCAACACTCCAAACGCCTAATTCATCTTCTTCGTAACAACCTGATCTTAAAAAACTTTTTAAATCTTGATTAATTGATCTAAAACTCTTCAATCAAGTGTGAGATACACCGATAATCAATCTTTTAATATCAATTTACTTCAATTAACAACAATTAATCACAATTTTGCATAATTTTTGTTCGACTTTTAAAGAACAGTTTGAACTTAAATCTGACAAAATTCAGATCTGATGATGTTAACTCACTCAATTGTGATTCAATTCATGTTTCTAGTGATGAAACACAACTGAATTCAACAATCTATTGATCAATTGCCCAAAAAAACAAATTCAAGTGATTCATAGGCTCGAATCACTGAACCGAAAGCTCTGACACCATTTGATAGGTTCAAATGGATCGATATGTGTTAATGATAAACTACAACTGACAATAATATGCACAAAGTAATCAACTAAGCCAAATTATCAGAAAAATTCATACTAATTTCATTGATATTAGCAAAGGATTACAAGTACAAAATGAGAGAATTCTATTGCAAAAGTCTTCTCTACAAAATACAAAAAATCCTATTTATACTAATACAAGAAATAAAGGAACATATATTTACACAATAAGTCCCTATACTATGACAAAAACAAAACTAAAAACTAATGCTAATTCTTAAGGCTCCAACATGCCATCTTTCTATATTAGTAGTGAAGGTCCATGATAAGATGGGTATTCCTGATGCAAGAGGGGCTACTTGTATTGGAGTTGGTTGAGATGCCTCTTCATGCACTCTCTCAAGATGATCTGAATCATCATGAGGTTTGGAGGTTGATGACTTGGACTTCTTCTTCTCCTTCTTTGATTTGGGTCTTGAAGCCATCCTCTTCCTCCTCTTTAAAAACTTCAAGTTAGAAGACTAGCCTTCAGCACCTGGTTGTTTTGTCTTGTCTTACTCAGTTGGGTCTACCTCCCTCATAGGTTTAGAAGGAGAGGGAGTTTGACCCTGCTGTGGATCAGAAGATGAAGCTTGTTGAGGTTCAGCAGGAGGTCCAGGTTGTGTTACCTAAATTGTTCAACCTTAACCTCCACTTCAGGAAGGGCTTGACTAGGTGGGGAGTGTAAGTCAATGAGCTCTCCTCTCTTGATCTTCTGCTTGATCACCCTTATGTGCTCATCCATGGTGGATAGAGACATAGGGCCAAGTCTCTTTTAAGAGAAAACCCATATAGCTTCAAGAAGCTCATCATCCTCTGCCTGTAAGCAGACTTCTTTTGACTCTTTTGGATAATATCTCTTGACTTGGCTGCTTCTTCTCTCATCTTTCTTTTTGTTGCTTTTTGTTCTTTGAGTACTTGAAGCTCAAGTTGTTTGAGATACTAAAAGTCAATATACTCAAAGGACAAGGGAAGAAGTGCAGATGCCTGCTAGAGTCCTTTGGCACTCAGGTAGCTAATCATGTTTTTCCTATCAGCTTCTTTATATACCAGAGGTTGTGGAGTTGCCACAGTCTCTTACACAGGACTTTCTTGAACTGATGAGAGAGTAGGAACATGTTTGTACAACTTTTATTTCTTCTTTGAACTGGAGGAGCAACCTTGCATCCTCTACTTCCTTCCTCTCTCTTAACACTTCCATGTCTGTCAGTTCATTTAGTTCTTCTAAGAGGAGAGAAATGATCTCATCAATGTCATAGTTCCTGGTCTGTAGGTAAGTAATCCCGACTACCCTTAACTCATCATCTTGAGTGTTTGGTTAGGGGCAACCCTGATTGCACCTTGCATGAAGCCTGAAGACCCAAAGGAACTTTCTCCCATTAGCTTCCTCTTCCTCTCCTTATCCTCCTCCTCAATCTCCTTAGGAGTCATAATCCTTTTCCCTTTTTCACCCAAAGACCTTTGTGACACAGGGTGGAGAGAGCTTTTGCCTTCATTGCTAGTGTTGGATCTAGAAAGGCTGGTGCAACCAAAACCAAATCACTTAGACTATTTTGGTGCAACTAATAATGGACTTCCGAAGCTAAGTGTGGAACTTCCGAAGGAAAAGGAGTTCTTCCGAAGACAAAGTGTAAGATCAACTTCCGAAGGAAAACTCCAACTTCCAAAGACAAAGTATTCACTTCCAAAGATCAAGACTTAGAGTTAAAGATGAGAAGTCAACTTCCGAAGTATGAAAGAAGTCCTCAAGCCTCAGAACTATAGTAGCCTCTTCTGAAGTATAAGTGGCTTCGGAAGAACTTGTTCTTCCGAAGCCAATTTACCTTCGGAAGACACTACTATTATCCAGTGGACATAAGTATGGTTTCTCTGACACTCCGCTACAGACCTCTGAGATACTGCATGGTGTTTTCTCAAAATCCATGTAGTTGACCATACTTTATTCCACTGTTTACCTTTATAAGTTAGTACAATTGCCAACTTTAGTTGGTGACAAACGGTAAGTCATGGACATGTCATGACTACCATATCTTAGATAATACTTGCAGGACCGTTTAAGGGCTTAAACACAACTACAACACAACAACACAATGAGGAGATTAACTAAGCTCTAATCAAACAGTGAACTGGGTAACCAAAGGTGATGCAAAGAACACAAGTAAAGCAAGAGACAGAACAAGAGAGTATGGGTTTCAAGGAGGCAGTATATTGCTTTCTCAAGTTCTTTTACAAGTGTTACAAAGCATAAAGAAAAGATACAAGAACTTGAAATACTTATACTACAACCTACAGCCGGCTATACTTTGAAAGCCAGCTGGATACAATTGACTAGACACTAACAAAATCAATTGTAGGATCAAAAGGCATATTGCCTTTTGACCTTGTGACTATGACATGCCATAGCTCACATCCTTATACAATACAAAAAGGATAAAGTACATAAAGTGGAAAGTTGAAGACTCAAGACCTCAATGTACAGTTACCAAAAGCAAGGCCCTTTTCACCAACTCATGTAAGTTGGTGACTTTACAGAGATGCAGCGGAAAAGGTGCTTTATGGAACAGTACATCAGATAAAGCATGTGTACTAAAAGTCTTCGGAAGAAATCTGTCTTCATAGGTTGAAGCTTCGGAAGACTTTGTCTCTGAAGCTTCGGAAGACTTCATGTTTGGCTTCGGAAGATATTGGTCTTGGCTTCGGAAGATTTTACACTTAGAGTATTTTCTAATGCTTTGTGTAAAACTTCCGAAGCATTCTTCACTTCAGTACTTAGTGCATGTTGCTGAGACACTTAGGCTGTTTTGGGTTGCATCAGACTTCAGGAATCCTTACAAACTCCCCCTAGGCTGATGCTACCAAAACACTTGGAAGATCTTCAAATGTTGGTAGTCTTCAGTACAATCAGGACCATTCCTTTCTTCATGAGATGGTCAGGATCATCAAGACTTTCATAGTATCTTCTCATCTCAAAGAGATCATGCAGAGGTAAGTTGATTATGTCTTGCCATGAGTAGACATTCTCAACACCTTGATCTCTGATAACAGTCCATCTCTCTGGATTGGTAGAGTAAGTCCAGGACAAGATGGGTGTCTCACTAGTTAGAGGAGCCACTTGAATAGGAGTTGATTGGGCTGCCTCATCATGCACTTCCTCAGGTTGATCTGATTCAGCCTGAGGTGCAGAGGTAGATGACTTTGGCTTCTTCTTCTTAGTCTTTGGTTTAGAAGCCATCCTCTTCTTCCTCTTGGATGTCTTTAACTGAGAAGACTGGTCTGCAGCACCATGTTGATCATCAGTGTCTTTCTCAGTTGGGTGTTCCTCCCTCACAGGTTCAGAAGGAGAGGGAGTTTGACCCTGCCTAGGATCAGAAGATGAAGCTTGCTGAGGCTCAGCTGGAGGTGCTGGTTGAGGTGTCTCTGGTTGTTCAAACTTGACCTCCACTTCAGGTGGGACTTGACTTGGAAGAGAGTGCAAGTCAATGAGTTCTCCACTTTTAATCTTCTGCTTGATCACCCTAATATGCTCATCCATGGTGGATAGAGACATGGGGCCAAGTCTCCTTCCGGAGAATCCATACAGCTTCAAGAAGCTCACCATTCTTTGTCTGTCAGCAGACTTCTTTGCATTCTTTTGAATGATGGCCCTTGACTTTGCAGCTTCTTCCCTTAGTTTCCTTTTAGTTGTCTTTCTTTCCTTGACTAACTCAAGCTCAAGTTGCTTTAGATACTCGAACTCAATGAAGTCATAGGACAAAGGGAGAAGTGCATCTGCCTGATAGAAGCCTGTGGCACTCAGGTAGTTGATCATCTTGATCCTATCTTCCTCTTTATCTACCTGAGGTTCTTGTGGAGCCACATCTTCCTGTGCAGGACTTTCTTGAACTGGTGAGAGAGTAGGAGCATGCTTGTAAAGTCTTTTCTGTCTCTTCTCCTCTTTGAGTTGGAGAAGTATCATTGCATCCTCTTTCTCCTTCAACTCTCTTGACACTTCTCTGTCAGCCAGTTCATTTAGTTCTTCTAAGGGGAGGGAGATGATCTCATCAATGTCATAGTTCCTGGTCTGTAAGTAGGTAATCCTGACTGCCCTTAACTCATCATCTTGAGTATTTGGTCTGGGAGCAGCCCTGATTGCAGCTTGCATGAAGCTAGATGACCCAGTGGAACTTTCTCCCCTTAGTCTCCTTTTCCTCTCTCTCTCTTCCTCCTCAATTTCCTCAGGAGTCATTATCCTTTTCCCTTTGTCACCAACAGACCTTTGTGACTCAGGGTGGATTGAAGCTTGGCCTTCATTGCTTGGAGTAGCTTCCATGCTCTGGCCAGAGAGAGGCTGAGAAACACCTTCACCAGCAGGTGTCTCAGATGGAGTTTGGACCTCAGCAGCAGTTGTTGATGATGAGACAGGGGTCTCAGGTTCTGTCACTGGGCCTTCAGTCAAGGTTTCCCCTATGAAACTAATCTTAGGGTCCACCTCAACATCCAGTTGACCGATGACATTGCCTGATTCCCTAAGTCTCCTTCTTAGAGTAAACTCTGCAAG
Organism: Flaveria ramosissima; assembly: GCA_025215565.1. NCBI lineage: Eukaryota > Viridiplantae > Streptophyta > Magnoliopsida > Asterales > Asteraceae > Flaveria > Flaveria ramosissima. Next base: position 45,811,367 of record CM046040.1, read on the forward strand.
GATCCTGTCTTGGATTCTTTGAGCCAGCCTGTCAGCTTGTCTTGAATTGCTTGGATTGACAAGTGGCAAGTTGACTAAATCCAGTCTTTCATAAAAGCTCAGGCTTTGGAATTGAAAAACTTCTTGTTGGCCTTGAACTCTTTGAAGTATGAGGGCTCTCCTGTCATCATCATACCTCCACCTTATGATGTGATTGCCAGTTCCTAGTGGTGGAGATGAGACAGCCCTTGGTATGCCTTCCTCAAAGAGACTCCTGATGAGAGAGTCTATAGAGTCCACATTAATGTGAACTTGAGGAAGTTGCTGAGAATGCACAACAGCAAGTGAGGATGGTGAGTCCTCTATGTCCATTCTCTCTGAAGAACTCCCAGGTTCTGTGGTTGTAACAACTTTCTCCCCCTTTTTGGTAGCATCACCCACTTGCATAGGTGAGCTGGAGGATAAGTCAATCACTTCCACAGGTTCTTGTGTTCCTGGTTGAGCTCTCCTTAAAGGTCTCCCAGCTAGTTTTTCCTGCAGATATGAAATCTGGAGTTGCTGATCATTGACCCTGTTTTGCAGGGTAGTCACCTGAGATTCCAAGTGACTAACCTTAGAGACTAAATAGGTGCATGTTTTTGACAGTTTTTGCACCTTTAGTCTCAAATTCCCCTCATCTTCATCAGAAGATTCATTGGGGGATGAGATGATTGGACCAAAGTCCTCTCTCTCACCACCAGCTTGAGTTTCTTGGCTGCTGGTTTTCCTCTGCTCACTGGCAGCCTCAGTTGAGATGCCAATGGGCTGAGTTGCCATGGTTGAGGTCTTAATGATGTAATCACTTTCAAAAGTGAGAGCCTCTTCCATATGGACATCCTGAACAGGTTCAGAAGTGTCCACCTCAGTAATAGGTGACTGATGGGGGATAGACTGAGGAGAGTCAGAGGTACTCATCTCTCTTTGAGTAGGGGAGGAGAAGAGAGACTCATGGTACTCACTGAATCCTAAGTCTTCATCAGTGTAAAAGGATAGGTTGGGAATTGGTTGGTTGAGATCCAAAGGCTGGGGATGGTAGCTGTCCCCTGAAGGTTGTCCACTTGAGTGTTGAGACTCAGAGTGAAGGCTTAAGGTTGTTGGGCTATTGAGCTCATCAGGGTGAGCTTGAGGAACCTCAGCCCTGATAGGTGAAGTAATGGGAGTGGTTTGCTCCTCAGGAGAAGTGGGAGCTCTAGTGTCCACTTCTTCCTGTAAGGTTGAGTATTTGGGGGCCTGCACAGACTCAATAGCCTGAGCAGGGGTTCGTTTGGATTTTCTTTGGTAGGTGAGGGTAATTTCTGGTCTTTTTAATGGTAAGGACAAAAGAGGTGTGGGTTCAACACTAGCTTGTGTTGCTAGGTTGTCACCTTGAGCAATGAGCTCTAACATTTTTGGGACTAGGGCTGTTTCTACCCCAGAGAAGCCTACAGTTGGCTTCTTCATTATTTTAAAGATGCCGGGCTTCATCTGTCCCAATTTAAGAATATTACCTGTTTCCCTCAACTGTGAGCCCAGTTCACAGTTGAGAATGTGTTGAACATATCTAGGAAACATGTAATACTCTAAGGAGTCTAAGTTTGCAAGTAAATTAGTATAACAAATTGTGAATACCTGAACTTGACCCCCTGAACCATTCCATGAACTATAAAGGAGAGATCCTCAGGAATCTGGTCCCATCCACCATGCTTGTTTGACAAGCTGTGGATAACCACATGGAGCAGGAATTTCCATTGGGATGAGACCTTCCCTTTCCTAAAGGTCTTTACAGAGAAATCTCCCTCATAGCCCATCTGCTCAAAAGAATGATTAACAGCTTCTTTTGGGAAGGACACCTCACCTTCTTCATCATCCAGCTGTAGATGTTGGTTAATGATGGCCGGAGTGATGAAGATTGTCCTCCCTTGCACTGTGGCAGACAGTGCCTTCTCCCCATCCATAATGACCTCTTGGCAGGTCTTCCAGAATTCAAGCAAGTGATCCTCATATAGAGTAGGATCAATGGTCAGGGAGGTGAAATAATTTGACAGAGTCAAGAATTGGCAAATCTCTGAGAAACTTGCATCTTTCTCAGAGCTTAACAGAGCAACTTGATTATGTTGCCTGTGTAGTTGCATGGAGAAATCAGGGTTGTTTCTGCGGTTAAGGTTGGCCATTTCAGAAGCTTAAGGGTGAAGAAAGGTAGAAAGCAAAGGCGGTTTAGAGAATTAGGTTAGAGAAACAGTAGAATTGAGGAAGATAGTGGGAAAGAGGGGGAACCGTTGGGTATTTATATGAAAAGGGATTTGAACCAAAGTTAATGAAAGAGGATAAACTTTGAAATCCGAAAGTCGGTCCCACCTCTGAAAAGGTAGTTTACTTTTGCTCAAAAAGTAGTTTTCTTGGAATTCGAAAAGCTTCCGAAGTTTATTTGTCTTCGGAAGTTTTGATTGAAAAAGCTTCCGAAGCTAAAATGGCTTCGGAAGATTTTCCTGAGAGTCTTGAAGATTTATGCTTCGGAAGAGAAATAAACCCTTGAATGCTTTGTATAGAAATAAACAAAGCTTCCGAAGGTTAATTTTGCTTCGGAAGGAAAAGGTTCTTAAAAATAAATAAGTGTCTGAGATAAGAATTTTAAGCTTCGGAAGATGAATTTGACTTCTTCCGAAGGTAAAATCTCTTAGACAGTTATTTATTTTGAAGACATGTTTTTCTTCCGAAGATAAAATTTTATCTTCCGAAGTATCAAAAATTTTCAAGAATCTAAGGAAAGTCTTCAAAAAGAATTTTACATCCAAAGAAAACATGAGCTTATGAAAGTGATGAACTAGACAACTTAGGACACACATATTTTAAGAAGAAATAATTAGAATTAGTTTTAATAAAAAGTCTACTCAAAGTTAATCATCCCAATAGCTGATATCAGATACTTAAATCTCTGTTCATCAAAAGCTTTTGTGAACAGATCAGCATATTGTTCATCTGTATGAACTTTGACTAGTTTAATTAATCCTTTTTCATAGTTATCTCTTATTAAATGATACCTGATGTTGATGTGTTTGGTCCTTGAGTGCTGCACAGGGTTCTCAGTGATAGAGATAGCACTATTGTTGTCTATGTGGATAGGAGTCTCTTTGAAGTTAAATCCATAGTCCAGCATCTGATTTTGAATCCAAAGCACTTGAGCACAGCAGCTTGCAGCAGCAATGTATTCAGCCTCAGCAGTTGATGCAGACACACAGGATTGTTTCTTGCATTGCCATGAGACCACCCTTCCACCAAGGAATTGACATCCCCCAGATGTAGACTTTGCAGTCATATTGCAACCACCATAATCACTATCTGTATAGGCATACAGATTGAAATTTGGATTCTTTGGATACCATAGACCAAGTGTTGAAGCACCTTTGAGGTATCTTAAAATCCTTTTCACAGTGATTAAGTGAGACATCTTAGGGTTGGCTTGATATCTTGCACAAATACATGTAGCAAACATGATATCAGGCCTGCTAGCTGTAAGATACATAAGAGACCCAATCATAGCCCTGTATAAGTGCTCATCTACACACTCCCCCTCAAGATCTGGACCAAGGGAGTGGTTTCTGGCTATGGGTGTCTTAGCAATCTTACAATCAGTCATATTGAACCTCTTGAGTATGTCTTGAACATACTTTGACTGACTTATGAAGATGCCATCTTCAACCTGCTTCACTTGAATTCCCAGAAAGAAGTTGAGTTCTCCCATTGAACTCATCTCAAATCTGTCTTTCATCAGCTTCTCAAAGTCTTTGCAGAGCTTTGGATTAGTTGAACCAAAGATGATGTCATCAACATATACTTGAACCAGCAATAAGTCATTTCCCTGTCCTTTGATGAAGAGAGTTCCATCTATAGTACCTCTTCTGTATCCATGCTTACAAAGATACTCAGATAGTGTCTCATACCACTTCCTGGGTGCCTGATGCAGCCCATAAAGAGCTTTGTCAAGCTTGCAGACATAATCAGGATGATCAGGGTCTACAAAACCAGGTGGCTGTTTGACATAAACCTCCTCATCAATCACTCCATATAAGAAAGCACACTTTACATCAAGTTGGTAGACCTTGAAGTTCTTGGATGCAGCAAATGCCAGGAATATCCTAACAGCTTCTAGTCTTGCTACAGGAGCAAAGACATCAGTGTAGTCAATCCCTTCTTCTTGTGTGTATCCTTGAACAACTAGTCTTGCCTTGTTCTTGATGATGATTCCTCTATCATCCTTCTTGTTTCTAAAAACCCATTTGGTTCCAATGGTAGTCTTCCCATGAGGAAGAGGACAAAGGTTCCAAACTTTCTGCCTTTTGAATTGAAGCAGCTCTTGTTGCATAGCTTCAACCCAACTTCCATCCTTTAGAGCTTCATCAACTTTCTTGGGCTCTATCTGAGATAAGAAACAAGAGTGAAGACAAACATTTGCTTCATGGGTTTGTCCTCTTGTTCTTACCCCTGTGACAACATCTCCAATGATGTTTGTGGTGGGGTGAGACTTGTGGATCCTTAGCTGAGGGATCACAGCAAGTTGTTGAGAAAGATCTAAATTTGAGAAATTTAAATCTGGTCTGGAAGATTCACCCTCCACATTATCACACTTATCAAGATTAACTTGATCCAATGAGTGTGAGACATCATTGATGTTGTCATCTATGGTATGGTTATTAGCATCAAGAAATTCCTGATCACTATCACCATCACCATTGTTGTCTTCTACAAGTGAGGTGTCTTTATCTGGTTGAGAGGCCTCTGAGCTGGAATTTGAAGGCATGCCAGATGTATCAGCTGAATTTGTCATTGTTGTGCTGATAGAAACCTCATTTGCTGAAGTAGTTCCAACTGGAGCTGAAGATGTATGAGTTGAAGGTCTTCCTAGCTCAAATCTTGGATCAGGATCACCTGTATTTAGATTTTCTGCAGATCCTGAAACATGCTCACAAGATTTGTTAAAACAGTTGGTAACTAAATCAAGATCAAACAGCCAATCCGGACCAGAACCAGCCACACAAGGAGTGTGCTCATTGAAAGTCACATTGGCTGACTCCTCAACAATTCTAGTTCTGAGATTGTATACTCTATAAGCTTTAGCTTGAGAAGAGTATCCAATGAAATGTCCATCATCTGATTTCTCAGCAAACTTGGCAATTTGATCTTTGGTATTCAAGATGGTGCAGGGACATCCAAATGACCTGAGAAAACCAATGAAAGGTTTCCTCTTGTGCCAAAGTTCATAAGGAGTCTTACCATGTGTCTTAACTACTAAAACTCTGTTTTGCACATAGCAAGCAGTATTGACTGCCTCTGCCCAGAAGGTGATAGGCAGTTTAGAGTCAGACAACATAGTTCTTGCAGCTTCAATAAGTGTCCTGTTTCTCCTCTCAGCAACTCCGTTTTGCTGAGGAGTCCTGGGAGCACTATATTGTCTTGTAATACCTTTTCATCACAAAATGCATCAAGGATTTGGTTCTTGAATTCAGTTCCTGATCACATCTTATGGTTTTGACCTTGTGATCACATTGATTCTCAACTTTTAAGATGAAATTCTTCAGAATCTCAGGGGTTTCATCCTTAGTTCTAAGGAAGAAGACCCAAGTGAATCTTGTAAAATCATCTGTGATCACCAGACAGTAAGAGGTCCTTCCTAAACTCATTACACTGGTGGGGCCAAAGAGATCCATATGTAACAAGTGTAGGGGAGTAGTGATGGAGTTCTTTTCCTTAGGCTTGTGAGATACCTTGTGTTGCTTCCCTTTCAGGCATGCAACACAATGATCATCACTAGTAAACTCTTTCTTTGGCATTCCAGTTACCAGATCATGTTTAATTAATTTATTCATGTTCTTAAAGTTTACATGGCACATTCTTTTATGCCATAGGAAAGACTCATCACTATTTGCTTTAGATAGAAAGCATGAAACTTCTCCTGAGGGAGATGTTTCTTGCAAATCCATCTTGTACATGTTCCCTTTCCTGGGGGCTCTGAGCAGGATATGCTCATGAGGAATGACCACACCAGGCTTGAGAACAATGCACTCATGCTCAGTAAAGAGCATGTTATGACTCTGATCACAAAATTGGGATACACTCAGAAGATTGTACCCAAGCTCCTTAACAAAGTTTACCTTCTCAATGCTGAGCTTACCATTTGTGACCTTGCCCCTTCCAGAAATGTAACCACCTTCATCTCCTCCAAAAGCAACTGGTCCTCCATCAATTCTCTCAAAATTATGGAGTAGAGACCTATTGCCTGTCATGTGCCTGGAACAGCCACTGTCAATTATCCAGACATTCCTGTTGGTCTTGAGCTGTTCCTGCACAGAGAAAATGATTAGTTACATTTGGAAACCCAAGCCTTACTTGTCTTGGGCTCATTAATAGTAATAGAAGGTAATGCAACAGTAATAGATCCTATGGTTGTACTATGGGGATCTTCAGCTGTTGTTGATGGAGAAACCTCAGTCATTTGGTCTTTCTTAGACTTCCACACCACCTTTGGAGTCTTGGACTTGACCTTCAAAACCTTAGAAGCTTTTGGAACTTCACAAGTTTTGATGACTGATCCTTCGGAAGAATCTACAGTCACTGCAGCAGACTTTAGTGCTTCGGAAGAACTCCTTTCTTCCGAGACCAACTTTGCTTCCGAAGGTAATTTTCCATTTACCTTCTTCTTTGATTTGGAGCTTCCGAAGGAAACAGACTTTCCTTCCGAAGCTTGAGACTTCTTGAGACTCTTTGAAGTCTTTGTTTTAGTCATGTGGACAGTACTTTTAGGATTGTATGGGCAATCCTTAGCAATGTGAGAAGTACTTTCACACATAACACACAACATTTTCTTCTTCAAAGAAGTCTCCCTTTGAGAGCAAGACTGGCTTTGGTCACATCCCTTCTCCACCTTCATCTTGGTAGATGCTGAGACAGTTCCTTTGGGCTGTGAACTGTTCTTGGAGTTTGATGGTCCAGGCTGTGCAGCAGTGGTACACAGCAGCTCAGTCTTCTTCTTGGCACTGAGATGATTTGAACAAGAACCATGACTCTTAGCTGAGGAGTCTTGGTTGATGTCTTCAGTCCTTACTACTTTGAAACCTGCAGAGATAAAAACTTGTTTCTGCTTAGCATCAAAAGTAGCCTTGATTTCTTGAGCCTTCTTTGCCTTCCTTTTGCTCTTTCTGATCAAGTTCTTTCTTTTGGACTTGGTCATCACAGTTGATTTCTTCTCCTCAGAAGGATAGTGGCCCTTGGAAGAATCCTCTTCTTCACTCTTCTCAGAGGAATTCTTCACTATCACTTCTTCATCATCCTCACTTACAGGATCTATGAGAGGAAGCTCATCTTCACAAGTTCCACACCTAGGAGATCTTACAGACAAGATTGTGTGTGGAGGAGCTATCTCATTTGATCCCAGTCCCTGTCTATTTTGATAACAAACCTTGTTGTGCAGGGATGAGGATATCATGTTCTTGAAGGTCTCTTCTTCAAGAACACTCTTCTCTGCCTTGGCTTTGCTGATCACAAGCTCAGCCTGGCACTCAGTTAACTTAGTGATGAGATCTTGGATCTGAGTTCTGAAATCTGTATGTTCATGTTTTAGTACTGAAATGGTTTTCTCCAAGTCCTCTATCTTTAACTTGTAATCATTTTCAGACTTTCTAAAATCAGATTTTAATATGTTTAATGACTCAAGATCAGATCTCATCTCTAGGTTATAGGACCTGTATCTATTTACTTTAGCAATGCATTCAGGGGAGCAAAGATGTTCCAATACCTTGGCTTCATCATGGTCAGCCATCAGTGCTTGGTTTGGAGAAGCATCCTCCACCTGAAAACTCCAGTCAAAGCCTCCTTCTTCAACAGCAACAGCAGCATGTTGCTTTGTCTTCTCAGCCTGAGGAGCTTTGTCAGTAAAGTTTGGTCTGGGTTGTGTTTGGCCCCCATTTGCTTTAGGTGCCTTACACTCCCTAGCAAAGTGACCCATAAGGTTACAGTTGTAACACTTAACTTTGCTTTTATCCAGCCCAAACTTACTACTGGTAGCATTGCTTGGAAATCTTCTTCCTGTCCTCTTGTAGAACTTCTTGGCTCTGTGAGTGAGGAGAGCCATCTGCTGAACTATCTCCATGTATTCCAGGTCATCTGGATGGATACAGTCCAGGTCTTCAAGAGTGAAAAGATAATTCCCACAGCTTTCATCTGCAGACACAAAGGCTTGAGAAGAACTTGTCTCTTGGAATGGGCTTCCTTGAGTAAAGTTCTCCCTTGGTGTCTCCGGGAAGGTGATGAAAGGACCCTTTTGTGAGTTGTCAGGGTAGCATAAGAGATGATGCTGGGGTTCTATGCTGTCCCTTTCAACCACATGAAGGGCTGAACCCATTTGATTGTTGGAGTTGCCAGATGAACCTTGCATGTTCATCTCCATCTGGTATCCACTGAGAATCCCATACAACTCTGTAAGAGTAAGAGTCTTAAGGTTCTCAGTCCTCTTGATCACCACACAATAGTGTGTCCATTGCCTAGGAAGTGAGGACATGAACTTCCTTACAATGTCCCTGTTCTCAAGAGGAACTCCTCCATCCACTAGGGTATCCACAATCTCAACATACCTGAAGTATTGTTGGGTCATGGTCTCACCTGCTTTGAAGGTGAAATTTTCAAACTGCTGCTTCAGAAGATCTTTCTTGTTCTCCTTGGCTTCAGAGGAGCCTTCATACATCAGCTTCAGTGCATCCCACAGCTGTTTGGCTGTCTTGCACTTCTTAAAACCTCTGTATACAGAGTTTGGGAGAGCAGTCTGAAGAGCAGTCATGGCCTTCCTGTCAATCTCTACTCTTTTTCTATCTTCATCTGAGTAGTTGGCCACATCTTTAGGAATCATACCAGCACCAGTAGCAGAGGGGGTGCTGGGTATGAAAGGTCCATTCTCAACAGATTCCCACATTCTTGAATCAAGAGACCTGATGAAGCCTTCCATCCTCATGCACCAGGTGTCAAAATCATCAAGAGTGATCAGTGGGGATTTGTTCATGGTTCCAGTCTCCATATCAGTCTTTGAGATGGAAGCCATTTGAAGAGTTTAGCTTTTGTGTGTGTGAGGGATCTTAAGATGGTTAGATCTTATATCAAGAGCCTGGAAAGCTCTGATACCAATTGCAGGACCGTTTAAGGGCTTAAACACAATTACAACACAACAACACAATGAGGAGATTAACTAAGCTCTAATCAAACAGTGAACTGGGTAACCAAAGGTGATACAAAGAACACAAGTAAAGCAAGAGACAGAACAAGAGAGTATGGGTTTCAAGGAGGCAGTATATTGCTTTCTCAAGTTCTTTTACAAGTGTTACAAAGCATAAAGAAAAGATACAAGAACTTGAAATACTTATACTACAACCTACAGCCGGCTATACTTTGAAAGCCAGCTGGATACAATTGACTAGACACTAACAAAATCAATTGTAGGATCAAAAGGCATATCTGCCTTTTGACCTTGTGACTATGACATGCCATAGCTCACATCCTTATACAATACAAAAAGGATAAAGTACATAAAGTGGAAAGTTGAAGACTCAAGACCTCAATGTACAGTTACCAAAAGCAAGGCCCTTTTCACCAACTCATGTAAGTTGGTGACTTTACAGAGATGCAGCGGAAAAGGTGCTTTATGGAACAGTACATCAGATAAAGCATTGTACTAAAAGTCTTCGGAAGAAATCTGTTTCATAGGTTGAAGCTTCGGAAGACTTTGTCTCTGAAGCTTCGGAAGACTTCATGTTTGGCTTCGGAAGATATTGGTCTTGGCTTCGGAAGATTTTACACTTAGAGTATTTTCTAATGCTTTGTGTAAAACTTCCGAAGCATTCTTCACTTCAGTACTTAGTGCATGTTGCTGAGACACTTAGGCTGTTTTGGGTTGCATCAGACTTCAGGAATCCTTACAATACTTTATCTAAGATACCTTAACTTTAGCATTGTAGTATATGCTTTAGTCTTAGGTTTCCAGCTGGTATCAAAGTATATCCGGCTGTAGGATCTAGTATATATAGTTTCTCATTGTAACTCTTGTTTCATGCTTGCAGGAGTCTTGTAATACTTTGAGATGAGAAGTAATATATACAAGTGCCTTGAAAGTTATTTCTTTGTGTTCTTTGTTACTTATTATATTATTATCAACTCTTAGAAGAGATTTTTCTTCATCTGATCTGAGTGTAGTATAAGTGAGTTTGAGAAAAATCCAAGTGTTAAGTGATAAAACCGATCCTGTAATTGGTATTAGAGCTTTTTAGGCTCTTGATTGTGAGATCTTACCATCCTAATCAACCTATTTTTCACTCCTCCTTACACCACACTCAACATGTCCCTCAACAAGTCTGAAGTAGAGATGGGGACGATGACTAAAGCTCCCATCATCACCCCTGAAAACTTCAGGTCATGGAGCAGACGCATGGAAGGCTTCATCAGGTATCAAGATAGCAAGATGTGCCAAACTATTGTCAATGGCCCGTATAAGCCAAAGGTGGCTGGTGGAAACGGTGCCATGATAGAGAAAGTCGTTGAAGACTACTCTGATGAGGACCAGAAGAAGCTGGACATTGATAGCAATGCTATGACTGTTCTTATGACTGCAATTCCTAACTCCATCATGGTGGGGTTTGAGCATTGCAAGTCAGCCAAAGAACTATTTGATGCACTTGCTCACATGTACTCCAGCTCCAATGACTCCAAGAAGGACTCACTGAAGCAGCAGTTCGAGAACTTCACCTACATTGCTGGAGAGACCCTCAGCCAGCAATACTTCAGGTACATGGATCTCATTTCTTCCCTTCAGTCTGTGGGAATTGCTCTTGAACTTAGAGACCTCACAGGAAAGTTCATGAGTGCACTCCCCAATGAGTGGACGTTCTACTGTGTCTCCATCAAGAGAACAGAAAATTTGAAGACCCTCACCATGACCGAACTCTATGGCATCCTTGATGGATACCGTTTAGAAATGGAGAATAGGAGAGGTCATTAGAGAAGCAGACCATTGAGTCTTCTGGCTAGCAACGCTTTAATGGTTGCTAAAGGCTCAGGACCCTCCCAACCTCAACAGTACCTGACTTACACCCAGCAGCCATCCTGTTCTTCTTGGCCATACATTAAATTTCCTGAGACTCCAAGGTCCCAACAAGCTCAACAAAGTTCCTTTAAGGACAGCTGTGCTTTTGTCTCAGGAAGTGGACACTCCAATGATTATCATTATTGCTTTGATGATCTACAGTGATTCAGCCCTGATGACGTGGAATATATGGACATAGTCCAACAAATGGCTCTCCTAACCTATAGAGCAAAGAAGTTCTTCAAGAGAACTGGAAGGCAATTGCCCTAGAACCCAATCAACAGCAAATTTTGGTTTGACAAAACCAAGGCCAAATGTTACAATTGTAACCAACTTGGTCATTTTGCAAGGGAATGCAAGGCTCCCAAGTCTAATCCGGGAACCCCACATGCCTTCACACATCCCTCTACACCAAAGCCCACTGGAAAGTCAACAGAGACAACTGCAATGGCTCAAGATGTTGACTGGAGCTTCATGGTACAGGATGTCACTCCTGCTTAAGCACTCACGGCCGGACTAGATAACAATAAGGTATATGAACATCTCTGTACTCCTGCATGTATTGCTAAGGTTAAATTATATCAAGACTACAATATGGAGATTAAATCCGATATTGAGTCTATAAATGTTTTAAAATCTGTTTTTAAAAGGGCTGAATCTGAATATCAATGAAAAATTGAGGAGTTGGAGAAAACTGTGTCCTTGTTAAAACATGAACACACAAACTATAAGACTCAAATAAAGGATTTAATATCCAAATTGTCTAAGGCTCAAGCCCAACTTGTCACAGCTGAGGCTCAAGCCAGGATGTATGCTATTTCTGAGCAAAACTTCCAAGCCATTCTTGCATCATCCTCACTCAAAACTTTGTTACCAAAACAAAGGTGGGTTGGGAACCAATGAAATTGCTCCACCACACTCTTATGAGTCTATAAGACAACCAATGTGTTGTACTGAAGAGCAAGAGGTTCCATCTGCTAACCCACCTTCTCATGAGTCAAAGAGTGATGCAACCATGGAGACGATCACAGGGAAGAACCAGGTAATTTTACCCACTCCTACCGGTGATGATTAACCCCTGACCACCAAAGCCCAAAGAAGCAGAGCTAAGGCAGCCATAAACACTGCCAAGAAAGTGGTTGAGTCTAAGCTAAAGATAGACCCAAAGCAAAAAGGTGTATTCATCTTAGCTGGATTCTAGGTGTTAGGAAATTCTGATTCAGGAAAGGAGTGTAGTACCAGCACTCCTGTCCTACCAAAGGATCAGAAGTTAAAGGGAAAGGTTGTTGATGAAGAGAAAAAGAACAAGAAATAGCAATCCTCAAATTCCCAAAAGATTAACATTACATGCATAATGTGTGGTCTACAAAACCACATGGTTCAAGTGATGAGAAAGGGAAAGCTTGTTTTCGAAGCAAGGTTGCTTTCGGAAGAAAGTCCTTCTTCTGAAAGGAAAATGGCTTCGGAAGCTAAAGCTTTCAAGACTCAAAAGAATAAAAGAGTCCCCTTGAAACCATCCCAGAAGAAGATTTCTTCAGAAGAATAGCTGGTGAAGGCTTCTTCCGAAATGAAAGAAGCTTCGGAAGAATGCCATGCTGCAAAAGCATAAAAAAGCTCATCCTCCATGATCAACCAAGGGATGGAATGGAAGATCAAGGAAGATGTTGCAGCCCAAACCTCTTCTTCAAAGACATCCATTAAACCCCTATGCATAAATTTTGGTTCAATTATGTCACTATCATTGGAAGAACCCAAGACCAACAAGGCTTGGGTTTCCAATCAAAACTAATCATCTCATCTTATGTGCAGGGACATCCATATGACAAGAATAACAATGTTTGGATTGTGGATAGTGGATGCTCCAGGCACATGAAAGGGAACAGATCTCTCCTTCAACAATTTGAACATTATGATAGAGGTCCTGTCTAGTTTGGAGGTGAGACCGGAGGATATATTTCTGGTAGAGGAAGTATATCCAATGGAAAATTAAAAGTTGACAAAGTTCACTTTGTCAAACAGCTTGAACACAACCTGCTAAGTGTTTCTCAGTTCTGTGATCAAAAGCATCAAATGCTTTTCACAGAACATGAGTGCATTATCTTCAAGCCCGGGATGACAATTCCTCAGGAATTGGTGCTTCTTAGATCTCCCAGGAAAGGGGATATGTACAAGCTTGATATAAACAATGCTTCCCCAATGGGTGAAGTATCACGCTTTCTTTCCAAAGCTGATAGTGATGAGTCAACACTATGGCATAAACTAATGTGTCATGTAAATTTTAAGACAATGAATAATTGGCTAAAATAACTTGGTACATGGTTTGCCTAAAAAGAAATTTTTTTGCAAAGATAACTGTGTTGCATGCCTGAAAGGGAAGCAACACAGGGCATCTTATAAATCCAAAGTTGTTAACTCCATCACCACTCCATTACACTTATTGCACATGGATCTTTTTGGTCCCACAAGTATAATGAGCATTGTAAGGAAGTCATATTGCCTTGTGATTGTTGATGATTCTAATAGATTTACATGGGTATTCTTTTTAAGAACAAAATATGAAACTGCTGAAATTTTAAAATCTTTTATTCTTAAAATAGAAAATCAAACTGATCACAAGGTTAAAATAATTAGAAGTGATCAAGGGACTGAGTTTAAGAACCACGTTCTTGTCTCATTCTGTAACTCCAAAGGGATTGCCAGACAATATAGTGCTCCTAGAACTCCTCAACAAAATGGTGTTGCTGAGAGAAGGAACAACACACTTATTGAGGCTGCTCGGACCATGTTAGCTGATTCAAAGTTGCCTCTAACATTCTGGGCAGAGGCGGTCAGCACTGCATGCTATGTGCAGAACATGGTTCTTATAGTTAAGCCACATGAAAAAACCCCTTATGAGCTATGGAACAAGAGGCCACGCTCATTGGCTTTCTAATGTCCTTTGGCAGCAGGTGTACCATACTTAACACAAAAGACAATTTGGCAAAATTTGCTGAAAAGTCGGATGATGCAATCTTAGTTGGATATTCCTCTAACTCTAAAGCTTATAAAGTTTAGAACATTAAAAATCAACAATTTGAGGAATCTTTCAACATTGTAGTTAATGAGCACACTCCTTGTGTTAGGGGGAATGGCCCTGATCATATCTTTGATTTAGAATTATTTCCAAACTATTCTAAACCATCTTGTGAGAATGTTTCAGCTAGAACAGGTGCTCAAAGTGATTTTGATGATGACCAACTGTTTGAGCTACCCAGACCTATTCCAAGTTCTCCAAGAGCTGTAACTAATCAAGCTCCCACTATTGGCAGATCTGATAGTATGACTATCTTAAGGGATAGTGGAGCTTCAACCAGCGGTTCACCTGTTGACCCTCAAACTTCATCAGGTGACACTGCACAACACCAAGCTGATGGAAGCAACATGTTGAAGGAACAAGCAACTGTTATTGTTGTTTCACAGCAAACAAATGATGATGATATTTCTCATTCATTCAATCAGTCCTCATTGAATGAGTTTGAAACAACAGCTGTACCAAGTGTTCTAGCTCCTGAGCAAAATATGTCCAATCTGGATCTATTTTTGCAACTGGAGGTAATTCCTAGACTTAGGATTCACAACACTCATCCAGCTGAGAATATCATAGGAGAAGTCTATGAAGGTGTGAGAACAAGAGGACAAACTCACAATGGGAATGTCTGCTTGTACTCATGCTTTTTATCCCAGATGGAACCCAAGAAGGTGGAAGATGCCTTGAAAGATACTAGCTGGGTTGAATCAATGCAAGAGGAGCTGCTTCAATTCAAAAGACAAAAGGTTTGGAACCTATGTCCGCTACCATCTGGTCAAGTACCTATAGGCACTAAATGGGTTTTCAGAAACAAGAGAGATGATAGAGGCTTGATCATCAAGAACAAAACAAGACAGGTGGTTCAAGGATACACTCAAGAGGAAGGAATTGATTATATTGATGTCATTGCACCTATTGCCAGACTTGAGGCAGTTAGGATCTTCCTTGCTTATGCTGCATCCAAGAATTTCACTGTCTACCAGCTTGATGTCTAGTGTGCCTTTCTATATGTGGATATATATAGGGAAGTCTATGTATGCCAACCTCCAGGATTTGAAGACCCACAACATCCCAACTATGTGTGAAAATTTGATAAAGCTCTATATTGGCTACACCAAGCACCTAGGTTGTGGTATGAGACATTGTCTTAGTTTCTCCTGAAGAATGGTTACACTAGAGGTACCATTGATAAGACTCTTTTCATAAGGAAGTCGGGGAAAGACATCTTGCTCGTTCAAGTCTATGTTGATGACATCATATTTGGTTCCTTAAATGACCAAATGTGTAAAGACTTTGAGAGCATTATGAAAAAGAAGTTTGAGATGAGTTCCATGGGAAAAACAGACTTTTTCCTTGGAATTCAGGTGAAGCAAATGAAGTAAGGGTTTTTCATCAATCAATCTCAGTATGTCAACGACATCTTAGAAAGATTGACATGAAAGATTGTAAGGCAGCCAAAACACCTATACCTAGAAACCATAATCTTTGCCCTGACTCTAAGGGGGAGGATACTGATCAACATCAATATAGAGCAATTATTGGTTCTCGGATGTATCTCACAGCAAGTAGACCTAATATCATGTTTGCAACTTGTATTTGTGCAAGATATCAGGCTGCTCCAAAGGTGTCTCACCTAGTTGCTGCCAAGAGAATCCTCAGATACCTCAAAGGAGCACCTAAATTAGGTCTCTGGTATCTAGGGAGTAGTGATTACAATATCTATGGTTACTCTGATAGTGACTATGGTGGCTGCAATATCAACAAGAAATCAACATCAGGTGGATGTTAATTTCTTGGTGGAAGGATCATCTCATGGCAATGCAAGAAGTAATCCTATGTCTCTACATCAACTGCTGAAGTTGAATACATTGTTGCTGCTAGTTGTTGTGCTCGGCTGTTGTAGATTCAGAACCAGATGATAGACTATGGATTCAACTTCATGAGCACTCCTATCCATATGGACAACAACAGTGCTATCTCCATTACTGAAAATCCAGTGAAGCACTCCAAGACAAAGCACATTGATATCAGGTACCATTTCATTAGAGATATTCATGAGAAAAATCTAATCAAGCTAATCAAAGTTGACTCAAGTGAACAATATGCTGACTTGTTCACCAAAGCCTTTGATGAACAAAGATTCCAATATCTCATTACAGCTATTGGGATGATAACCTTGATTAGTTTATCTCATTTGAAAACCTTTTAATGTGTAAAGTCTTGTGTCAAAACAATCTAAGCCCTATTACAAAAGGTCATTCTCTGAAATTTTCTCTAAGTATAAATTCTTCCGAATAGGAATTAACCCTCGGAAGATATGATCCTCCCGGGATAATTTTCTTCTCGGAAGAGTTGTTAAGTCTCGGAAGAAGCAATTGATTTCATATCACATCTACTTCCGAAGCTTACAACACTCTCCATTCGGAAAGCAATATTCAATCTAGGAAGGAAAAACTTTACCTTTGGAAGTAAATTTGCCTTCGGAAGAACATTACCTTCGGAAATGCTTTATACTCGGAAGAAAGACTATACTGTGTAATGGAAATCTTTTGGGCCCCACTTTGTAAAAAGTAAAGATTTTGTTAATGATGTCGGATTATTTAAATGGACTAAACCTTACCGCCCCTGTCACATCCTCCACTGAAACGTCCCATCATCTTATCCAAACCCCTTAAACTGCCATTTCACCCATTTAAATAACTCTGGCTAATCACTTTTATCTTTTTACCAAATTTACTGCCCTAAAAGCTTTCTTCATCCCCAATTCACCTAATTCCGAACTATCTTCCTGCAACTTTCTCAAATGGCACTTAACCCTCAGCACAACCAAGTCGTACTCCTTGATTCTTCAAGGGATGCCGACTTCTCATATATCATCTCCTTTCTTACCAAATCATCTTATTACACTGCTCTGACTGTTAACCCCACAGTTTACTCAAATCACGTGGCTGAATTTTGGGCCAATGGTCAGATTGAAACCCTAAATAGGGTTAGGGTAATAAGATCAAGCATCTGTGACCAGGAGTTGGTCATTTCTGAACAACTCATCAGGGAGCATCTCGACCTTCATGATGAGGGCGCTCCTACAGAGTTCCCCAAAACAGATTTGGACAACACCTATATCTAAATGGGATATGGTGGAGATGTAAGCAGGTCAACCGTTTACATGTTTAACTTGTCTTACAACTGGAAGTTCCTGCTGCATGTTGTTCTTCATTGCTTGTCCAGCAAATCTGGGGGATGGGATCAAATCCCGTATGAACTAGGGTGCCTAGTTCATGGTTTGGTGAGAAGACTTCACTTTAACTACTCAAGATTTATGCTGACCAATCTTATAGGAAACCCTCAACGGGACACATTCTTCATGTATCCCAGGTTTCTTCAGCACATAATCAATTGTGAGCTGGACCAGAGTAAGCTTGTCTGTGCAACTGCTCTGACTATTCCTTAAATGAGTCTGACCATCTTCAAGGCTTTGAAGAGAGTGTCCACCAACTTCGTCGGAAGATATACTTCACTTCTTTCAGGTATGACTGAGCCAATGGCTCCTAGTGACATCCCTGTTAACCCCACAGTTAATGAACCCACACCAGCAACTACCCTCACACTGCCAAATCTACCTTCTCAACCCATCACTATCACTTATCAAAGACGCCCTAAACGAACCCTTGTTCAATCATCTCTAATTGAACAAGCTCCTCCTGTTCAATCCAAAAAGACTAGAGTGGAACAATGGGCTCCCACTCAGTCTGAGGTCTAACCATCCTTCACAATTGACCTCAATATGGGTTTTGAGTCTCCTCAGTCTCAGACCCATGAGCCCGAAACCCAAGCTGAAAACCCTTAGGCTTAACCTCTATATCCTTTACTGACCTACTAATAGGAACTGATGAAGAGATTATGTCTCTCCAAGGCAATGAAGTTGATCCACAACACCCTGTTAAGGATCAACAGAGCCCAGAGAGATCTCTTATCTCTAGCCCCCATCAGCAAGCCTTTATTGAGTGAGTCCCACTGATATGGAGGGGACTCATGTAGATTCAGCTACCACTACTGAAGGAGCCTCAATGGACCCTCAGGACAGTGGTAACATTACTAAGACTGAATCTAAGGCAACCATGCCGTTTGATGACTCTAAAAGAGACATCATTGAGCAAGGGAAACTAGGGCGCCAAGAAACCACATCTGGTGGTGAGGATGAACATACTAGGTATGTTATCTCATCTCCCGATGATTCTTCAAGAAAAGATGAGGGAAGACTGCAACTCAACACTAAAAACCTACTTTCTAAAGTCTCAAACCTTGAATCTAAGGTTAGGACTTTAGAGGATAGGTCTGCCACTCAACAACTTGAGATTGAAAATCTCAAGGCCAAACTAGCTGAGAAACAGATTGAGAGGGCTGTTAGACATGTACCTATTCAAGTATCATTGACCTCTTCCTCCAGCTCATCAAGCTCTCAAGATGATGCTACCAAAAAGGGGGAGAGTGTTCAGGGACAAAGCCAAAGACAAGAGGAACCATAAGGTCAAGCTCTCACTTCCTTAAGTTCAAGATACCCTATGCAACAAGCTTCAGTTTTTCCTGAGCCTCCTCCAGTTATAATTCAAGTGGATCAAAGGATGCTCCAAGATCTCAACAGGTCCTTCAAGAAGTTCCTGTTGGAATCTCTCATTGAACAGCCAAGTACTGACTTGTCTGTGATTTACTTCGGAGCTCAAGAGCTTCAAAGGTTAAATGCATCTTCTACCACTATTGAGAAGTTGGTCAACCTAAGGTCCAAGTGGAACCTGAGATTAATTTTGAAGGGGAAACAAGGACTGATGGCCCAGACAGTTGGGATAGATAATGCATTCTCACAGACTTCCGAAGAACAAGTCAAAGCCTCGGAAGAACAACTTCAATCTTCCGAAGCTGAGATTGCAGCTGCGGAAGGACTGTTCTCTTTATCCGATGATCTAATAGTCACAGATGCAATCTTACAACTTGCATCTGAGGTTAATAGGGAGGATTTTCTCACCCAACCCCTAGCTCAAACATCAGCATTAACTCCAGCTCCCATTTCCACCACTTAACCTGAACCTTCCATCCAAGAACCCCCAAACTCTAGCACTTCCGAAGACATCAAAGGAAAAAGGAAGATGGCTAAGCAAGAGCTTCAGGAAGAAGAAAGGTTAGAAAATCTCAAAAGAAAAGGTAGGAGCTATGAGTGAAGATGTACTCCTTCTACCAACCAGGAGGCTGTCAACAATAAAAGAAGGGTGGAAATCATTGACAGACTTGTCAATCTAGGAGCTATGAGTGAAGATGTACTCATGCTACCACTAGAGGAGTTAGTTGAGTTGGAAAAGGCAACTTTGCTGCAAAAACAAAAAAAGAAGAAGCAGCAAGGTTGGCCTTAGAGGAAGAAAGGGAGAGGAAAGAAAGAGAATTTGATCAGCAGCTTAGGATGGAAAGGATAACTTTCATAACCTCCAGGGGTTTCTCTCTAGAAGAATGAAGATCATGTTAGGTTGGACTCACTTTAGTATAGATGTTTACTTTACATTGTAATAGGACTTTTGTTAGTTTCATTTTGTATTTTGTTAGTTATTAGCAGTTTTGGCAGTCCAGCGAAACTGTGAGCGAATCTATAGTTTCGCTCACAGTTTGCTGTTTTGGTTTACCCGGCGAACTTGTGTTCTGCCGGGCGAAACTATAGTTTCGGCATGACAGTTTCGCTGGTAGCGAAACTGTCAGCGAAACTATGACTGCTATATATACTATTGTCATTTCACTTTGTATGGTAAGTTTGCAAAACCCTAATCGTGGAATTCTGTTGCAAACTATCATTTTCAAGCAGTTACTTCATTGAAATACAATTGTGCTTATTGTTATTGAGTGAGTTTGTTCATTTGAATATCAATTATGTCTTGATTCATCATATTCACTTCTCAATTGTTGTTATTTGGTTTGTGTATTTGATATTGATCAAATTATCCTATCAATTGTACTGTTCATCGATCACATGGACCAACAATATGGTATCAGAGCCTTAGTGCTCTTGATTTGTTGAGTTTTTGTGGTTTTGGTCAATATCTAGTTTCAATCAATTTTCATTGGATTATCAGCTGTTTTTGGGATGGAAATTGATTGAATTATGCTTGTTCTTGATTGAGGAAGATTCTACAATCATCAGATCTCAAATTCATTGAGTTTTGGATGATTTCAGATTGATTTTGAGGTGAAAAAGGGTTTTGAGATCGACCAGCGAAATTACTGTTCTTACTGCGAAACTGTCATCTTCATTCAGCGAAATTATGAGTTATTTTGGATCAGAAGTTGTTTTCTAGAGTTTCAGCGAAAGTATTTCCTTGAACGAAAGTTCAGTAGTGCTTTTGACCAATTATCAAGCGAAAGTGCTGCCGAATCTATTTCTGAACGAAAGTTCAAGCTTGTTTCCTGCGAAATTAGCAGCGAAACTAAGCAATTGTTGTCTCTGATTCAAGCGAAAGTGCTGCTGAAATTGCAAGCGAAAGTGTCTGTGTTTGCGAAAGTGTCTGCGATAGTATTGTTTAAGCGAAACTGTTAGTCAAGTCATCTTTTTCAGCGAATTTGTTAGCGAAATTACCAGCGAAATTATCAATCTTTCTGCCGAAACTATCATTTCGAAATTAACTACTCTTACACTTGCGGATCTTGAAAGTGTTGCTCCTAATAGACCTCCAAGACTCATTAATGGAGATAATTTTGAAGATTGGAAGAGATGTCTTAAAGCTTTCTTTTTCTACACAGATCATAATCAATGGGAATCAATTATTTCAGGTCCTCATATACCTACGGTTACAGTTGGAGATGTCGTTTCTCAGAACAAAGATCCATCTTCTTATACTGAAAGAGATCTAAAACTGATTGATCGTGATCAAAAAGCTTTTGGTGCTCTAACTCTCTGCTTGGCTCCAGACATCTACAATCGTTTTGCAGAACATAAAAATGCTAAATCCCTTTATGATGCTCTCTGTGAATTCTTTGATGGGAATGCAGATCTGGTGAAAGACAAGAGTATTCAAGCTGAAAAGGAGTTCAATTCGTTTGTAGGATACAAGAATGAAAGTTTGACAGATCTTACAAATCGTTTCTTAACCGTCTCAAGCACTCTGAAGAAGTATGATGAAAGACTCTCCAACAGTGAACAAGTTAACAGGCTTCTCGATTCTCTTCCACCACAGTGGAGTCTTCAAGTGAGGATGCTCAAACAAGAAAGAGGTTTTACAGATTATAAGCTGATGGATATCATTAACAAGTTGAAATCTTTTGAGTGGGATATGAAAAGAAGAGAATTTAACCAGACTATGATGCCCACACCTGGTTTTTCTCAAAATGCTGCTTTGTTGTCATCCGCTGCAAACTCTCACATTCAAAATCCAATTCAAGGAGGGAGCAATACAAGTAATTTCTCGAGTGGTAGTAATCATGTTGGAAAAGAATTGGGAAATTCTAAGGTGAATGCTGAAACTCAATTCCATCTGAAACAATGGCTCTTTTTGGAATGTTTGTTCAGAGCTATGAAGCTCTTGTTGCTGGTGAATTGAAAGGTAAAGGAATGACTATGGAGGATATGTATCAGGTTGATCCTGATGATTTAGAAGAAACTGACATTCAATGGCAAATGGCAATGTTAACTTTAAGAGCTCGGAGATTCATGGAAAGAACAGGAAGAAATAATTTTGGTGGTCAATCATCAACTTCAAAACTAGGATTTGATAAGTCAAAATTGAGGTGCTTTAATTGTAAACAATTGGGACATTTTAAACGTGAATGTCCATTACCAATTGTCACAGATCCTAGTAATACTGGAGTACCAAGATTGACAGCAGAGAAAGTAAAGGAAGAAGGAAATTCAAAAAAGGAGTCAGCCTTGATCTCAAACTTTGACTGGAGTGCAGAGGTGGAAGAAACAAGATCTGAAATAAATCACGCGTTAGTTGCTGAGGTTGTGGAAAGTGATGAGATGGAAGTTGATAAAGATGGATTTGTGCTGTTCAAGGAATTCAAAAAAGAGAATTAATCTTCAGTAAAGAAGAAAGAAGAGAAGGCTGATGGAGAGAAGAAAGAGGAAATTACAGATTCAAATGAAGAAAGAAATTCAAAAGCTGTGAAAGGAAAAGAGCAGGATGATGCGGCCGCTACTGTTGAGGAAAGGAAATCAAGTACTCCAGTATGCTCGTGTGATAAAGCTTTAGCTGCCGAAAAGATGGTAATGGGACTTCCTTATGAGGTAATACAGGATATGTGCTCATCTGCTTGCAAAATTAGACTTTTTGGGGTTTATAAGGCTAATCGTTTGTTAATTGATAATGAAAAGGATTTAAAACGAATTAATGATGAACTTAAAATGAATGAATCAAAATATTTTGTGAAATTAAATGAGGCTTTAAAAGAAACTGATCATTTAAAAAGAATTGTTTTGGAAAGGAATGTAGAGGTTAATACTTTGACTGAACGGGTTGCTCTTGCTGAATTTGAAGCAAGCAAACTTAAGTCAAAGTTAGATAAATGGACTATTTCTGGAATGAAACATGATGATCTTTGTAAATCTCAACGGGGAGCAAGAATTAAAACAGGTTTGGGTTATGAAAATGTACAGGTTTATCCTCCTCCTAGTACATACTGTTATTCTCCTATGCCTGTTCCTTATCCTTCTAATGATTTAATCAAATCAGATACTGACAGTATGTCTGCAGGTTTAGTTGGGAATAACTCTAAGTACATTCGTGAAGACTACGACTATGGACCAACTAGTGGGCTTGGATGCACTAGTTCTAATACACCTGAAAATCAGCAGTCTGTTTTAGATAATAAGTCTAGTTTAAATTCAGTGTTTGTATCTAGTTCAAATGTAACAGACTTGAATGTCTCATGTTCTCTTTATTGTTCTATTTCATCTTGTACTTCAAATCATGATAGTGATGATTTTTGTTCTGGTAATGAATGCAATGAATCTGATGTTTCTCCTAACACAACTGAGCAACTTAAAATTAATTCTTTCAAAAGTTCTTTTCTCAACCTATTCCATCTTCCATACCATTAAATATGACATCTTCAGAAAAATGCAGTTCGTCTTCATCTGAAACTGGTACCAATGGTACGAGTTTTACTGATTTGTCAGAAGAATCAAGTTCTGATTTTGTAAAGAATAACTTTGATTCAAATAAACAAAAACATCATGAGATGTATGAGACATTCAGTGATGTTGATTCTAGTTTGTCTGAATGTGATGAGGAGATTATTATTGATCCTATTTTTACCTCATCACATCATCGACCTAGATTCAAACATCATTGTTTCAGGTGTGGTGAAGAGGATCATCTTATCAAAAATTGTCCTTTGATTGAAAGATCCTCTAATAGGAAGTGTTTCGGGAATAAATTGACAAAATTGGTTAATAATTTCTTTCATAAAAAATCAGCTTCTTTAAAACAAAAGTTGTTCAATCTTGGGTCCCTATTGCTCCTGGCTAAATGATTTGTTCATTCATTTCAGGGATCTTCTTCAAAGATTGTACACAGTCTGTGGCATGTTGATAGCGGCTGTTCCAAGCATATGACGGGATTAAAGGATTTTTGACTAATTATCGGATTATAGATGGAGGATATGTGGCATTTGCTGGAGACAAGAAGGGTGGAAATGATTGGACAAGGAGAAGTTACCAATGGTTCTCTTACTCTGGAAAAAGTCAACCATGTTCCTGAATTGGCATTTAATCTTCTGAGTGTCTCTCAAATTTGTGATAAAGACATTCCTGTTCTATTTAAATCTGACGAATGTTTATTTTTGAAATCAGAGATAGCTATTCCAGAAGATTTAATTCTCATGCGTGCTCCAAGGAAACACGATACATATCTTCTTGATATGAATTCTAATGAGTCCAAAGCTACTGCAACTTGTCTTCTCTCAAAAGCATCTACCTCTGAGTCACAATTGTGGCATCGTCGCTTAGGCCATGTCAATTTTAAGATAATTAATAAATTAGTAAAGAACAATCTTGTTAGAGGACTTCCTTTAAAATATTTTTCTGTTACTGAAAAATGCATGGCATGTGCCAAAGGGAAACAACATAAGAAACCTCATAAGCCTAAACTTTTAAATAGCATATCAAGTCCTCTTGAGTTGTTACATACTCATTTATTTGGGCCAATTAGTGTTAAATCAATTGCTAAAAAATCTTTTTGTCTTGTTGTTACAGATGATTTCTCACGTTATTCATGGGTGAGGTTTCTTGCACACAAAAGTGAAGTTGCAGAGGAATTGCAGAAATTAATCATTTCTATTGAATCAGACAGTAAGAAAAGAGTTATGGGATTAAGAAGTGATAACGGCACTGAATTTAAAAATCAGATTCTTGATTCATTTTGTGCTCAAAAAGGGATTGTGAGACAATTTAGTGCTGCAAGAACACCCCAGCAGAACGGTATTGCAGAAAGAAAGAATCGCACTCTTGTGGAAGCTGCTCGTACAATGCTGATAGAATCCTCATTACCAATTATTTTTTGGGCTGAAGCTGTTAATTGTGCATCTTATGTCTTAAATAGGGTGCTAATTGTGAAAGATAAAGTGAAGACTCCTTATGAACTTTTTCATAAGAGGAAGCCACTAATTGATTTCTTTCGCCCATTTGGTTGTTCTTGTACTCTTCTGAATACTCAAGCTCAAAAGACAAAATTTGGCGCTGTTTCGACGAGTGTTATTTTGTTGGATACTCTTCTACACAAAAGGCATACCGAGTTTATAACAAGAGAACACGTATTGTTCAAGAGTCATTCTATGTTGATTGGCAAGAATCCAATCCTTCTGAAGTGAAATCTGAACCTGCATGGTTCTTTGACTCTGATACTGTGTTCAATTCATTTAAATTGCCAGTTTTCGATGATGATACATCAATTCCAAGTACTCAAACGAATATTATTCCATCATCTTCATCGTCTGTTCCATCCATCCCACAAGTAAATGATGCTGTTTCAACTGATGTTAGTCATCGTCTCCAATGCCTGATCAAGCTCCATTATCTGATTTTTATCTCCTACATCTCCTAATTTACCTGATTCTACACCTGTCATTGATACACCTTCATCTACTCTTTCTCCGGCAATGGCTGATACTTCTTCAACGATCTTTCCTTCTTCAAGTGATTATAAAACTTTGAAAGATCATCCGCTTGATAATGTGATTGGATCTGTTTCTGATGGTGTTCGCACGCGAAGTCAATCCGGTCTGATTAATGTTTGTCTTTTCTCATGCTTTATTTCTCAAATTGTTCCTAAAAATGTTCATGCTGCTCTACAAGATCCTTGTTGGGTAGACTCTATGCAATTGGAACTTCAACAGTTCAGGAAGCTTAAGATTTGGACCTTAGTTGATTTACCTCCCAACAAATATCCAATTGGTACAAAATGGGTATTTAAGAACAAACCAGATGATCGGGGTGTGGTGGTGCGAAACAAATCTAGACTTGTAGTGCAAGGCTTTGCTCAAGAAGAAGGAATTGATTATACAGAAGTCTTTGCTCCAGTTGCTCGTCTTGAAGCAATCCGAATATTTCTTGCTCATGCTGCTCATAAACAGTTCAAAGTGTACCAGATGGATGTGAAATGTGTTTTTCTCTACGGAGACATTGATGAAGAGATATATGTGTGTCAACCACCAGGCTTTGAAGATCCTGATTTTCCTGATAAAGTGTATAAGCTTGATAAATCTTTGTATGGCCTTCATCAAGCACCCAGAATCTGGTATGAGACTCTTACGCAATATCTTTTAAGCAATGGTTATTCTCGTGGTACCATTGATATGACCTTATTTAAAAGGGAGGTGAATGGTGAAATGATCTTTGTTCAAGTGTATGTCGATGATATTATTTTTGGATCCACAAACTCTCAATTGTGTAGAGAGTTTGAAGAAGTGATGAGCCAAAGGTTTGAAATGAGTATGATGGGTGAAATGTGCTTCTTTCTTGGTTTGCAAGTTGAACAACAGAAAGAAGGAATTCTTATTCATCAAGAGAAGTACATTAAAGATATTCTGAAGAAATTTAAGATGGATGATGCGTCTACTGAAATGACTCCTTTTACTGCTCAGACGTGTCTCACTCCAGATGAAAATGGAAAACCAGTTGATCCTCATCTCTTTCGGTCTATGATTGGCTCTCTCATGTATCTTACTGCAAGTCGTCCTGATATCACTTTCGCTGTTGGTTACTGTGCTAGATATCAGTCGGCTCCAAAGGAATCTCATGAGAAAGCTGTCAAACGAATATTTCGTTATCTCAAAGGATCGTCTCGTCTCGGACTGTGGTATCCATATGGTGGAAATTTTGATTTACATGCTTATTCTGATAGTGATTCTAATGGTTGCAGGTTAAACAGAAAATCTGTGTCTGGAGGTTGTCAATATTTGGGAAATTGTCTGGTATCCTGGCAGAGCAAGAAACAAACTACTGTTTCTCTTTCTACAGGGGAAGCTGAATATATTGCTGCATCTAGCTGCTGCTCTCAAGTTCTCTGGATCCAACACCAAATGATTGATTATGGAATTAATTTCTTCATACACCTTTATTCTGTGACAATGAGGCTGCCATTGGAATTGCTAAAAATCCCATTCATCATTCTCGCACAAAGCATATTGAAACCCGAATTCATGCGATTCGTGATGCTCAGGAGAAGGGTTTCATTAATATTATTCCCATCGATACAAAAAATCAAAAAGCTGATCTTTTCACAAAAACTTTTGATAAACCTCGTTTTTATGAATTGATTTCTATGCTTGGGTTAATATCTTTTTAAATTTTCATTTTCTATTTCTTTGATAATAATTAAAAAAAATAAAAAATAAAAAAATCAAGTTAAAATTTCATTTATAATTATAGAAATATGAAAATAAAAATTTGGGAGAGTAATATCATTATTCTGAGATCGGTTTTTAACATGATGAGAAATGATTGTATATTCTCTAAATATTTCTTATTTACATGACCAGTAATTCTATGAGAAATGATAGTAACTGTTACTGGATTCTGTTTCACATTAAAATAAAAAGAAATGGATCAGATTCTTTGACGATATGCTTGATAGACTCAGCCTGATGAATGAAGTAGACAGCAGCTTTATGATTAAATTAAACTTTATGCTTAAGAATGTCTGGATTTACTCATTCATTTTGGATTGCACAAAAACTGAGTCCTGACAAAAATTGGATTGAGAATGAATCTTTCGTTCATTTTGCTTTGTTATGTCATCATTCTCTGCTGGTTTATTTTGTGTCAAGATGTCTTGTGTCTGTGCTTATCTCCTCTGCTGTACGTGAGTACTGACCTGGAGTGATGATCTCCTCTGCTGTACGATAGTACTGACCTGGAGCTCTCATCAGCACATGTTCAAATGGTTATCTCCTCTGTTATACGTGAGTATAGATCTGGAGCTCTTACCATTTTGATATAATTATGTCAAATCATCTTATCGATGAATTTCTCTCAGAATGAAATATTCTGTTTATAATCATTTGCACACTTATCCACAAATCTTGTTCCATGAAGATTGATTCATAATTCAAGAAATCCTGAGGTTGGGTGAGGGTTTTTACCAAATGATTGTGGGGTCTTAGCATTCTAAAGCATCTAATCGAACCTTAAATGAATCATAAGCTGTTGTTTGAAAAAGGATAAGGCATGAGTTTAAGTGGACAATTATATCAGCAATCGTTATTGATTTGTTCTAATTTCAGTTGTTTCTGTGCAGATTGTGATCAGACCTTGTACTCAGTATGATCTCATGACTGGTAGATGATTTTTAATCATCATTATGTTTAAAATATTTAGAGAATGTGATCTCTGATTATTTTAGATCTCATTATGTGATGTGCTTTCTTTGAGTATTATAATTTAATAAAAAAAATAATAATAATAATAAAAATTATAAAAAATTATTATTAAAATTAATATAAAAAAAATAAATATAATAAAAAAAAATGGTGCGAAATTATTCTTTTAGCTTCGCTAAGCGAAACTGCAATTTCGCTAGGTTTGCTTATAAGTTGTTAACCAGTTATCTTCTAGCGAAATTACAGTTTCACTGGGCGAAACTGTAAATTCGTCTGACGAATTTATAGTTTCGCTGTCTGCGAAACTATTTGCTATATAAGTCATGTTTGCGAAATTTCTCTCATAATTTCGCAAAATCGCATAGTATCACTCTTAGGGTTTCTCCATAACTTTATTGGCGATTTTGATTTGTGTTAGTGTTTTGGACTGTTTGTTTGTGATATTCGCTTCGTATGTGAGTTTCGAACCTTGATTCACTCTTTAATCTGGTTAAAATCATCTACACTTAAGTAATCTGGATTGTGACTCTTCGGTGGGTTCGCTGTTCGTTCAGCGAAACTACTGATTTCTCTGCGAAATTGAACGAAAGTTCACATCTTTTCAGCGAAACTGTAAAGTTATGCTGTCCGAGCGAACTTAACAGTTTCGCCATATCTTCTCTAATTTCGCAATAACTGATCCTTAATTCACACAGTTTCGCTTGTATTTTCATGAGTCAGCGAAACTAATTTGTAATAGCGAAACTAAATTAATTTTTGGTGAAACTAATTGCGAAACTACTTTGATTCATTCTAATCTTGTCGAAACTACTTTTTGTTCTGCGAAAATAACAAGTTTCTATGAGCGAAATTATAGTTTCGCTTGTCGAAACTGTTTGTTTTCCTTGTCGAAACTGTTCTTGATTCAGCGAACCTATCATGTCTTAGTGAGCGAAACTATTGTTTCGTTTGCCGAAACTGATTGTTTCTTTTGTTTTTGTCTTATTTTCTTATTTTCAGTATTTCTTATTCAAATTTATTTGTTGTTCTTTTCAGGTTATTATGGCGAATCTCAAGTTTGATGAGAGGAATAACATCACTGCCATATTAGACGATACTCTGCCAAAGGCGGCCGGATTTCGTGATTGTATTAGATGGCTCCAAAGATCACCCATTGCATATGCTATCTCTCACTCACCCACTATCTATGATCTTCACATTAGAGACTTTTGGAGATCAGCTGAATACAACACTGGAGGAGATGTTCAGAGGATCACAGCTAGAGTGATTGATCATGATATATCTATTACTGCTGAGAGCGTGTCGAGGATTCTTAGACTAGAAGATGATACTGGTGATGAAGTTGATATGACGGAATCTGAAGTATTCCAAGCTTTCAGACAAATGGGATATGAGGGACCAGTCTTTGGTTCGAGGAAGAAGATTAAAAAGTCTTTTTTATCTAAAGAATGGAGATATATAGCTCACGTTTTTATTATGTGCTTAGATCACCGTAAGGGTGGATCTGATGGACTTAACCTTGACTGGGCCAAAGCTATGGTGATATGTTGTAAAGGGGAGAAAGCAAACATTGCTAGATTGATCTTTGCGTGTATGGCAGAAAATGTGATGGCGGTGAAAAAGGATAAATGGTTGTTATATCCTCCTTTATTCAGATGATTATTGATGATCTGGTTCCTGATGTTCCTAAACATGGTGAAGTTAAGAGATTAGTGCAGATGAACCCTCGGATATTTGCTGATTGCTGTGCTATACGCCATGATTTCAGTGGTAAAATAACCCATCTCTGGGAAAACATGTACCCACCAGAGCGATGGAATTATATCAGACGGGTCGATGAGTCTGAAAACAAAAGAGCTGAGGAAACAAGGGTGAAACAAGCTGATGCAGCTAAGAAAAGAAAGAGATATGCAAAAGAGAAAGATTATGATTTCGAAGAAGACATAGATACACAAGCAGAAGAAATAAGGGTGGAGAAAGAACGGAGGTCTAAAAAGAGAACTGACTTTGTTGAGCCTGAACGAAGAACAAAACATAGACACGAGGGTTTCACAGCAGGGAAAGAGGCTAGTGCGGTCTTGATGAGGATGTGATTCGTAGTCTAAATACTTCATTGGCAAATGAGTTAAGTATGATAAAGACTAAACTGACGAATCAGGAGATTAGGGAGCAACAGAAAGATGAGGTCATTGAAGGAATGAAAAAGATGTTGGTTGATCAGAATAATTTGATTAAGAGATTATTTGAAGAAATTTCACAGATGAAAGCTGCTGCTGGCCTACCTAGTCAACTAACTCAATCTGAGTTAGATGATATGACTGATATATCTAAGTACCCATTCTTGAATGTGGGTACTTCATCCAAGGTAGGAGAGGGCACTTCTGGAGCAGCTGATACTGAAGCAAGGGAACAAGAGATTCCAAGAGAAGATGCTGGAAGAAATGAGGAAGATGATATTGTTGAAGCAGGGTTTGTTAACCTACAGTTTGATTTTGATAAGGATATTGTGGGAGAAGAAGTGGTCGTTACAGCTACTAATGAGGAAGTGTCAGATAAAGGAAAAGGGTTGATTGATGAAGAAGAGGAGGATGAGCAATTGGTTGATTATGATTCTGAACCGGAGTTCTATGAAGTAGATGAGAGACCTTTGGTGTATGTTGCTAAGAAGGGAGATGATGAAAATGATGTGTTTGAGATGGATAAGAGTGATTGGTTGGTAAAGGAGAAGGAGGCTGAAGAACTTACTCCTTTGTTTCAAAATATGGAGAGTTTAAGCAGAAAAGAGGCAGACAAGAAGATAATCAGTTGGTGTTATAATCCTTTCTTAAAGATGTTTTTGATTAAAAGAAGAGGAGGTAATATTAGTTACATGCTCAAGAGGAAGGCGTTTAAGACCTTGCCTAAATGGGATCTGAGACGGTTGGCTACCTTGCCTTTGATTAATGCTCATTTAAGTGAAAGGGCAGTATTTCTTGAGAAGGAAATTAAAAATGGCCTTAATGATAATTTTGAGTCATTTGGATACATGAAGGCTGAACGAAAGAGATCGAAGAAAGATAAAGACTGGGAGACTGGGAAAGGGAGGATTGTTTTGAGAGTCAAACCACCTAAGACTGTAAACAGAGTAAGATTGGCTGATCCTCTTCCTCCACGTTTACAAGACTTTGAAAAGTGGTTCTATGATAATAACACTGGCGAGGCTGTGATTAGAGCCAAACAAGGAAAAGAGTTTAGGGTGTTTGACCCAATGGAGTTATTCAGTTTCTGTGATGAAGATCTCTTGATTCTTTGTGAAAATCATATTAAAGCTGGGGCAGGAGAGGAAACACGAAAGGAGGCAAGCTTGTTTATGAATGTGGCGAACAAAATAAGAGGAGTACGGGCAGAGGTAAAGAGTTTGGCTGAAAAGGTGAGAGCACAAGATGACTTTGCCATGGATGTTCAAGACATGACCAGGCAGTTTGCTAGAGCTAGTGGTCATTCGGAGGAAGCTGGTGATGCAGGAATTAACCTTGGAGAATCAGTGGCTGAAGCTTCTAAAGATGTTGCTGCAGGAGGTGATGAAGATAGACCAACAGCAGCTGAGGAAACGGGAGCTGAAGAGTCAAACAAAGAGAAGTGAAGATAGTGAGGTCCAACCTAGGGGAGTATTGAAGATCATGTTAGGTTGGACTCACTTTAGTATAGATGTTTACTTTACATTGTAATAGGACTTTTGTTAGTTTCATTTTGTATTTTGTTAGTTATTAGCAGTTTTGGCAGTCCAGCGAAACTGTGAGCGAATCTATAGTTTCGCTCACAGTTTGTTGTTTTGGTTTACCCGGCGAACTTGTGTTCTGCCGGGCGAAACTATAGTTTCGGCATGACAGTTTCGCTGGTAGCGAAACTGTCAGCGAAACTATGACTGCTATATATACTATTGTCATTTCACTTTGTATGGTAAGTTTGCAAAACCCTAATCGTGGAATTCTGTTGCAAACTATCATTTTCAAGCAGTTACTTCATTGAAATACAATTGTGCTTATTGTTATTGAGTGAGTTTGTTCATTTGAATATCAATTATGTCTTGATTCATCATATTCACTTCTCAATTGTTGTTATTTGGTTTGTGTATTTGATATTGATCAAATTATCCTATCAATTGTACTGTTCATCGATCACATGGACCAACAAAGAACTATCTCCACACAAAAATTATAAGATCTTATGGCTCTTCAACAAAGAGCAAGATCAAATGGAGAAAGAGAGAAAGAGAGTTGCCAAGGAAAAGCTAATGTTGAAGAGGAAGAAGGAAGAGGAAGCAGGACTAGCTTCTGCCAAGAAGATAGGTGAAAAGGCCTGGATGAAAGACTATCTCCGGGCTCATCGCTTCTCTGGCAGGCAGGTGGGTCCTATGTCTGCAAAGACCCTCCTGCGACATGTCAGTGACATAAAGGCTGACATTCGCTCGGGGAAAAGGAAGGAGATGTACTGAAGGGGAAAGGGGATGATCTTCAAACCAACTACACAACCCCAACCTCAAACCCAACCACAACCTGATCCAATTCCTTTTCCATTCCCCATCAAAACCGAACCATCCACTTAACCTTACAACCCTGAACCTACACCATCATCCTTACCAACCTCCTCACCTCAACCACCTAAACTACCCATCCTCCAACCCAAAACACTAGCCAGATCCCAAACACCACAACCTACCCAACAACCTCTCAAACCATCCCCTCAGCCTTCTAATCATCTCTCATTAGAGGAGTTCAAAGCAATCAAGACAAAGCTCATCAACTGCACAACTCTGAGCGACATCTCCTATGAGGAGGATTCTATCAAATTGACTTATGTCAATGGATCTTCATGTTCCCTCACTAGAGATCAATTTCTTGACCTGCCCAGAGGAACATCGAGCCAAGCTGCAAATCTCCTTGGCCTCAATTCAGAATCTTTCAATGAGGAAGAAAAGAAGCTAAGGAGAAGGCTGGTGACTCTGCTGGATACCAAGAAAGGTGACAGGGTTCCAAGACAACCCCTTGTGCCTAGGAAAAAGATCATCCAGTGTAGGTTCGAAGACTCTTCTCATAACTTTGTTGTTGAGAGAGAGAGAGAGTGGAGAGCTCAACAGGCTAAATGCCTCATCTCTGCTACACTTAAGCAGATTTGATATTGCTGAGTTAGCGGAGAAGCCACTCTCAATTCCTCCAACTTTGAAGTAGCTGCTCACATCAGAAATCACCTAGGCAGTCTTCATCTGGATGAGCTGACTGCTAGGACCAAGATTAAAGAAGAGTTGAAACTGAGAAAGGAGAAGAAAAGGAAGGGATCAACAACCAAAGGCAACGCCTTTCTACAAATGGTTAAGGGTCCTGAACTTGATTCCATAGTTAGATTGGAGTATGACTATAACTCCCGTCAACTAACTCTTTTCAGTGGGACACAACAAAGGGTACATGTCATTCAGAGTGATAGACTAGATCTCCTATCCAATAATGACTTGTACAAGCTTCTCAGCACCACTTCGGGGAAGAACAAGGACACATACAAATATCTTCTCTCCCTGGTGTTGAAAGTTTTGAGAAGTAGAAACAAGTGAGGTTTTGGTAGCATCAGCCTAGGGGGAGTTTGTTGGATCTCAAAAGGTTGGTGCAACCAAAACCAAATCACTTAGACTATTTTGAAGCAACTAATAAAGGATTTCCAAAGCTAAGTGTGGAACTTCTGAAGGACAAAGGAGTTCTTCCGAAGACAAAGTGTAAGATCAACTTCCGCAGGAAAGCTCCAACTTCCGAAGACAAAGTATTCACTTCCAAAGATCAAGACTTAGAGTGAAAGATCAGAAGTCAACTTCTAAAGTATTAAAGAAGTCCTCAAGCCTCAGAAGTATAGTAGCCTCTTCCGAAGTATAAGTGGCTTCGGAAGAACTGTTCTTCCCAAGCCAATTTACCTTCGGAAGACACTACTATTATCCAGTGGACATAAGTATGGTTTCTCTGACACTCCCCTTCAGACCTCTGAGATACTGCATGGCGTTTTCTCAAAATCCTTGTCGTTGGAGCTGTAAAAGATAGTCTATATTATCAACACAGTGAAAGTCAACAAAAGTCAACGTCACGGTCAAAGTCAACAAAAGTCAAACCGAACACGTTCGAGACGAGGAACCGAGACGAGACGTTGAAGATTTAAATGACTAGGAGTTTCATTGTAATAAATATATTTTGTGTGAACAAAATATATTTTATCTTTATTTTAGTCATTTTTATGCTTAATATGTAATTTTGTATTAATTAGCCTAAGTCTAGGGGGTTAAGTGCAATTAGTGAATATCAATCTAGACTATAAATAGGTTAATTGTCATTAGTGTTGGTTAATGGTTGAATGACCAATTGATTGAGGGATTTACTTGTAAACAATATTATTAGCAATCAATAGAGATCAAAGGGGTTTTGATTGTGATTATCATATTTTGATCTAATTCTTCTTGATTTGATTCAAGTGTGATTATCCTGGATTTACAATTTGGTATCAGAGCCATTTTGGATCAAATTCACTGAAGATTTGAAGATTTTTAGGGAGAGAAGTTGAGGTTTTGGTTGTTTTTGTTCAATATCATGTTTTCATCAATTTCGGATCAAATTTGAGTGTTATTGATATGGAAATTGATTGAAGTTTGCTTATTATTGGTTGGGAAAGCTCTGTTAATCATCAGGTTTCAAATCCATTGAGATTTGGGCGTTTTCAGATTGATTTCATGTTGAAAAAGCTTTTCAGCTTCGTCCAGCGAAATTACCAATTCATCCAGCGAAACTGCCTGTTCTTTCAGCGAAACTACAAGTGTTTTACACTTTGCAGTTAATTTCAGCATCTCAGCGAAAGTAGTGATCTTGAACGAAAGTTGAACATGCTTGTGTGCATATTACAAGCGAAATTGCTGTCGAAATTATTTTTGAACGAAAGTTCAAGCTTGTTTTGTGCGAAATTATCGGCGAAACTAAGCAGTCTAAAGCATTTCGCTAGCGAAACTGCTGCCGAAATTGCCAGCGAAACTACTGTCGGCTCAACGAAACTAGAGTTCTCTGCGAAACTATAATTTTGGCGAAACTATCATTTCTTCAGCGAAAATTCGAATGTTAAAGATGACTTTTTCCCTTTAGTTGGGATTAACTGAGTTCATCCCGATAAAGAAATTTTCATTGATTTTGCAATGTCATCTTCCCGGGGGAGAAATATTCTAAACTTTTTGGGAAAAATATTTTTGGGGCGTTTAATTGTTTAAATTTTTTAATACAATGTCATTTTCAGAAGACTTTAAATCAGATAATCTCATAACGGCACAAAGCCGGTTTAACTCTTTTGCAGGTAAAAGAAAGAAAAATTGTCAGATTTAATTGATCGATTTTTTAAAGTGGCAAATAATCTAAAGAAGCATGTTCCAGATCTCAGTAATCATGAACAAATTCAAAAGCTTCTTGACTCTCTTCCGTCTGCATGGAATCATCAAGTTAAAATGCTAAAGCAAGAAAGCGGTTATGTCGACACAAAACTTATGAATATGATCAACAGACTAAAATTTCTCGAGCTGGATATCCAAAGAAACGAATTTCAGCAAGCCGTGTTCCCACATCAAACCCACGCGCTTAATACTGATCTTGTTTCTTTTGTAACAAGTATACTTGATTACAAAACAGAGATGATTGAAAAGTTGAAGTTATTGAGAACTGATTCGGATTTAAACTCTAAATTCAGAGAAATTGTTGAAGAGAATATGAAGCTTTAAGAGTCGACAATGATAGTAAACCGGATTCTGTGAGAACCGATAATGATAAGGCTGGAAAAGCTGATAACAGAAAGAAAGAATCTGAGACTGACGAGATGCTGAAGGTCACAAAAGAGGAACAACAAAATATCACAAGGGTTTGCAATTGTGAAAAGAGCTTAGCTGCAGAACGAACTATCATGGGTCTTCCTTATGAGACTGTTCAGGATATGTGTTCTTCAACTTGCAAAATCAGAATATCTGGGATTTATAAGGCCAACAGATTGTTACTGGAAAATGAAAAGGAATTAAAAATAATCAATCAAGAATTAAAGAAAAATGAAATTCCTTTTTCAAGGAAACTTAATGAGGCATTGGCTGAAAATGATCTTTTAAGAAGAACCATTTTGGAGCGTAACGTTGAAATTAATATTTTGAGAGAAAGGGCTATTTTAGCTCAATTTGAAATAACTCAGCTTCAAACAAAGCTTGATAAATGGACCCTTTCACACATGAAAAAGGATGAGCTTATTGCTAAACAACAAGGGGTGCGTGTAAAACATGGGATTGGATATAAATCGAATGGTGAAGCTGTATTTAATTCAGTTCCACCTCCTTCGATTGTATGTTATTCACCAATCCCCAGACCTCATTCAACAAATGATTTGATTGAAGCTGCAGAAACTAATCGTTTAAATGCAGGTTTAAGCAGCGCTAATCTTAAAGAGGTTAGAGATGTGCAGGATTCACCTGTAGGTTTGGGATTCCTTAGGCAGGGGTCTGATAAGAAGATTAATGATGATTCCACTTCTGATGCTTCATCACCAATATCAGTTACTTCTCCAACCTTCTTCAACAAATTCAAAACAGGTAACATTCCTTCGTTTGTTCCTGGCAGGTTTGTTAAAGAAGGAACGGTTGTCGAATCATCAAGCAATCAGAATCCTATAAGAGAAGCCGACACAATAGGAGGTGTCAATCAAGATCCGTTGGAGAAAGATCTGTGTATACGAGGCTGGATAAGCTCAGATGATGAATCAATCACAGAGGTGCGTGTTGGTTTCTCACAGATCAAGATGTCTCCTAACATTGTCAAGTCACAAAAGCTTCCAAAAGCTGAATCAAGACCAATACGCATCTCTTCTCCAATTGCAAAGAAACCCAGTCAATCAGTGAAAATCTCATTCCCTGATCAGCATAGCAAATGCCAAAACAAGCAAGAATCTGCTACAAGCTCAAAGCAATCCTTCTCAGCACCTGCACCACACGGGACTACAAAGACTCAAAAGCCTTTCAAGGCTTGTTTTGAGTGTGGAAAAGAAGGTCATGTGGTAAAGAAATGTCCTCAAAGGCTTGCTACGGATGGTAAAGGCAAAACGAATTCTTCTCCAAATGTAAGTCTACAAAGAATGTTCCAGACGGTAAAGGCAACACGGGTTGCTTCTCTGGATCAAGAGGTAAAAAGCACACATCTTTTGAATGATTGGATGAAAAACCCTCCATCTAAACCTTTTCGTGTGAAGCCGGTTTCACATGATTCAAAGATGAAAATGACCAAAGGTTTAATACCAAATTCTTTTCCTTCCGGTCTTAAACAGAAAATGATTTCCAAATTTAATTCATTCAAATCCAAATTAATTGAACCGAAACAAATTTGGCAAATTAAAAAGAAGGATACTGATATTCCTGATAGTTTAAATGGTTGTGTGCAGAAGCAGGTTTCTTATATTGATGAAAAAGGAACTTCCAGGACTACGATGGCCTGGGTTCCCCTTTCAAACTAATTTGTTAATGAGTGCAGGAACAATTCAGGAGGACTATTAGTAATCCGGTTTACAGACAGAGATTGTTCCTAATTCAATTTGAGGCGGAACAAACAGGTTGAGGTCATGGTATTTTATCTATAATCTGGATTTTTATCTGCATTATCACAATTCTCACTTCACAGTCACTGCATATTTTTTGAGAATTCATTTCTTATTTTTATATCAGTTTAGTTTGGAAGACCTTCTTTGATAAATTTTTATTTTTGTACAGTTTAAAAAAAATTAAAAAAAATAAAAAATATAAAATAAATTAAAAAATAATATTAATAAAAAAAATAAATAAAAAAAATAAAAATAAATATAAAATAAAAAAAGTTTGAAAAAATAAAAATTTAGGGGGAGAGTATAAGTAAATAAAAATGAAAAGAGAACTGGAAACTTGATTTGAGATGATTGAGAAATGATTGTATATCTTCTTGCAATTCTTATTTTTGCATGACTTGCCTTTTTAAAATGAGAAATAATAGTAACTGATGCTGTTATCTGATTTACATCTTATTTTTAATTGTAAATAAAAGAAAAACCATCAGATTCTTTAATGATATGCTTGGTAGACTCAGCCTGAAGAATAAAGTAGACAGCAGTATGATGATTTAAATTAAAATATATGCTTAAGAATGTCTGGATTTACGCAATCATTTTGGCCTGCACAAAAACTGAGTCCTGACAAAAATTGGATTGAGAATTGATCTTTCTCCCACCATGATACAAATCATATAAGCCATCTCTTTGAGCCGTGATTGGTGTATTTATGTGTCTTGTGTTTGTGCTAATCTCATTTGCTGTACGGAAGTACTGACCTGGAGTGATGATCTCCTCTGCTGTACGATAGTACTGACCTGGAGCTCTCATCGGCACATGATTAAATGGTCATCTCCTTTGTTATACGTGAGTATAGACCTGGAGCTCTCACCATTTTGGTCTAAGTAGTGTCAAATCATCTAATTCATCACAGAATGCAATATTCTGTTGATAATCACTTGCACACTAATGCACACGCCTTGCTCTATAAAGATCGTAACAAAATTCAAGAAATCCTGAGGTTTGGTGAGGGTTTTTGCCAAATGATTGTGGGGTCCTAGCATTCTAAGTATTTAATCGAACCTTAACGAATCATCTGTTGCTTGTTGAAAAAGATAAGGCATGAGTTTAAGTGGACAAACATATCAGCAATCGTTATTGATCTGTTTGAGAATTTCAAAAATCATTCAAACACTGTAATTAGATTTGGTTATCAATGTGATCTCATTGCTTGTCGATGTTTAAATTCATCTTTGTGCTAAAGTATATCTTGAGGATGTGATCTCATGATCGATTCAGTTCTCGATTATATATAAAAAATTTTTTATTAATAGATAAAAACATAATGTTATAATAAATGTATATAATAAAAAAATAAAAAAATTATAACATAATTTCATTTCAATTTCTTTTAGGTCTTCCATATTATGCTGTTACAGTTTTATCATTTTCATGCATTTCACAGAAATTGCGTACAACCGAACACGGGTTCGCTTGTTTTCAAACACAAATAAACACGGGTTTATTTTGTTAAAATAAAATGATCTAATTAGAAATGTCGAGATTGTGTTTGTGATTGTGTTTCAGTTTTTGCTGTAAGTGATGGTCGATCATCAGTTGAGCAGTATACCTGATCAGAGAACCTGTTCCTTAAGTTTGCAGAAGATACCGAGCTAGGAATCCTCCTCCTACATCTTCTGAAGCACTCAAGATTAGAGATTGGGGAAAGCTGTTCCAATATCTTCACAAAGGATGCACTGGAAAAAGGGGAGCATATAAATAGGGGGAGCGTACGAGATAAATAATTTTTCTCATCAGATTCAGAAAGCTTCAATTTGAAGATCTTTCTATTGTTGACTTTTCGGTGCTGAATTTGTTTGAAGACGTTGATAATGATAGACTAAGGGGGAGTATTGTTGGAGCTGTAAAAGATAGTCTATATTATCAACACAGTGAAGGTCAACAAAAGTCAACGTCACGGTCAAAGTCAACAAAAGTCAAACCGTACACGTTCGAGACGAGGAACCGAGACGAGACGTTGAAGATTTAAATGACTAGGAGTTTCATTTTAATAAATATATTTTATGTGAACAAAATATATTTTATCTTTATTTTAGTCATTTTTATGCTTAATATGTAATTTTGTATTAATTAGCCTAAGTCTAGGGGGTTAAGTGCAATTAGTGAATATTAGTCTAGACTATAAATAGGTTAATTGTCATTAGTGTTGGTTAATGGTTGAATGACCAATTGATTGAGGGATTTACTTGTAAACAATATTATTAGCAATCAATAGAGATCAAAGGGGTTTTGATTGTGATTATCATATTTTGATCTAATTCTTCATGATTTGATTCAAGTGTGATTACCCTGGATTTACACATGTAGTTGACCATACTTTATTCAACTGTTTACCTTTATCAGTTAGTACAGTTGCCAACTTTAGTTGGTGACAAAAGGCAAGTCATGGACATGTCATGACTACCATATCTTAGATAATACTTTATCTAAGATACCTTAACTTCAGCATTGTAGTATATGCTTTAGTCTTAGGTTTCCTGCTGGGATCAAAGTTTATCCGGCTGTAGGATCTAGTATATATAGTTTCTCATTGTAACTCTTGTTTCATGCTTGCAAGAGTCTTGTAATACTTTGAGTTGAGAAGTAATATATACAAGTGCCTTGAAAATTATTTCTTTGTGTTCTTTTCTACTTATTATATTATTATCAACTTGTTAGGACCGTGTACGGACAGAGTACTAACTGATTTACGTGTATACCAACTCAAATAGTGCGGAATCCTATTTGATTGGCGATCCAATCAGTGAGAACGCACGTAGAATCGATCTTAGAATGAATCTTAACGTTAAGAACGATTGAAATACGATATAGTGCGATCTATGAACTTGGAACAAGTTTTCTCTGGTCTCTGGATGGCTAGGGTACGATTTAGTACGTG
Source organism: Flaveria ramosissima (assembly GCA_025215565.1). Lineage (NCBI taxonomy): Eukaryota > Viridiplantae > Streptophyta > Magnoliopsida > Asterales > Asteraceae > Flaveria > Flaveria ramosissima. Next base: position 45,851,942 of record CM046040.1, read on the forward strand.
GGGGTTTCTTATTCGTGCGACTGAACCATTGGTATCGTTCAGTCGTGCGACTGAGTCATACAATTGTTCCATCCGCACGATTGAGGCTTCAGTCGTGCGACTGAGTCAATCTCATGTCACAATCGTGCGACTAATCCAGTCCCCTGGTTTAGTCGTGCGACTGGTTCATTAGAATGAAGTTGTTCATGCGTATGGTCCATTAGCATGGGCTATTCGCATAAGAACTTCTCATGACTAAGTTTAAACATATTTCTCAACCATTCTTGACTAAGATCTATGTAAACAACCACAAACCTATATAGTTAGTTCAACCATGCGTTATTACATAATAAGAAATGAAATATTCAACATTATAAGCACAATCACACATTGCATTTCATTCAGTACCCATTCTATTACATATATGTAAGAAATAAAAGACATTTTACATTTGAGCTCCTAAACTAGGTACACATGTATCTACAAACTCCCCCTTGGACCTAGTTTACTCTATTGTCTAACATTCTTCATTAGTTCTTCAAACTTCTTGTACTTCTCCTCTCTTGTAGCTCCAGCATGTATCTCAAATGCGAAACAGAGCCTTATAACATTTTGAAACTGGAGGGCTTGTACAATGTCTTGCGCGTCATAGAATAGTGGCCACTTGTATAAGGTGTAAACATCATTAGCCGACAAGTTAGTGAGCCACATTGGGTCAAACACCCTGATTGTTTCCATATTTCTAGCTCTGTTCAAAACTATGACCGCCTCACCTGTTCTCCAATCATAGTACCACCATTTAAAGTGTGGAGTGAAGTCCTGAGGCATTCCCCTTAGAGGGATTCTCGACATTGTGCGCGGAGGACTCCACTTTAGCACAATCTTTGGCTTCCCAGTAATGGTATCAACTTCAGATCTTCCGATATACCTTGTTGGTTGTTGAGATTTGAAGTTGACCCACCTGGTGTGGTACTCTCTCTTCAAAGCTGCTTCAAACCAGCCTGACATCTTTCGAGGGTCAGCATATAACAGCTTCAATTTGGCCAGCTGGTTAAGCTCAAAACCGGGTAGAGTCTTCAGATCATGTGGATATCTGAAGTACTTGATTCCCTTCTCTCTCTTGATAGCATAAACATTTAGATCATCAAAATATGCCCACACTATAATCTTTCGTGACACCTTCAGATGCTTCTTCACTTTATAGAGCTTGGTGCAGGTACTAGGCTTTGGAGCACTGCGTTGGGCTCTGATCTCTGCAAAACATGCCACCCATTCAGCCTTTTTGATGTTGACATCGGCGTCTGAGGCTTGGGCTTGATCTTCCTTCTTCTCCGACTCTTGCTCCATCTTATCCAGTGTTGCAAATGTATCACGGACAAGAGTGTCACCCAGATTAGGGACTACATTTCTCTCGTTGTCAGCATACTCTGGATAATGTTGTGTTGTGACATCTTCAATTTCAATCTCATCCACATCGTTAAGCTCATCGTCACTATCCATGTCAATTGTAGGAGCATCTTTCACGATCTCATCTGGATTCAGTCGGAACATTTCAGCTAGTTGCTCATTAGTAAGATCATGAATTATTTCTCCTTCTTCAGGATTGTAACTCACAAACCTCCTGACGATCCCTTGCAGATCAAGTATCATTGTGAGTTGAGACTTGATCTGCTGAAGGGGGGCAACATCGTATTCATCTCGCTGATATTATGGATCTGCTTGATTTAAAACATGTAACACATCAGTCATTAATAGATAATCAAGACAGTTAAATAATCAATTATATAAATAAACATTCATTTCATAAGTTTTAATACATGATTCAATTACACAAAAGTTCAAAATACAGAAACATCTAATCATTACTTTTGTCCTGAATCATATGCCCTTTTGCAGTCTAGGCTAATGTTGAGGCACCCTGATCTTGATTTTTCTTGGTCCGCCTCTCACTTGCTTCTGTGGCACCCGATGTAAGTGCATCCCCTCCTTCTTCATCATCTCCTCCATCTCCTGCACTCTCATCCTCTCCTCCCTCTGTCTCATCCTCTTCATCATCTTCTTCATCCTCACCATCATCTTCATCATCTTCTCTGATCTTCAAAGGCTCTTCTTTTGATCCCTTAAGCTTTGGCATGATAGACCTGTTAGATGTCTCCAACTCTTCAATCTTCTTTGCTGATTCGGCTTTATGCTCTTTGAGTTGGGCGATCTTCTGAGCCTGCTGAGAGTTCTGCTGTGATTGGGCAGCAGTTAGCTCCATTAGCTGTCGTAGCTGAGCATCACCTTCTGGGCAGAGGCAGTAAATACTAATTGAAGCTGCAAGAACTATGTTGTCTGACTCTAAACTGCCATCACCTTCTGGGCAGAGGCAGTAAATACTGCTTGCTATGTGCAAAACAGAGTTTTAGTAGTTAAGACACATGGTAAGACTCCTTATGAACTTTGGCACAAGAGAAAACCTTTCATTGGTTTTCTCAGGTCATTTGGATGTCCCTGCACCATCTTGAATACCAAGGATCAAATTGCCAAGTTTGCTGAGAAATCAGATGATGGACACTTCATTGGATACTCTTCCCAAGCCAAGGCTTATAGAGTATACAATCTTAGAACTAGAATTGTTAAGGAGTCAGCCAATGTGACTTTCAATGAACACACACCGTGTGTAGCTGGTTCTGGTCCTGATTGGCTATTTGATCTTGATTTAGTTACCAACTGTTTTAACAAATCTTGTGAGAATGTTTCAGGATCTGCAGAAAATCTAAATACAGGTTATCCTGATCCAAGATTTGAGCTAGGAAGACCCTCAACTCATACGTCTTCAGCTCCAGTTGGAACTACTTCAGCAAATGAGGTTTCTATCAGCACTACAATGTCAAATTCAGCTGATACATCTGGGGTGCCTTCAAATTCCAGCTCAGAGGCTCCACAACCAGATAAAGATACCTCAATTGTAGAAGACAACAATGGTGATGGTGAAAGTGATCAGGAATTCCTTGATGCTAATAACCACACCATAGATGACAACATCAATGATGTCACACACTCATTGGATCAAGTTAATCTTGATAAGTGTGGTATTGTGGAGGGTGAATCATCTATGCCAGATCTAAATTTCTCAAATTTGGATCTTTCTCTGCAACTTGCTGTGATCCCCAAGCTAAGGATCCACAAGTGTCACCCCACCACAAACATCATTGGAGATGTTGTCACAGGGGTAAGAACAAGAGGACAAACCCATGAAGCAAATGTTTGTCTTCACTCTTGTTTCTTATCTCAGATAGAGCCAAAGAAAGTTGATGAAGCTCTAAAGGATGGAAGTTGGGTTGAAGCTATGCAACAAGAGTTACTTCAATTCAAAAGGCAGAAAGTTTGGAACGTTTGTCCTCTTCCTCGTGGGAAGACTACCATTGGAACCAAATGGGTTTTTAGGAATAAGAAGGATGATAGAGGAATTATCATCAAGAACAAGGCAAGACTAGTTGTTCAAGGATACACACAAGAAGAAAGGATTGACTACACTGATGTCTTTGCTCCTGTAGCAAGATTAGAAGCTGTTAGGATATTCCTGGCATTTGCTGCATCCAAGAACTTCAAGGTCTTTCAACTTGATGTAAAGTGTGCTTTCTTATATGGAGTGATTGATGAAGAGGTTTATGTCAAACAGCCACCTTGTTTTGTAGACCCTGATCATCCTGATTATGTCTGCAAGCTTGACAAAGCTCTTTATGGGCTGCATCAGGCACCCAGGAAATGGTATGAGACATTGTCTGAGTATCTTTGTAAACATGGATACAGGAGAGGTACTATAGATGGAACTCTCTTCATCAAAGGATAGGGAATTGACTTATTGCTAGTTCAAGTATATGTAGATGACATCATCTTTGTTTCAACTAATCCAAAGCTCTGCAAAGACTTTGAGAAGCTGATGAAAGACAGATTTGAAATGAGTGCTATGGGAGAACTCAATTTCTTTCTGGGAATTCAAGTGAAGCAAGTTGAAGATGGCATCTTCATAAGTCAGTCAAAGTATGTTCAGGACATACTCAAGAGGTTCAACATGACTGATTGTAAGATTGCTAAGACACCCATAGCTAGAAACCACTCCCTTGAACTTGATCTTGAGGGGGAGTGTGTGAACATTTATACAGGGCTATGATTGGGTCTCTTATGTATCTTACAGCTAGCAGGCCTGATATCATGTTTGCTACATGTATTTGTGCAAGATATCAAGCCAACCCTAAGATGTCTCTCTTAATCACTGTCAAAAGGATTCTAAGATACCTCAAAGGTGCTTCAACACTTGGTTTATGGTACCTAAAGAATCCTGATTTCAATCTGTATGCTTATACAGATAGTGATTATGGTGGTTGCAACATGACTGCAAAGTCTACATCTGGGGGATGTCAATTCCTTGGTGGAAGGGTTGTCTCATGGCAAAGCAAGAAACAATCCTATGTGTCTGCATCAACTGCTAAGGCTGAATACATTGCTGCTGCAAGCTGCTGTGCTCAAGTGCTTTGGATCCAAAATCAGATGCTGGACTATGGATTTAACTTCAAGGAGACTCCTATCCACATAGACAACAATAGTGCTATCTCTATTACTGAGAACCCTATGCAGCACTCAAGGACCAAACACATCAATATCAGGTATCATTTAATAAGAGATAACTATGAAAAGGGATTAATTAAACTAGTCAAAGTTCATACAGATGAACAATATGCTAATCTGTTTACAAAAGCTTTTGATGAACATAGATTTAAATATCTAATATCAGTTATTGGGATGATTAACTTTGAGTAGACTTTTTCTTAAAACTAATTCTAATTATTTCTTAAAAAATGTGTGTCCTAAGTTGTCTAGTTCATCACTTCCATAAGCTCATGTTTTCTTTGGATATAAAATTCTTTTTGAAGACTTTCTTTAGATTCTTGAAAATTTTCTGATCCTTTGGAAGATAAAAATTTTATCTTCGAAAGAAAATCATGTCTTCAAAATAAATAACTGTCTAAGAAATTTTACATTCGGAAGAAGTCTAAATCTATCTTCCGAAGCTTAAATTCTTATCTCAGACACTTATTTGTTTTTAAGGACTTTTTCCTTCCGAAGCAAAATTAACTCTCGGAAGCTTTGCTGTTTCTTATACAAAGCATTCAAGTGTTTATTTCTCTTCCGAAGCAAAATTTTAAAGACTCTCAGGAAAATCTTCCGAAGTCATTTTAGCTTCGGAAGCTTTTTCATTAAAACTTCCGAAGATAATTTACCTTCGGAAGCTTTTCGAATTCCAAGAAAACTACTTTTTGAGCAAAAGTAAACTACTTTTTCAGAGGTGGGACCGACTTTCGGATTTAAAAGTTTATCCTCTTTCATTAACTTTGGTTCAAATCCCTTTTCACATAAATACCCAACGCTTCCCCCTCTTCCTCACTATCTTCCTCAATTCCACTATTCCTCAAACCTAATTCCCAAAACCGCCTTTGCTTTCTACCTTTCTTCAACCTTAAGCTTCTAAAATGGCCAACCTTAACCGCAGAAACAACCCAGATTTCTCCATGCAACACAATCAGGTTGCTATGTTAAGCTTTGAGAGAGATGCAAGTTTCTCAGAGATTTGCCAATTCTTAACTCTATCCAACTACTTCACCTCCCTAACCATTGATCCTACTCTGTATGAGGATCATTTGCTTGAATTCTGGAAGACCTGCCAAGAGGTCATTATGGATGGGGAGAAGGCACTGTCTGCCACAGTGCAAGGGAGGACAATCTTCATCACTCCAGCCATCATCAACACTCATTTACAGCTGGATGATGAAGAAAGTGAGTTGTCCTTCCCAAAGAAAGCTGTTAATCATTCCTTTGAGCAGATGGGCTATGAGGGAGATTTCTCTGTAAAGACCTTCAGGAAAGGGAAGGTCTCATCCCAGTGGAAATACCTGCTCCATGTGGTTATCCACAGCTTGTCAAACAAGCATGGAGGGTGGGACAAGATTCCTGAGGATCTCTCCTGTAATGGTTCAAGGGGTCAAGTTCAGGTACTCTCAATTTGTTTATACCAATTTACTTGCAAACTTGGACTCCTTACAGCATTACATGTTTCCTAGATATGTTCAGCACATTCTTAACTGTGAACTGGGCTCACAGTTGAGGGAAACAAGTAATATTCTTAAATTGAGACAGATGAAGCCCGGCATTTTTAAAATCATGAAGAAGCCAACTGTAGGCTTCTCAGGGGTAGAAACAGCCCTAGTCCCCAAAATGTTAGAGCTCATTGCTCAAGGTGACAACCTAGCAACACAAGCTAGTGTTGAACCCACACCTTCTTCTTCCTTACCTCTAAAAAGACCACAAATAACCCTCACCTACCAATAAAAATCCAAACGAACCCCTGCTCAAGCTATTGAGTCTGTGCAGGTCCCCATATACTCACCTTTACAGGAGGAAGTGGACACTAGAGCTCCCACTTCCCCTGAGAAGCAAACCACTCCCATTTCTTCAACTATCAGGGCTGAGGTTCGTCATGCTCACCCTGATGAGCTCACAAGCCCAACAGCCTTAAGTCTTCACTCTGAGTCTCAACACTCAAGTGAACAACCTTCAGGCGAAAGTTACCATCCCCAGCCTTTAGATCTAAATCAACCCATTCCCAACCTATCCTTCTATACTGATGAAGACTTAGGATTCAGTGAGTACCATGAGTCTCTCTTCTCCTCCCATACTCAAAGAGAGATGAGTACCTCTGATTCTCCTCAGTCTAGCCCACATCAGTCACCTGTTACTGAGGTGGACACTTCCGAAAATGTTCAAGATGTCCATATGGAAGAGGCTCTCACTTCTGCAAGTGATTACATCATTAAGACCTCACCATGGCAACTCAGCCCACTGACATCTCAACTGAGATTGCCAGTGAGCAGAGGAAAACCAGCAGCCAAGAACCTCAAGCTGGTGGTGAGAGAGAGGACTTTGGTCCAATCATCTCATCCCCCAATGACTCTTCTGATGAAGAAGAGGGGAATTTGAGACTAAAGGTGCAAAAACTGTCAAAAACATTCTCCTATTTAGTCTCTAAGGTTAGTCACCTTGAATCTCAGGTGACTACCTTACAAAACAGGGTCAATGATCAGCAACTTCAGATTTCATATCTTAAGGAAAAACTAGCTAGGAGACCTTTAAGAAGAGCTCAACCAGGAACACAATAACCTGTGGATGTGATTGATTTATCCTCCAGCTCACCTATGCAAGTGGGTGATGCTACCAAAAGGGGGAGAAAGTTATTGCAGCCACAGAACCTGGGAGTTCTTCACAGAGAATGGACATAGAGGACTCACCATCCTCACTTGCAATTGTGCATTCTCAGAATCAAGTTCACATTAATGTGGACTCTATAGGCTCTATCATCAGGAGTCTCTTTGAGGAAGGTATACCAAGGGCTGTGTCATCTCCACCTCAAGGAACTTGAAACTACATTATAAGGTGCAGGTATGATGCTGACAGAAGAACCCTTATTCTTCACAGAGTTCAAGGGCAACAAGAAGTTTTTGATTTTCAAAGCTTGAACTTCTATGAAAGATTGGATCTAGTCAATATGCCACTTGTCAATCCAAGCAACTCAAGACAGGCTGACAGATTGGTTCAAAGATTCCAAGACAGAATCCTTGCAGAGTTTACTTTAAGAAGGAGACTTAGGCAATCAGGCAATGTCATCGGTCAACTGGATGTTAAGGTGGACCCTAAGATTAGTTTCATAAGGAAAACCTTGACTGAAGGCCCAGTGGCAGAACCTGAGACCCCTGTCTCATCATCATCAACTGCTGCAGAGATTCACACTTCTTCTGAGACACCTGCTGGTGAAGGTGTTTCTCAGCCTCTCTCTGGCCAGAGCATGGATGCGACACCAAGCAATGAAGGCCAAGCCTCTATCCACCCTGAGTCACAAAGGTCTGTGGGTGACAAAGGGAAAAGGATTATGACTCCTGAGGAAATTGAGGAGGAAGAGAGAGAGAGGAAAAGGAAGCTAAGGGGAGAAAGTTCCTCTGGGTCTTCAAGCTTTATGCAAGCTGCAATCAGGGCTGCCCCCAGACTAAATACTCAAGATGATGAGTTGAGGGCAGTCAGGATTACTTATTTACAGACCAGGAGCTATGATATTGATGAAATCATCTCTCTCCCCATAGAAGAACTGAATGAACTGACTGACATGGAAGTGTCAAGAGAGATGAAAGAAAAAGAGGATGCAAGGCTACTTCTCCAATTCAAAGAGGAGAAGAGACAGAAAAGACTCTACAAGCATGCTCCCACTCTCTCCCCAGTTCAAGAAAGCCTTGTACAAGAAGATGTGGCTCCACAAGAACCTCAGGTAGACAAAGAAGAAGATAGGATCAAAATGATCAACTACCTGAGTGCCACAGGCTTCTATCAGGCAGATGCACTTCTTCCCTTATCCTATGACTTTATTGAGTTTGAGTACTTAAAACAACTTAAACTTGAGTTAGTCAAAGAGAGAAAGGCAACTAAGAGGAAGCTAAGGGAAGAAGCTGCAAAGTCAAGAGCCATCATCCAATAGAGTATGAAGAAGTCTGCTGATAGACAAAGGATGATGAGCTTCTTGAAGCTATATGGATTCTCCGGAAGGAGACTTGGCCCTATGTCTCTATCCACAATGGATGAGCATATAAGGGTAATCAAGCAGAAGATTAAGAGTGGTGAACTGATTGACTTACACTCTCTTCCAAGTCAAGTCCCACCTGAAGTGGAGGTCAAGTTTGAGCAACCTGAGACACCTCAACCTGGACCTCCTGCTGAGCCTCAGCAAGGTTTATCTTCTAAATTAAAGCAAGGTCAAACTCCCTCTCCTTCTGAACCTATGAGGGAGGAACACCCAACTGAGAAAGACAAGGATGATCAACAAGGTGCTGCAGACCAGTCTACTCAGTTAAAGTCATCTAAGAGGAAGAAGAGAATGGCTTCTAAACCAAAGTCTAAGAAGAAGAAGCCTAAGTCATCTACCTCTACACCTCAGGCTGAGTCAGATCAACCTGAGGAAGTGCATGATGAGGCAGCCCAATCAACTCCAATGCAAGTGGCTCCTCTGACAGCTGAGACCCATCTTATCCTGGACTTATTCTACTAATCCAGAAAGATGGCATGTAATCAGAGATCAAGGTGTTGAGAATGTCTATACTTGGCAAGACATAATCAACTTACCTCTGCATGATCTCTTTGAGATGAGAAGATACTATGAAAGTCTGAATGATCCTGACCATCTAATGAAGAAGGGTATGGTCATGATTATGCTGAAGACTACTAACATCTGAAGATCTTCTACATGTTTTGGTAGCATCAGCCTAGGGGGAGTTTGTAAGGATTCCTTTAAGTCTCATGCAAACCAAAACATCCAATGTCTCTCTGCAACAAGTGCACTAAGTACTGAAGAAGAAATGCTTCGGAAGTTTTACACCATACACTAGAAAATATTCTAAGTGTAAAATCTTCCAAAGCCAAGACCAATATCTTCCGAAGCCAAACATGAAGTCTTAAGAAGCCTCAGAGACAAAGTCTTCCGAAGCTTCATCCTATGAAGACAGATTTCTTCTGAAGAGTTTTAGTAACATGCTTTATCTGATGTACTGTTCCATAAAGCTGGACACCTTTCCGTTGCATCTCTGTAAAGTCACCAACTTACATGAGTTGGTGAAAAGGTCCATGCTTTTGGTAACTGTACATTGAGGTCTTGAGTCTGTAACTTCCTACTTTATATACTTTATCCTTTTTGTAATAGATAAGGATGTGAGCTATGGCATGTCATAGTCACAAAGTCAAAAGGCAGATATGCTTTTTGATTCTACAATTGATTTTGTTTGTGTCTAGTCAATTGTATCCAGCTGGCTTTCAAAGTATAGCCGGCTGTAGGTTGTAGTATAAGTATTCCAAGTTCTAGTATCTTTCTTTATGCTTTGTAACACTTGTAAAAGAACTTGAGAAAGCAATATACTGCCTCCTTGAAACCCAAATCTCTTGTTCTGTCTCTTTATCTTTACTTGTGTTCTTTGTATCAATATATTGGTTAATCCAGTTTACTGTTTGATCAAGTTTAGTTAATCTCCTCTTTGTGTTGTTGTGTTGTAATTGTTAAGCCCTTAACCGGTCCTGCATGATCACTGCTCAGCATGTTTAAAGGAAAAGCAACACAGAGCGTCTTATAAGTCCAAGCTCATAAACTCAACATCCAAACCTCTTCAATTGTTACATATGGACCTTTTTGGACCAACAAATGTCAAGAGTGTTGGACGAAAATCATATTGTTTAGTTATCATTGATGACTATACAAGATTTTCATGGGTTTTCTTTCTATATGCCAAATCTGAAACGGCAGATTTACTAAAAGAATTTATCATTAAGGTTGAAAATCAATTAGAAAATAAAGTGAAAATAATAAGAAGTGATAATGGAACGGAATTCAAAAATGCTAACATCGAAATGTTTTGTGCACAGAAAAGGATAGCTCATCTGTTTAGTGCTCCCAGAACTCCTCAACAGAATGGAGTTGCTGAAAGGAAGAATAGAACACTGATTGAAGTTGCTCGTTCTATGTTAACTGATGCAAAAGTTCCTATCACTTTTTGGGATGAAGCAATATCAACTGCGTGTTTCGTTCAGAACCGAATCTTAATTGTGAAAGATAAAATGAAAACTCCATATGAGTTAATGTTTGGTAGGAAACCAAACATAAATCTTTTAAAATCATTTGGTTGTCCTATTATGATTCTTAATTCAAGTGATCAATTAGGAAAGTTTGAAGCAAAATCTGATAATGGATTTTTCGTTGGATACTCATCTGTTTCAAAAGCCTATCGAGTTCACAACTCTAGGACAAATATAATTCTTGAAACATTCAACGTTAAATTTCTGGAAAATTAGTTTCCATCAGTTTCAAATGGTCCTGCATGGTTATTTGATTTAGATTCATTATCAAACTCTCTTCATTCTAACTTGTTTAATCAACCAAATTGTCTTGATTCTACAGGAAAGAAGAACTCAAGAGGAGATCTTGGATCTTTCAGTGAGGATTTAGATTCTGATGACCCAGATGATTCTAGCTCAGACTACCCATTTTTATCATTTGTCAAGGACTCAACAATTCAATTCGACGACAATAATCATGATAATACAGTTTCAGATCATTCAGTTTCATCTGATCAGGAAGGATCTCAACATCTTCCTAATGATGGTAATGAGTTTGTGATACCTGCGTCTGGAACATCATCCATCTCTGGTGATGTAGTGGATACTGGTAACTTTGATTACTTTATTAACTCACTGACTCAAGTTCCAAACTTCAATCCACATTCCTCTACTTTGTTACATGAGCTTTCCAACTTGAACCAAACAAATCTGGATGTTAATGTTCAATGTGATGAGATTCCAACATCTCTTATTCACAAGAATCATCCAATTTCTTAGATTATTGGTCCATTGAATGAGAGAACAACGAGTAAATCAAAACAAGCAAACGTGTGCTTATACTCTTGTTTTCTTTCTCAAATTGTTCCTAAAAATGTTACCGAAGCATTAAAGGACAATGGTTGGATAGAAGCCATGCAAGAAGAATTACTTCAATTTCGCAAACAAGAAGTGTGGAATTTGGTGGATCTACATGAAGGAGAAAATGCAATAAGCATGAAATGGCTATTTAGAAATAAGACTGATGATCGTGGTGTTGTAATAAGGAACAAAGCGAGACTAGTTGCACAAGGATACACACATGAAGAAGGAATAGATTATGATGAAGTGTTTGCACCAGTTGCACGACTTGAATCCATTCAAGTTTTCCTGGCTTATGCTTCATTCATGAAATTTAAGGTGTATCAAATGGATGTAAAGGGTGCATTTCTATATGGTCCTATCACTGACGATGTGTTTGTGAAGCAACCTCCAGGCTTTGAGGATGCAGAATTTCCACATCGAGTATATAAGCTAAGTATATTAAACAAAACAAAAGTTCGAAAATGAAAAACTAAAAGATGAATTACTAAAGGGAAAGGAAGCTCAAAAGCCTATCTCACCAGTACAAGTGATAAGTGCTGAGATGAGTGTTGAAGAAAATATTGAGCTGCTAAAAGGAAAAAGAAAAATTGATGAAGTAGAAGATTCAAATCTAACTGAATCATCTTCCAAAGTGCAAAGAACTGAAGAAAAATGTTGAAGAACAAAATGTTCAAGAACAGATTGAGGCATTAGAAAATATTGAGGAAGTATACAATGATGATTGGTATGATGAAGTTCTGGATGATGAAGATATTGATGAAGCTCAATTTGTATCAAATTTCTCTTCACAAGAACAAACTCAAGAACAAGACGAAGTACCACAAGACTTTGGAGACAGATATAATTATCTTGTGAAGATGAAATACTATCGAGTATATTTGGATGGACTGACAGTTTCTCAGATTAATGATGAATATGAGAAATGTATTTCTGCAGAGTCAGTTGCACCAGTTGATCAAAATGAGATTGTTATTGAGCATGGTGAATGGACTAGAGCAAAAGAGGTTATTAATGTAAAAGAACTATCTAGCTCTGAGCTGCACCATCCTGATCCAGATGATATGAGTATTCCAGCTTTAAGATCATGGTTGCAAGCTAGGAATTACCCGTGGAGGAAACTAAAGAGATTACAGTCTGTATCATTGAGGAACCTTGTCAGAAGTTTTCAAGAAACGGAGAAACAATTGAAGAAGATGATTGTACTTGATACAGATAATCCTCAGTATCTTGAAATTACAAAAAGGACAAGAATGTTAAAGCCACAGGAGATCAAACAAATGGCAAGAAAGACTAATGCACATGATCACAGAAAAGAGTTGATTGAAATGTTTGCTGATCCAGAAAGACAAGCATACAAAGCCTCTACTGAACAAAGGTATATTTTTGATAATTCAAGATCAACTAGAGACTTGTTAAGAAACGTACTACAAAGAGGACAATCAGTTGCTGAACTGTTGAATGCTATGATTGCTCTGGATTTTACCAACCAAGTAAACATTATCGCATGGAAGTATGACGAAGTATTTGATCCATTTTTTATAAAGAGGGTAAATGATGTGTGTGATGTATATCACTTTTACTCTAGCATCATAAAACTTCCAGTGCAAGATCTGAAAGAGCTGAATAGATTACCTCTGATCAATCCTTCTGATTCGAAACGTGGCAAGATGATGGTAGAATTATTAAGAAGAGGATTGGATCGATCAAGTAATTTTCTTAAAACAAGATGTGACCAAGAGGATAAAGAGTACTTTGTTACTTTGAAGAATAATAATAAGCTCAAAGGATTACAGTCTGAGGAGGAACATTCATTGATTGAATTTTGTGACAATTATTTTGAGAAGGTCACAACTCCTGGTCTGAAAGTGATAGATGGTAATCAAAACTCAAAGCCAATTCTCAGATGGTTTTATAACACTAAGACTTTTGAGCTTAAGTTGGTCCGAAATCTCGAAAGATGGGATGAGGATATGATTACTTTATTTGGAGTTTTTGAACTAAAGCTTTTACATCCTAGCTATATCTCATTTTTGTCTGTACAAAAGTTTGAGAAAGTATCTCCAGAGACAGCAGAGCAAGACAAGAAATATTTCATTTCCATTATTAATGTGATGAATGCTGCTATGGAAAGAATATCTTTGAGAAAAGCTCTTGCTTATGCTAACATTGTCAAGAAAGATATAAAAGACATTGAATTCATGAGAATTTCAAGGAAAGGAGTACTAGAAGTATACTCAAAGGAAAGTCAAAAACCTATTGAGTTATATGCTAATATCGATATCTCATGTCTTTCAAAAGATACATTGGAGAGAATGAACAAGATGGAGATTAAGACGAATGAAGCTAAACCTGAACATTCTTGCAAGCAAATTCAAGTCTGCTATTTCAAATGCTTTGAAAGAACTAGAGATGTACAAACAGAAGCCGATGTTTAAGATAAAGGAAGAACCAGAAGATTTTTTTGAGTAATGAAGACAAGAGTTGAAGATAAAGCTGAAGATGGAAGATGGAAGAAAAGAAAAAGAAGACAAGATTGAAGATTTTGAAGACCGGAGACCATGTCAATCTTAGGGGGAGTATTGTTAGTGCTCTAAGAAAGATTAACATGTTGTCTTTAGATGTTTTTTAATACTTTGTAATAGTATATGGACTAGTTTTGTAATTAGTTAGTTTGTTTACTTCTTGTTTCATTATAAATAGCTTAGACTTACAGGTATTAGGTAATGAGTTGTATTCGAACCTGCTTACATACTTTGTAATTGTCTTTGCTTGATATTAATGAAACTCTGAATTTTGTTGATATCTTGCTTGATTTGATTACTTTGTTTGTATTTCATTGAATTGTGTTCATAAATCATCACAGATTAGTACATTTGATCCTATAAAATGTAAGTCACCTATGAGGTCTACTCATCTATTGTGTTGAATCTACCGACACATCATATAATGAACATGCAACCTCTGGGTCTACTTTCTTTATGTTACCTTATTAGCATACTAGTTTTACTATCATTTTTCCTTTTATTTTGCTTAGACTACTCAGACTTATACTTCGAATTTTGCATCTTAATTAGTTAAGTTCTTTTAAAGTCCCAAACTCTTTGTTCCTGTGTACTATTATTTTCCATAAACATTGAATCAGTATCATAGATACGATCTCATTTCTATTAGCTAGACTGTCCTTCTTCCTAGTTTTTTTTAAGTACTAAAATTAAAACAACTAATTTAATATTAATTTAACCTATTCTCCCCCTAAATTTCTAAAACCGAAATAAGTTTTTATGTTTTTGGATTTTAACAAGAAAAGAAATTAAAATAAGAAAAATAAAAGAAAATAAATGTCGGACTAAGCATTTTCATCCTCTGGAATGATATCACTTTTCTTTTTAACGTCGTTGACCTCTAACAAATATAGAAAACGTGGTTTATCAAAGGCTTTTGTGTAGAGGTTAGAGCGTTAAAAATCCGTATATATTTTAACAACATCGATTAAATTCTTTTCAAAGCAATCACGTATAAAGTTATATTTAATACCGATGTATTTGGTCTTAGGATGTTGGATCGGATTTTTTGTAATGGCTATTGCAGCAGAATTATCAACAAATATAGGAGTGTTAGAAAATTGCAAACCGTAGTCCCGCATCTGCTGTTAAATCCAGATGATTTGAGAACAGCACCTTGCTGCAACAACATATTCAGCTTCACAAGTTGACAATGCAACTGATGTCTGCTTCTTACACTGCCACGTGACTAATCTTCGCCCAATGAATTGACAACCCGCTGAGGTGGATTTGTAGTTCATTTTGTAGCCGCCATACTCCGAGTCACTGTAGCCCGGTAAGCTCAAAATCATCTTCATGAGGATACCACAACCCAAGTGTTGGTGTACCCTTCAGATAACGAAAGATCCTCTTGACCCCTATAAGATGGTTAACTTTTGTTTCGCCTGATATCTTGAACATAGACACGTCACGTACATGATATCGGGTCTTGAGGCAGTGAGGTACATGAGGGATCCAATCATCCCTCGGTACATGGTGGCATGACCAGATCACCATTGTCGTCGGGTGCTACATCATGGTTTGTAGCAAGTGGAGTCTCAGCTGCGGAAGCATTCTCCATGTCAAACCGACTGAGAATATCCCCTACATACTTGGTTTGATGTAGAAATATCCCCTTTGGTGTTTGATCCACCTGTAACCAGAGAAAGAACTTCATCTCTCCCATGGCACTCATTTCAAATTTTGCTTTCATTACTGCTTTAAATTCTTTACATAAGTCTTCGTTCTTGGAACCGAAGATTATGTCATCTACATAAATCTGAACAAGCAGTAGATCACCATCCTTTTCTTTGATGAACATTGTACAATCAATTACACCTTTGCGAAATCCGTGTTTCACAAGGTTAGTTGAGAGTTTTTCATAGCATGCTCTCGGGGCTTGGTGAAGCCCGTAGAGAGCCTTATCCAGTTTTTAAACTCTGTCCCGATGATACGGATCCTCAAACCCTTCGGGTTGACTAACATACACTGTTTCCCAGATTTCACCATGAAGAAATGCACTCTTTACATCCAGTTGATAGACTTTAATCTTCATGTAAGAGCCATAGGGTAGGAAGATACGGATGGCTTCCATTCTCGCCACAGGTGCAAATACTTCATTGTAATCAACTCCCTCTACTTGTCAAAATTCTTGAACTACAAGTCGAGCCTTGTTCCTGATTATGACACCTTGGTCATCTTTCTTACATTTCAAGACCCATTTGGTGCCAATGTCCTTAGCACCTTTAGGTCTATCAACCAGTGTCCATACAACTAACTTCTTGAACTGGAGGAGTTCTTCTTGCATGGCACTTACCCATGCCTCATCATTTAGGGCTTCACTGACGTATTTTGGCTCAAACTGAGACACAAAACACCGATATGCACCATCGTGAAGGTATCCCTTTTCCATTACCGAGGCATAATTAGCTGAATATAGCTGATTTCTTGTCTGAACTCCTGATCTGACATCCCCAATGACATTGTCCAAAGGACGATAGACATTGAGGCGTGATCTAGGAGTGGTGGGAACAACTACCTCAGAGTCAAGATTATGAACGTTTGGTTCCGGATCTGAGGCAGTAGGAGTGTGAGGTTCCGAAGACTCAGAGGCAACAACTTCAGATGCTTGTGGACTTGCAGTAGTAGGAACCTGTTCCTCCTGATTGTTCTGGTCATTATCCACAGCTTCATCGTCAGAGGAGGAGTCACTTACCTCGAGTGCTCCCCCGAAATGGTTAGACGATTCACCTTGTGAACCAGATGATGTGGAGTCTTGTGATGGTGTGTTTAAGACATCATACATCATTTTGGTTGCTAACTCATCGTCAGAAATGGAGAGAGGGATGTTGAAGGACTTGAAGAATCCATCGTAATCGAAAAACAACGCGGGTCCTTTTCCAGCAGGAGGGGTGGTGTATCTCTGAACATCAACGTTACACCACACTTCTACCTGACCCGTTGAGTTGTTGTAAACTCTCTTATTCGGTATGTTGTATCCTAGAAAGATTCCCTCTTCAGCCTTCTCGCTGAACTTGCCTTCCTGAGTTTTCTTCAATAGGGTGCAAGGTGCGCCAAATGGTTCGAGATACTCTAGATTTTGTTTACGTCGTTGAAGTAACTCGTAACACGTCTTGCCATGACGTTTTACCACCAGAACTTGATTTAACGTGTAACACGCATTGGCAACTGCCTCATTCCAGAATTGGATAGGCAGTTTCGAGTCTGCTAGCATCGCCCGTGCGGTCTCTATCAAGCTGCGATTCTTTCTCTCAGCAACGCCGTTCATCTGAGGAGTGTAGGCGGAAGTGAACTGGTGCACAATTCCCTTTTTTTTGCAGAAAGCCTCCATCCATTAGTTCTTAAACTCGGTTCCGTTGTCTAAGCTTACTTGTATGACCTTCAGCTTGTAGAGTGACTCCAGTGTAGTTACTAATTCTTTGAATGACTCAAATGTTTTTTATTTTGATTTCAGAAACATCACCCAAGAGAATCTTGAGTAGTCATATGTAACTACATAGCAGTACAAGTCACCTGCGATGCTTCTCGTACTGACAAGACCAAACATATCCATGTGAAGAAGCTCAAGAGGCAGTTCAATGGAATGAACTTTCTTTTCCTTATGAGACTTCTTCGTCTGTTTGCCTTTCTTGCAGGCGACACAAAAATCCGAGAGTTGGATGTTTTTGACGTTCACTCCTCGCACTAGATCATTCTGGATCAAGTGATTCATCTTCCAAGGATTGATGTGTCCAATTCTCCTATGCCAGGAGATAGAATCCTTCTCAGTAGCCTTTGACAAGAAGCACTGAACTTGATGTTCCGTTGTAGAGGCCTTTGATAGATTCAATACATAAAGGTCATTATATCTTGAGGCAGACATTAAGACTTGGTCCTCCAGGATCACATAGTCCTTTTTCAGGACATAGCACTAATTGTTGTCGAATACTACCTTAAATCCTTTGTCACATATTTGGGATACAGAAAGTAAGTTGTGTTGAAGTTGTTGAACGCTGTTTACTTTATCAAACTTCACTTTTTGATTCCCCACTTCCCCTTGAGCTGTGATGTAACCTCCTTTATTTCCTGCAAAAGAAACATGACCTCCTTTAATTTGTTTGACGTTTGATAGGAGTCCTCGGTTTCCAGTCATGTGCCTTGATGCTCCGCTATCTACGATCCAAGTGTTAGTTTCAGCACTATAGCCAACGCCCTGCACATATAAAGGAAATGATTAGTTTAGGTTAGGTACTATAAGGATTCCTATAAGTCTGATGCAAACCAAAACATCCAAAGTCTCTTTGCAAGCAATGCACTAAAGAACTGAAGTAGAATTGCTTCGGAAGTTTTACACCATGCACTAGAAATATTCTAAGTGTAAAATCTTCCGAAGCCAAGACCAATAGCTTCCAAAGCCAAAAGTGAAGTCTTCCGAAGCTTCAGAGACAAAGTCTTCCGAAGCCAAATAGTGAATACAGATTTCTTCCGAAGACTTTTAAGGATATATGCCTTTATCTGATGTACTTTACCATAAAGCTGGATCACCTTTCAGATGCAACTCTGTAAAGTCACCAACTAACATGAGTTGGTGAAAGGTCCATGCTTTTGGTAACTGTACATTGTGGTCTTGAGTCCATGCTTTCTACTTTATGTACTTTTATCCTTTTTGTAATTTATTAGGATGTGAGCTATGGCATGTCATAGTCACAAGTCAAAAGGCAGATATGCCTTTTGATTCTACAATTGATTTGTTTATGTCTAGTCAATTGTATCCAGCTGGCTTTCAAAGTAGCCGACTGTAGGTTGTAGTATAAGTATTCCATGTTCTAGTATCTTTCTTTATGCTTTGTAACACTTGTAATAGAACTTGAGAAAGCAATATACTGCATCCTTGAAACCCAATCTCTTGTGTTCTCTTGTTCTGTCTCTTACTTGTTACTTGTGTTCTTAGTATCATTATTGTGGTTAATCCAAATTTACTGTTTGATTAAGTTTTGTTAATCTCCTCTTTGTGTTGTTGTGTTGTAAGTGACCACCCTTCACCGGTCCTGCAATTGGTATCAGAGCTTTTCAGGCTCTTGATATAAGATCTCACCATCTTAAGATCCATCACACACACAAATACTAAACTTTCAAATGCCAGCCATTTCAAAGACTGATATGGAAACTGGAACCATGAACAAGTCCCCTCTTATCACTCTTGATGACTTTGATACCTGGTGTATGAGAATGGAAGGTTTCATCAGGTCTCTAGACTCAAGAATGTAGGAGTCTGTTGAATATGAACCTTTAATACCCAGCACTCCTTCTGCTACTGGTGCTGGTATGATCCCCAAAGATATGGCTAACTACTTTGATGAAGATAGGAAGAGAGTAGACATTGATAGAAAAGCCATGACTGCTCTTCAAACTGCCCTTCCAAACTCTGTGTACAGAGGTTTCAAGAAGTGCAAAACAGCTAAACAGTTGTGGGATGCGCTAAAACTGATGTATGAAGGCTCCTCTAAAGCCAAGGAGAACAAGAAGGATCTCCTGAAGCAGTAGTTTGAAAACTTCACCTTCAAAACAGGTGAAACCATGACTCAGCAATACTTTAGGTATGTTGAGATAGTGGATACCCTTGTGGATGGAGGAGTTCCTCTTGAAAACAGAGACATTGTAAGGAAGTTCATGTCCTCACTTCCTAGGCAATTGACACACTATTCCGTGGTGATCAAGAGGACTGAAAATCTCAAAACTCTTACTCTGACAGAGTTATATGGTATTCTCAGTGGCTACCAGATGGAGATGAACATGCAAGGTTCATCTGGCAACTCCAACAATCAATTGGGTTTAGCCCTATATGTGGTTGAAAGGTATAGCATAGAACCCCAACATCATCTCATATGCTACCCTGACAATTCATCAAAGGGTCCTTTCATCACCTTCCCAGAGACACTGATGTGCTCCAAATTATACATAAAAATCCTATCAAAAGCACATCAATTATTCCTTAATATCTTCCTTAAAATGATGAAAATGTACTTAAAAGTGTTAAATTGTGTTTTCAGGTGTTTAAAAGGGCAAGATGGAAAAAAGGAGTATATTTAACAAGAAATTGAAGCAATCCGAGCTTTGGACTCCAAGCATGGGGCCGTGTCTCATTAAGCACGCTCCCATGCCTTGCCAGAAACACACCCCCGTGCTAAATTAACACACCCCCGTGCTTTGACATCTGACAGGACAAAAAGTACTGCCCCCTAAAAGTAGACACGGGGCCGTGCCCCATTTAGCACGGGGCCATGCCCGACACAACCTGCATGTACGAGCCGACCAACTTTCGTAAGCATTGTACTAGCACGGGGTCGTGCCTTTTAGGCACGGGGCCGTGCTTAAACACTCCGGAAAGCCTATAAATAGAAGCCTAAGCTCACCATTTTTGGCAAGCTTTGGTGGGAGAGTTACTCTGCTGAATTCTCTCGGAATCAAGACTTCAAGATCATTCGGAGGCTCGGGAGGTGCATACAACACTTGGAAGAAGCTTGGGATCACCTAAACGTCATCCATTGTGGATTATCGGTTTGATTGTTCCATTTCACCGATGATCACTTATCTATCTTCTTTGTTATCCGTTGTTATGTTAAAGCTCATCATGAGCTAAACTCTATTTATCATCCTAATCGGATGAAACTTATGTAATTTGTGATGAACTAATGGTGTGATATATATTATGTTAATGTTATGGTGGTCTTGGGAAAACTATTGATGGGTAGCATCTACATTTGAACGGGAAGTTATAAATTTATGGTTTGTGATTGTGATTGTCATACAAGGTTGAAAACCATATGATCAACTTTCATTCGCGAAACCGGTCTTCATAATAAATCCATGGCTAATGAACTAGAAATAGTTATTAGAAATAATATCACTTTAAATTTATGGATCATTTGCGGGTTCCCTTTTATTAGTTCGGAAACTTCAGTAATTGTTACGGCTGTCTAAAATTAATGGTATGTTAGGAAGGAACCTGATCAACTCTCTTTTTAACATTAAATTATGTTTTCAGAAATCGTATGTCAAATAGGACACAAAGATTCATCTACATTACTAGGGCTTTGATCTGAGCAGTAAAATCAGCCTGACAGGATCAAGTCACTACGGCAGCAGGATAGTCGAGAAATCACGCCGGCTCATCTTTATAAACATTAATATAATCACATCACATCACCAATTCATCACAATTACATAAGTGGAGTCTAATTAGGATGATAACTTTATTCCCTGATTTTAAATCCAAACGCTTCAATTCTTAGTTTACTTTCTTTTTATTATTGTTTACTTTTAAACCCTAAAAATCTTTCCAATACAAAATATCACTTTCTTTAACAAAAACCAAATCTGATAGTCAAACATCAAGTTTGTTGAGTAGGCTAGGTGTGTCCACGGATTGATACTCGGTTCTTACCAACACTATATTACCACACGACAGGTACACTGCCTTTTGTGTGTGTGGTTTAGTATTAGTAACAACTAATTAAAACTGAATCAGTGCAATAAATCTTTATCAAATATATATACTATCTGCACCCAATCAAGTTTTTGGCGCCGTTGCCGGGGACACACGGCAGTTTGAAAGACAAACTAAATTTTTGACTATCTTGCATATAACCCGTTTGAAAGACACACGGCAGTTTGAAAGACAAACTAAATTTGTAGGTAGTTTGCCTTAGTTAGTTTAGTTATTTTTGCCTGATTCATTTTAAGCCTTAGTTAGTTTATGCTTCCTTAAGTTAGTGTATGTCCGACTCGTCTAGTTCTGAACTTGTTCCGCCTCTTCCGGAACCCGAACGACTTTTCCGTCAAAGATTGCGCAAAATATCACAACAAGAAGCACCAGTTATTGAAGAAGACATTTTGGAAGATACACCATCCGAAGAAGACATGGCTAACCAAGACGAGGAAAAGAAAATGACACACTATGCCACACCGTCAATAGATGGTTATGAGTCTAGTGTTGTCCAACCAGCAATAGCGGCCAACAATTTCGAGATTAAGTCTAGTATTATCCAACTTGTAGAAAACTCTGTTCAGTTCCATGGGTTACAAGACGAAGATCCTAATGCTCACATCTCACGATTCCTTCGTATCTGTGCGACCTTCAAAAATCAATAACTGTTCAGACGACGCCATTCGACTAAGACTTTTTCCATTTTCACTTCGAGGCCGAGCCATCGATTGGCTTGATTCACTTCCGCCAGGTTCCATCACCACATGGGCGGGAATGGCTGAACAATTCCTTCTGAAATACTTTCCACCCGATCGTACTACCAAACTAAGAAGCAGCATCACAAGTTTCCGCCAAGATGACGATGAATCATTACACACAGCATGGGAGAGATATAAAGGTCTCCTTCGGAGATGCCCACATCACGGACTTGATCTGTGGCTGCAGTGTCAAACATTTTACGATGCGATTAGTAGAGCCCACAAGCAAGCAGTAGACCAAAGTGCGGGAGGAGATTTTGGAAGTGTCACGCCAACAGAAGCATATCAAGCCTTAGAAGAGCAGCTAAGAAAAGCTTTGCTTACAATCCTTTAAGAACCAAACCTAGTTCTAAAGGTATTCATCAAGTAGACTCTGAAACCCTAATTGCAGCCCGATTAGAAGCTCTAACCAAAAAATTTGAACATGTGGAAATTCACACAAGACCAACGAGTGCCCACAAGGCGTTATGATGGTTGAAGATGTTGAATACGTAGGAGGCCCAAACAACTCATACAATTCAAATTGGAGAAACAACTCGAAGTACAGAGATGCTGGCAGTAACCAACAATCATCTAGATTCAACCGAAGGCCACCTTACCAACAACAGAAACCACCATACCAAGGTCCAAGCAGTAGTAACAAAGACCGTGGCATCATCAATGGAAGACTTATTACAGCAATTGTTGTTAACCATACAAGCCACAGATGAGTACATCCGGAAATATGATCGAAGAAATGAGGAGAGGTTCCAAAGAAACGAAGCTGACATCAAAAGCAACAAAGCATCATTACAGACCATATAGCACCAAGTAGGTCAAATAGCACAACAGCTCTCTGAAAGGCCTCAAGGAGCTTTGCCCAGCAATACTGTGACAAACCCTAATGCTCAAGTCAAAGCCATCACCACCAGGAGTGGCAAAACTACTCAAGGTGACGCACCCGCATTACAACCCATCCTTGAAGAAGTAGAAACTGAAACTCCAAGTAATGTGAGTGATAAGGAAAAGCAACCTGTTGTTATTGAAGAACCAGCAAAGAAATACATTCCACCACCACCTTATGTTCCACCACCTTCATATCCAGGTCGCTTGAGACAACAAAGAATGGAGGCACAATATGGCAAATTCCTTGGGTTGTTCAAGCAACTCCACATCAATCTGCCTTTGGTGGAGGCCTTAGCACAAATGCCAAACTACGCTAAGTTTCTAAAAGGTTTCTTGTCAAACAAAAAGAAGCTGGAAGAGTTATCACACGTAGTTTTGAATGAGGAATGCTCTGCAGTTCTTCAAAACAAACTACCTCAAAAGATGACGGATCCAGGAAGTTTCACCATACCTTGCCTAATAGGAAATCTTTCTGTCAGTAATGCGTTAGCTGATTTAGGTGCTAGCATTAACCTTATGCCTTATGCGGTTTTTGAAAAATTAAACTTAGGTGAACCTAGACCTACCCATATGAGCATCTAGTTAGCTGACCGTTCTGTCAAATATCCGAGGGGCATCGTTGAAAATCTCTTAGTTAAAATTGACAAATTCGTATTTCCTGTTGATTTTGTGATCCTAGACATGGATGAGGACAAAAATGTTCCTCTTATCCTAGGTCGACCTTTCTTAGCGACTGCTTGAGCCCTCATTGATGTTTGCACAGGCAAACTCACGCTTAGAGTAGACGAGGAGGAAGTAACTTTCGATATAGGCCAATCCATGAAACACCCTCAACATCATGATGACTCACTCTATTACGTTGATGCTTGTGATTCAATCATAAGTTGTCATTTGAAGAAAGCCCTTCAAAATGAAGCTTGCAATACTCAATTAATAGAAGTCACAATCACCGAACCCATTTGTGAAAACCAAACCATTCCAGAACTTGAAGTTGACGAAACATCATTTCATCAAGAAGCATTTGAGATCATTTAGCAATACTTAGAACCAAAAGCCAAACCTTCTATCGAAGACCCTCCAGTCTTAGAGCTCAAAGAGCTTCCATCTCATCTCGAATACGCTTTTCTTGAAAACACATCTCAACTTCCTGTCATAATCTCATCCGCCTTATCAATTGATGAGAAGCACAAGTTGCTCAATGTGCTTAAGGCACACAAACGAGCAATTGCATGGAAAATCATGGACATCAATGGAATCAATCCATCCTTTTGCACTCATAAAATATTGATGGAGGAGAACTTCAAATCCGTCATTCAACCTCAAAGACGTTTAAACCCGAGCATGCAAGAGGTGGTGAAGAAAGAAGTAATCAAACTGCTAGATGCCGGTTTGATTTACCCTATTTCTGATTCGCCTTGGGTCAGTCCCGTCCAAGTTGTTCCAAAGAAAGGAGGAATGACTGTTGTAACTAACGAGAAGAATGAGCTTATTCCCACTCGTACGGTTACAGGATGGAGAGTTTGCATAGACTATCGCAAACTCAATGACTCCACAAGGAAATATCACTTCCCTCTTCCTTTCATCGACCAAATGCTTGAGAGATTGTCTGGAAAAATGTTCTATTGTTTTCTGGATGGTTTCTCAGGTTTTTTCAAATTCCTATTGCTCCCGAAGATCAAGAAAAGACAACATTCACCTGTCCATATGGCACATTTGCTTATCGGCGAATGCCCTTTGGCTTGTGTAATGCTCCTGCTACATTTCAAAGATGCATGGTAGCAATTTTTCATGACATGATTGAACACTCAATGGAAGTTTTCATGGATGATTTCTCCATCTTTGGAAACTCATTTGAGCAATGTCTTGAAAACCTGGAAAAGATGCTGGTTAGATGTGAAGACTCCAACCTTGTTTTAAATGGGAAAAGTGCCACTTCATGGTTACGGAAGGAATAGTGTTAGGACACAAAATCTCTCGAGCGGGGCTTGAAGTCGATCAAGCCAAAGTTGACACTATTTCTAAACTTCCGCATCCCACAACCGTGAAAGACATCAGAAGTTTCCTAGGACATGCAGGATTCTACCGTCGTTTCATTAAGATTTCTCAAAAATCGCTCGACCAATGACTCAACTCTTGGAGAAAGACGCGAAATTCGTATTTTCTGATGAATGCATTAGTGCATTCAAATTGCTTAAGGAGAGATTGGTAACTGCTCCAATCATGGTTTCCCCAAATTGTACACTACCATTTGAACTCATGTGCGATGCAAGCGATTTCGCAGTAGGAGCTGTCTTAGGAGAAAGGAAAGACAAGCAATTTCACCCAATTCATTATTCGAGCAAAACCCTAAACGACGCACAAGAAAACTACACTCCCACCGAAAAAGAACTTCTTGCGGTAGTTTTCGCATTCGATACATTCCGCTCGTATCTCATCCTTTCAAAGACAATTGTTTACACCGATCATGCAGCCCTTCGTTATTTGTTCAACAACAAGATGCAAAGCCGAGATTTATTCGTTGGATTCTTCTGCTTCAAGAATTTGATATTGAAATTCGTGATAAGAAAGGAGCGGAAAATCTAGCGGCTGATCATCTCTCGCGTCTTGAGGATTCAATTCCTTCACAAACTGAGGAAGCCAAAATAAACGAAAATTTTCCTCATAAATTCCTTATGCACATTCAATCCTCAATCGATGAACATCCTTGGTTTGCCGATTTTGCGAATTACTTAGCAAGCGGAATCCTTCTCAAAGGAATGACTTATCAGCAAAAGAAGAAGTTCTTTACTGATATCAAACATTACTATTGGGAGGATCCGTATCTGTTCAGAATCGGTGCAGACCAACTTATTCGAAGATGCGTATACGGAAGTAAAGCAGAACAAATTCTAAGGCACTGTCATGAAGGATCCACAGGAGGACACCATGGAGCAACCTTAACAGCCAAGAAAGTATTCGACTCTGGATTTTACTGGCCCACGATCTTCAAAGATGCTCATAACATGGTACGCACCTGTGATGCATGTCAAAGAGCAACCAATATCTCAACCGGGATGAGATGCCTCAGAAACCAGTTCAAGTATGCGAGATATTTGATATATGGGGTATTGATTTCATGGGGCCATTCCCGGTGTCATTTGGCAATCGTTACATCTTGGTAGCAGTTGATTACGTTTCAAAATGGGCTGAAGCTCAAGCCCTGCCTACCAATGATGCCAGGAACGTTGTCAAATTCCTTAAGAAACTATTTTCTCGTTTTGGTACCCCCAAAGCTCTGATTAGTGACCGAGGAACTCATTTCTGTAACAATCAGCTTGAAAGAGCAAATGGCACGTTATGGAGTTCACCATCGCTTTACAACTGCTTACCATCCACAAGCGAATGGGCAAGCCGAAGTCACTAACCGAGGTATCAAAAATCCTTGAGAAAACTGTAGGTCAAAATCACAAGGACTGGTCTATCAAGTTAGATGATGCATTATGGGCTTTTCGAACAGCCTATAAGACTCCCATCGGCACAACACCGTTTAAACTAGTTTATGGGAAGTCGTGTCATCTACCTGTAGAACTAGGGCATAAGTCCTTTTGGGCACTTATAGCAACAAACCTGGACCAAGATCTTGCAGGAAAGAATCGATTCCTACAAATTCACGAATTGGAGGAATTGAGGGAACAAGCATACGAAAACGCTAGGGTTTACAAGAGAAAGACAAGGAAATTCCACGACGCTCGATTAAAGAGCACAAAACAATTTCATGTGGGAGAACGTGTCTTACTGTATAACTCTTGTTTACGTTTATTTCCCGGAAAACTGAAATCACGTTGGTCTAGACCTTATACGATAAAAAACGTGTTTCTGAATGGTGCCATTGAAATTTACAACCACGCAGGTTTAAGTTTCAAGGTAAATGGTCATCGTTTGAAACCGTATAATGATGGACCAACCAAGATTTCTTTGGAGGAATTAAACCTCCACCCTAACGAAAACTAAGTGTGGGGAAGGGTCGTGCCGAAGACCCGAAACTTAAACACGGCACCTGTACATAAATTTTTCTCACTTTTTAGTAATTTTTAGGACATCACAAGCACAAGCACGGGGCCGTGCCCCATCAAGCACCCCCCCGTGTCTCTGAAAAATTTTTTCCACGATCTCCGCTGACGACTCTGGAACGTTGCAGGTCGAATTTAAGACGAGTTCTAACAAGCACGGGGCCGTGCCTAGCTAAGCACGCCCCCGTGTTCACTCTTCACGACCTGTGTATAAATACCACACTTGTTCCATTCTTTCATCACACTCATTCCTGCTCAAAAACGTCTAAAAAATGAAAGAATCAAGTCACGGAAGCTCAAACTGGAATCCTGCGAAGAAACCGCGTTCTGAAACGCGAGAGCTGATGACTCAAGAGTATTTCTTCAAAATGCATGAACTGATCAAGCAATTGACATAAATGAACCTCGTTGCTTCCCAACGCTTAACTGAACTTATCCAAAAAGTTCAGCAGATGAGCGAGGAACTCATTTCCATTAACCAGCAGCTTGCGGAATTAAGCAACCGCTCTTCTCACTATCTCATGCCAAAGCTTCCACACGAAATGTGTGGAGGTTTCTTTTAGAAACATTCCGTGATGTGTTAAGTGCGCTGTTGCGCGTTAAAGTGTCTGGTTTTGCTGTTTCAGATTCTCGGCGTTTAACGTATCGTGTAACCGTAGGATTCTAGGGAATGTAATTTTCAATTTGGCTTGTGTTATTTAACTATAGGACTATTTTCGTATCTTTTCTGATGATTTGGAAGTGATAAAACTTAACCGGGAAAATTACACAACACGCGAAACTGAAAAACGGAACAACAAAAGACTGAAACCGAACATTGCACTTGAATACAGCCCCGTGTTCATAGGGGCACGCCCCCGTGTTCGACAAGAAATGACACCACCTGCCATTTTTCAGCCTTTTGTCCTTTTCTATTCAATGTTGCATGATAAAAACCGAACTAATGTCCTGCAAAGTCGTATAAAAACCGAACTAATGTGCCTGCAAAGTCGTATCCACTTTCAATTCCATCTTCTTTTCCATTTTCTTTCATTTGTTCAAGTGTTCTTGCAAGAGTATTTGGCCAAGAGGTTAGCATACTAATTCCTTTGATTATGAAAGTCATTTACATGTAGTTAGGTGATTAGGTCTCTAAACAACCGAAATCCTAGCAATTATGTGTAAACACTTGTTCTTAAACATGTTTATGGAATGATGAATGCTTTTAACCTACTTGTTCATGTTTATTCTTGTAGTAGATTAGTGTTAATTAGTGTGTTTAGTTAGATATTAGTATGTTTAGTTACTTTGTTAGTTGTTTTCTTTTATTGTTAACAAGACTATCTTCATAACTCGTGGTGAAACCTTTGTTAATCATGTTCAAGTTACAAGAATTCTCAAGTGATGTAAAACAATATATATTTTGAGTATCCTGAATTATTAACAAATGACTAAAAATTCAACGTATAATCTTTGATTTTTGAAGCAAGAAAATGTTAAACCCATGTGCAGGATTGGGTTTTGTCACTTAAACACTTGTGATTCTCTCAAACTCACTTATAATAACACTCAAATGAGATGAAGCAATGCCTTTAACAAAAGTTGATAATAATATAATAAGTAATCAAAGGAACAAGCAGAAGTATTTTCAAGGTACTTGTATATATTACTTCTCAACTCAAGATTACAAGACACTTACAAGCATGAAACAAGAGTTACAATGAGAAACTATATATACTAGATCCTACAGCCGGTTATACTTAAAACCAGCTGGAAACCTACGACTAAAGCATATCTACAATGCTATAGTTAAGGTATCTTAGATAAAGTATTATCTGAGATATGGTAGTCATGACATGTCCATGACTTACCTTTTGTCATCAACTAAAGATGGCAACTGTACTTAACATAAAAAGGTAAACAGTAGATTAAAGTATGGTCAACTACATGGCTTTTTAGAAAACGCCATGCAGTATCTCAGAGATTTGCGGCGGAGTGTCAGACAGACCATACTTATGTCTACTGGATAATAGAAGTGTCTTCCGAAGGTTAACTGGCTTCGGAAGAACAAGTTCTTCCGAAGCCACTTATACTTCGGAAGATGCTTCTATGCTTCCGAGGCTTTGAGGACTTCTTGTACTTCGGAAGTTGACTTCAGATCTTTGTCTTTAAGTCTTGATCTTCGGAAGTAGCTTCTTTGTCTTCGGAAGTTGGAGTTTTCCTTCGGAAGTGTATTTTACACTTAGACTTCGGAAGAGCTCCTTCTTCCTTCGGAAGTTCCATACACTTGGCTTCGGAAGTCCTTTGTATGTTGTACTCAAAATCTTCTAAGTGACTTAGTTTTGGTTGCAACAGCCTCTCTAGATCCAACAAACTCCCCTAGGCTGATGCTACCAAAACTTCACTTATTTCTGCTTCTCAAAGCTTTCAGCACCAGGGACAAAAGATATTTGTCTGTCTCTCTGTTCTTCCCGGAAGTAGTGCTGAGAAGCTTGTACAAGTCATTCGTGGATAGGAGATCCAGTCTATCACTTTGAATGACATGTACCCTTTGTTGTGACCCCCTGAAGAGAGTTAGTTGACGGGAGTTATAGTCATACTCCCATCTAACTATGGGCTCAAGTTCAGGACCTTCAACCATTTGAAGAAAGGCTTTGCCTTTGGTTGCTGATCCTTTCCTTTCCTCCTCCTCTCTCAGTTTCAACTCCTCTTCGACCTTGCTTCTAGCAGTAAGCTCGGCCATATGAAGGCTGCCTAGATGATTTCTGATGTGGGCAGCTACATCGGAGTTTGAAGGGTTGGAGAATGGTTTCTCTGCTAACTCAGCAATGTCAAACCTGCTTAAGTGTAGCAGAGATGAGGCATTCAGCCTGTTAAGCTCTCCATTCTCTCTCTCAACAACAAAGTTGTGAGAAGAGTCTTCGAACCTCCACTGGATTATCTTCTTTCTGGGTACAAGAGGTTGTCTTGGTACCCTATCTCCTTTCTTTGTATCCAGCAGAGTCACCAGCTTTCTCCTCAGCTTCTTTTCTTCCTCATTCAATGTATCTGAATTGAGGCCAAGGAGTTTTGCAGCTTGGTCCAAAGTTCCTCTGGGCAGATCAAGAAACTCATCTCTTGTGAGGGAACTTGAGGATCCATCAACATAAGTCAAGTTGACTGAATCCTCCTCACAGGAGATGTCGCTCAGAGTTGTACAGTTGATGAGCTTAGTTTGATCGCCTTGAATTCCTCCATAGAGAGATGTTTGGAAGGCTGAGGGGATGGTTTGATTGGTTGTTGGGTAGGTTTAGGAGTTTGGGTTCTGGCTAAGGTTTTGGGTTGGATGATGGGTAGTTTAGGTGGTTGAGGTGAAGAGGTTGGTAGGTGTGATGGTGTAGGTTCAGGGGTGAATGGTTCAGAAGTGGGTTCAGTTTTGATTGGGAAGGGAAAGGGTATAGGTTCAGGTTGAGGTGGGTTTTGGATTTTGGGTTGAGAGGTTGCTTTGAAGGTCATCCCCTGTCCCCTTCTATACATCTCTTTTCTTCTCCCCGCACGAATGTCAGCCTTGATGTCACTGACATGTCGTTGGAGAGTCTTCTCAGACATGGGACCCACCTGCCTGCCAGAGAAGCCGTGAGCTTTGAGATAACTCTTCATCCAAGCTTTCTCACCTATCTTCTTGGCGGCAGACAGTCCAGCTTCTTCTTCTTTCTTTCTCCTTTCCACAAGCTTCTCCCTTGCAGCTCTCTTTCTCTCCTTCTCCATTTGATCTTGCTCTTTGTTGAAGAGCCATAAGATCGTATCACTGTTGTGTGGAGACAACCTCTTGAGAGAATCCTCTGGAGAGTAGGAAAGTGATCCTTTCTCTCCTGAGCTGCAGATCAGCTTCCCTTTCCTTTCTCTGCCTTTCCTCTTCTAAGGCCAACCTTGCAGCCTCTTCTTTTTGCTGTTTTTGCAGCAAGGTTGCCTTTTCCAGCTCTATCACTCCTCTAATGGTAGCAGGAGTACATCTTCCGAAGCAGCCCCTAGACTGACAAGTCTGTCTATAACCTCTACCCTTCTTCGATTGTTGACTGCCTCCTGGTTGGCTGCAGCTGCTTTGGTACTTGCAGCTAACAGTTTCCCAGTTGGTAGTCTACCTTTCCTTTTGAGCTTCTCCAACCTTTCTTCTTCCTGAAGCTCTTCCGAAGTCATCTTCCTTTGCCTTTTATGTCTTCGGAAGTGCTAGACTTTGGGGTTCTTGGATAGAAGATCCAGGTTGGGTGGTAGAGGTAGGAGCTGGAGTCAATGCAGATGTTAGAGCCAATGGTTGGCTGAGAAAGTCCTCCCTATTAACCTCAGATGCAAGTTCCAGAATTGCATCTGTGACTATTAGATCATCGGAAAGAGAAAATAGTCCTTCCGCAGCAGCAATCTCAGCTTCGGAAGTTTGAGCTTGTTCTTCCGAGGCTTTGAATTGTGCTTCGGAAGTCTGTGAAAATACACCTTCTGTCCCAACTGTTTCAGTTGCTGGGCCATCAGTCCTAGTTTCCCCTTCGAAATTAATCTCAGGTTCCACTTGGGCCTTAGGTTGACCAACTTCCTCAACAGTGGTAGGAGGTGCATTCAACCTCTGAAGCTCTTGAGCTCCAAAGTAAATCACAGACATATCTGGGCTAGGCTGTTCTATGAGGGATTCCAAAAGGAACTTGTTGAAGAACCTATTGAGATCCTGGAGCATCCTTTGATCCACTTGAAAGACAACTGGAGGAGGCTCAGGGAAGATGGCAGCTTGTTGCATTGGATATCTTGAGCTCAAAGAAGTAAGAGCTTGACCTTGGGTTTCCTGTCTTTGGCTTTGTCTCTCAACACTCTCCCCCTTTTGGTAGCATCATCTGAGAGCTAGATGAGCTAGAGGAAGAGGTCAAGGAGACCTGAACTGGTACATGCCTAACAGATCTCTCAATCTGTTTCTCAGCTAGTTTGGCCTTGAGAGTTTCAATCTCAAGTTGCTGAGTGGCAGACCTATCCTCTAAAGTCTTAACCTTTGATTCAAGGTTTGAGACTTTAGAAAGTAGGTCTTGAATGGTGAGTTGCATACTTCCCTCATCTTCTTTTGAAGAATCACGGGGAGATGAGGTAACATACCTGGTATGTTCATCCTCACCACCAGATGTGGTTTCTTGGCACCCTGGTTTCCCTTGCACAATGATGTCTCTTTCAGAGGCATCAAAGGGCATGGTTGCCGTAGATTCAGTCTGACTGTCGTTACCACTGTCCTGAGGATCCATTGAGGCTCCTTCAGTAGTGGCAGCTGAATCTACATGAGTCCCCTCCACATCAGTGGGACTCACCTCAGTAGGGCTTTGCTGGTGTGGGCTAGAGATAAGGGGTCTCTCTAGGCTCTGTTGATCCTTGAGAGGGTGTAGTGGATCAACTTCATCGCCTTTAAGAGACATAATCTCTTCACCAGCTCCGGTCAAAAGGTCAGTAAAAGAAAGGAGTGAAGACCTAAGGACCCGGGACTTTGATCAATGTCAAAAGGCATTGAGCTGTCCCTTTGTGGCTGCTCAGGGGAGTATAGAGACTCACCCTGAGGGCTATCAGCTGGGGTTTTGGGCTCATGGGTCTGAGACTGAGGAGACTCAAGACCCATATTGAGGTCAATAGTGAAGGATGGGTGGACCTCTGGCTGAGTGGGAGCCCTTTGTTCCACTCTAGCCTTTTTGGATTGAAGAGGAGGGGCTTGTTCAATCAGAGTAGATTGAACAAGGGTTCGTTTGGTACGTCTCTGGTATGTGACAGTAATGGGTGGAGAAGGTAGATTTGGGATGGTGAGGGTAGTTGCTGGTGTGGGTTCATCACCTGTGGGGTGAACAGGGATGTCACCAGGAGCCATTGGCTCAATCATACCTGGAAGTAGTGCGGTATCTCTTCCAGTGTAGTTGGTAGACACTCTCTTCAAGATCTTGAAGATGGTCGGCCTCATTTGGGGAGCAGACAGAGCAGCTGCACAGACAAGCTTACCCTGATCCAGCTCACAGTTGATGATGTGCTGGAGAAACCTGGGATACATAAAGAATGTGTCCCTTTGCAGATTTCCCATAAGGTTAGTCAGCACAAACCTTGAATAGTTGAAGCGGAGGCTTTGTACCAACCCGTGAACTAAGCACCCGAGTTCATAAGGGATTTGATCCCATCCCCCAGATTTGTTAGATAGACAGTGAAGAACCACATGCAGCAGGAACTTCCACTTGTAGGAGAAGTTGAATTTGTAGACCGTTGACCTGCTTACATCTCCACCGTATCCCATTTGGAGATAAGAACTATCTAACTCTGATTTGGGGAATTCCGTCGGAGCGCCCTCATCATGGAGCTCGAGATGCTCCCTGATGATCTGTTCAGTGATGACCAACTCTTGGCCACAAATGCTTGACCTAATAGCACGAACCCCGTTTAGGGTTTCAATCCGACCATTTGCCCAAAATTCGGACATTTGGTTGGAGTAGATGGTAGGGTTTACGGTCAAGGCAGTGTAGTATGAAGATTGGGCTAGGAAAGAAATGATATCAGAGAAGTCATCATCCCTTGAAGAGTCAAGGAGTGCGACCTGGTTGTGCTGAGGGTTTAAGGCCATTTGAGAAAGATAACAGAAGAATAGTTCTGAGTAAGGTAAATTGGAGAAGAAGAAAGCTTTTAGGGCAGTGAATTAGGTAAAAAGAGTGTAAGTGATTAACCGGAAGTATTTAAATGGGTGAAATGGCGGTTTAAAGGGTGGTTTGGATAAGATGATGTGAGGGTTCAGTGGATGATGTGACATGGGCGGTAAGGTTAGACCATTTAAATAATCCGACATCATTAACAAAATCTTTACTTTTTACAGTGTGGGGCCCAAAAGATTTCCGTTACACAGTAAAATCTTTCTTCCGAGTATAAAGTATTTCCGAAGGTAATGTTCTTCCGAAGGCAAATTTACTTCCGAAGGTAAATTGCTTACTTCCGAGAGCAAATTTACTTCCGAAGGTAAATTGCTTACTTCCGAGAGTATATGTTGCATTCATATGGAGTGTGTTAAGTGCTTCGGAAGTAGATCTGAGTGAACTCAATCGCTTCTTCCGAGACTTAACACTCTTCCGAGAAGAAAATTATCCTGTGAGAAATTTGCTTCGGAAGATATGCAAGATATCTTCCGAGGGTTAATTTCTCTTCGGAAGAACTTATACTTAGATAAATTTAAGAAAAGATCTTTTGTAACAGGGCTTAGATTGTTTTGACATAAGACTTTACACATTAAAAAGGTTTTCAGTTGAGATAACTAATCAATGTTTATCATCCCAATAGCTGTAATGAGATATTTAAATCTCTGTTCATCAAATGCTTTGGTGAACAAATCAGCATATTGTTCATTTGAATCAACTTTGATTAGTTTGATAAGATTTTTCTCATGAATATCTCTAATGAAATGATACCTGATATCAATGTGCTTTGTCTTGGAGTGCTTCACTGGATTTTCAGTAATGGATATAGCACTGTTGTTGTCAATGTGGATAGGAGTGCTCATGAAGTTGAATCCATAGTCTATCATCTGGTTTTGAATCCACAGCAGCTGAGCACAACAACTAGCAGCAGCAATGTATTCAGCTTCAGCAGTTGATGTAGAGACACAGGATTGCTTTTTGCATTGCCATGAGATGATCCTTCCACCAAGAAATTGACATCCACCTGATGTTGATTTCTTGTTGATGTTGCAGCCACCATAATCGCTATCAGAGTAACCATAGAGATTAAAATCACTATTTCTTGGATACCAGAGACCTAATTTAGGTGCTCCTTTGAGGTATCTGAGGATTCTCTTGGCAGCAATTAGGTGAGACACCTTTGGAGCAGCCTGATATCTTGCACAGATGCAAGTTGCAAACATGATATCAGGTCTACTTGCTGTGAGATACATCAGAGAACCAATGATTGCTCTATACTGATGTTGATCAGTATCCTCCCCCTCAGAATCAGGGCAGAGATCATGGTTTCTGGGTATGGGTGTCTTTGCTGCTTTACAATCCTTCATATCAAATCTCTCTAAGATATCATTGACATACTTAGATTGATTGATGAAGAACCCTTCCTTCAATTGCTTTACCTGAATTCCAAGGAAAAAGTCCATTTTTCCCATAGAACTCATCTCGAACTTCTTCTTCATAATGCTCTCAAAGTCTTTGCACATTTGGTCATTTGAGGAACCAAATATGATGTCATCAACATAGACTTGAACTAGCAAAATGTCTTTCCCAGACTTTCTAATGAAGAGAGTCTTATCAATGGTACCTCTAGTATAACCATTCTTCAGGAGAAATTGAGACAATGTCTCATACCACAGCCTAGGTGCTTGGTGCAGCCCATATAGAGCTTTATCCAACTTGCACACATAGTTTGGATGTGTGGGTCTTCAAATCCTGGAGGCTGGCATACATAGACTTCCCTATCTATATCCCCATATAGAAAGGCACACTTGACATCAAGCTGGTAGACAGTGAAATTCTTGGATGCAGCATAAGCAAGGAAGATCCTAACTGCCTCAAGTCTTGCAACAGGTGCAAAGACATCAGTATAATCGATTCCTTCCTCTTGAGTGTATCCTTGAACCACCAGTCTTGCCTTGTTCTTGATAATCAAGCCTCTATCATCTCTTTTGTTTCTGAATACCCATTTGGTGCCTATAGGTACTTGACCAGATGGTAGCGGACATAGGTTCCAAACCTTTTGTCTTTTGAATTGAAGCAGCTCCTCTTGCATTGATTCAACCCAGCTACTATCTTTCAAGGCATCTTCCACCTTCTTGGGTTCCATTTGGGATAAGAAGCATGAGTACAAGCAGACATTCCCATTATGAGTTTGTCCTCTTGTTCTCACACCCTCAGAGACTTCCCCTATGATGTTTTCAGCTGGATGAGTATTGTGAATTCTGAGTCTTGGAATCACCTCCAGTTGCAAAGATAGGTCCAAGTTGGACATATTTTGCTCAGGAGCTTGAATACTTGGTCCAGCTGTTGTTTCAAGCTCATTCAATGAGGACTGATTGAATGAAAGAGAAACATCATCATTTCTTTGCTGTGAAGCATCATTAACAGTTGCCTGTTCCTTCAAAATGCTGCTTCCATCAGCTTGGTGTTGTGCAGGATCACCTGAAGAGATTTGAAAATCATCAGGTGAATCCCTTGTTGAAGTTCCACTATCTCTTGAAATGGTTATGCTGTCAGATCTTTCAATAGTGGGAACTTGATTTGTTGTAGCTCTTGGAGAACTTGGAGTAGGTCTGGGAAGCTCAAACAGTTGATCTTCATCAGAATTGCTTTGAGCACCTGTTCCAGCTGAAACATTCTCACAAGATGGTTTAGAATAGTTTGGAAACAATTCTAAATCAAAGATATGATCAGGGCCATTCCCCCTAACACAAGGAGTGTGCTCATTAACTACAATGTTGGAAGATTCCTCAAATTGTTGGTTTTTAATATTATAAACCCTGTATGCTTTAGAATAGGAGGAATATCCAACAAAGATAGCATCATCTGACTTTTCAGCAAATTTTGCCAAATTGTCTTTTGTGTTAAGTATGGTACACCTGCTGCCAAAGGACCTTAGAAAGCCAATGAACGGTGGCCTCTTGTTCCATAACTCATAAGGGGTCTTTCCATGTGGCTTTACTACAAGACTCTGTTCTGCACATAGCATGCAGTGCTGACTGCCTCTGCCCAGAATGTTAGAGGCAGCTTTGAATCAGCTAACATAGTCCGAGCAGCCTCAATAAGTGTCCTATTTCTCCTCTCAGCAACACCATTTTGTTGAGGAGTTCTAGGAGCACTGTATTGTCTGGCAATCCCTTTTGAGTTACAAAATGAGTCAAGAACAAAGTTCTTAAACTCAGTCCCTTGATCACTTCTAATTATTTTAACCTTGTGATCAACTTGATTTTCTATTTTAAGAATAAAAGATTTTAAAGTTTCAGCAGTTTCATCTTTAGTTCTTAAAAAGAATACCCATGTAAATCTAGTAAAATCATCAACTACCACAAGGCAATATGATTTCCTTCCAATGCTCATTATACTTGTGGGACCAAATAGATCCATGTGCAATAAGTGTAATGGAGTGGTGATAGAGTTAACAACTTTGGATTTATGAGAAGACCTGTGTTGTTTCCCTTTCAGGCAAGCAACACAGTTATCTTTGCAGAAAAATTCCTTTTTAGGCAAACCATGTACCAAGTTATTTTTAGCCAATTTATTCATTGTCTTAAAATTGACATGACACATTCGTTTATGCCATAGTGTTGACTCATCACCATCAGCTTGGAAAGAAAGCATGATACTTCTCCCATTGGGGAAGCATTGTTCATATCAAGCTTGTACATATCCCCTCTCCTGGGAGATCTAAGAAGCACCAATTCCTGAGGAATTGTCATCCCAGGTTTGAGGATGATGCACTCATGTTCTGTGAAAAGCATTTGATGCTTTTGATCACAGAATTGAGAAACACTTAACAGATTGTGTTCAAGCTGTTTGACAAAATTAACTTTGTCAACTTTTAACTTTCCATTGGATATACTTCCTCTGCCAGAAATATATCCTCCGGCCTCACCTCCAAACTGGACAGGACCTCCATCATAATGTTGAAATTGTTGAAGGAGAGATCTGTTCCCTGTCATGTGCCTGGAGCATCCACTATCTACAATCCAAATGTTGTTATTCTTGTCATATGGATGTCCCTGCACATAAGGTGAGATAATTAGTTTTGATTGGAAACCCAAGCCTTGTTGGTCTTGGGTTCTTCCAATGATAGTGACATAATTGAACCAAAGTTTATGCATGGGGGTTCAATTGGTGTCTTTGAAGAAGAGGTTTGGGCTACAACATCTTCTTTGATTTTCCATTCCATCCCTTGGTTGATCATAGAAGATGAGCTTGTTGAAGCTTTTGTAGCTTGGCATTCTTCCGAAGCTTCTTTCTTTTCGGAAGAGACCTTCACCACCTTTTCTTCCGAAGCAGTCTTCTTCTGGGATGGTTTCAAGGGGACTCTTTTGTGAGTCTTTGCAGCTTTAACTTTCGAAGCCTTTTTCCTTTCGGAAAAGTTTTCTTCCGAGAGAAACCTTGCTTCGGAAACAAGCTTTCCTTTTTTCATCACTTGAACCATTTGATATGGTCCAAATGTGAAACCTTCCCTGACTCCTTCTTTTTTAACATTATTTGTATAATGTGTGCTAGCAGGATTGTAGTAACAATCTTTAGCCATGTGGTTTTGCAGACCACACATTATGCATGCAATGTTAACTTTCTGAGAGGGTTGCTGTTTCTTGTTCTTTTTCTCCTCATCAGCAACCTTTCCCTTTAACTTCTGATCCTTTGGTAGGATAGGAGTACTGGTTTTGTACTCTTTTCCTGAATCAGAAAGTCCAACCACCTGAAATCCTGCTGATATGAATACACCCTTTTGCTTTGGGTCTATCTTCAGTTTGGATTCAGCCACCTTCTTGGCAGTTTTTCTGGCTGCTTTAGCCCTGCTTCTTCAGGCTTTGGTGGTCAGGGTTTGATCTTCATTGGCAGGGGAGGGCACAATCACATGTTCCTTCCCTGTGATGGTCATGGTCTCCATAGTTGCATCACTCTTTGACTCTTGAGAAGGTGGGTTAACATATGGAACCTCTTGCTCTTCAGTACCACACCTTGGTTGTCTTACAGACTCATACGAGTGTGGTGGAGCAATTTCATTGGTTCCCAACCCACTTTTGTTTTGATAACAAAGTTTGAAGTGAGAGGATGATGCAAGTATGGCTTGGAAGTTTTGCTCGGAAATAGCATACTTCCTGGCTTGAGCCTCAGCAGTGACAAGCTGGGCTTGAGCCTCAGTCAATTTGGATATTAAATCCTTGATTTGAGTCTTGTAGTTGGTGTGTTCATGTTTTAAGAGGGACACAGTTTTCTCTAACTCCTCAATTTTCTTTTGGTAGTCAGATTCAGCCCTTTTAATGTCAGATTTTAAAACATTTAAAGACTCAATATCAGATTTAATTTCCATATTGTAGTCCTGATAAAGTTTAACCTTAGCAATACAAGCAGGGGTACAGAGATGTTCATATACCTTGTTTCATCTGTTCCTGCCATGAGTGCTTGAGCAGGAGTCACATCTTGAACCATGAAGCTCCAGTCAACTTCTTGAGCCATTGCTGCAGTTTCAGTTGACTTTCCGTTGGGCTTTGGTGTAGAAGGATGTGTGGAGGCCTGTGAGGTTCCCGGGTTGGACTTGGGAGCCTTGCATTCCCTTGCAAAATGGCCAAGTTGGTTACAGTTGTAACATTTGGCCTTGCTTTTGTCAAACCCAAACTTGCTAGTGATTGGGTTTTGAGGGAATTGCCTTCCAGTTCTTTTAAAGAACTTCTTCGCTCTGTAGGTTAAAAGAGCCATTTGTTGGACTATGTCCACATACTCTATGTCATCCGGGCTAAACACTCAAGATCATCAAAGCAGAATTGATAATCATTGGAGTGTCCACTCCCTGAGACAAATGCACAGTCCTCCTGAAAGGAGCTTTGTTGAGCTTGATGAGACCTTGGAGTCTCAGGAAATGTGATGTAAGGCCCAGATGAACAAGATGGCTGCTGGGTGTAGGTCAGGTACTGCTGAGACTGGGAGATGCCTGAGCCTTCAGCAACCATTAAAGCGTTGCTAGCAGGAAGGCTCAAGGGTCTGCTTGCTTGGTGACCCCTCTTGCTTTCCATTTCCAAACAGTATCCATCAAGGATCCCATAAAGTTCGGTCATGGTGAGTGTATTCAAGTTCTCTGTTCTCTTGATGGAGACACAGTAGAATGTCCACTCATTGGGTAGAGCACTCATAAACTTTCTAGTGAGGTCTCTGAGTTCATGATTGATTCCCACAGATTGAAGGGAAGAGAAAAGATCCATATACCTGAAATATTGCTGGCTAAGAGTTTCTCCAGCAACATAGGTGAAGTTCTCAAACTGCTGCTTCAGTGAGTCCTTCTTTGAATCATTCGAGTTTGAGTACATTTGAGCAAGAGCATCAAAGAGTTCTTTGGCAGACTTACAATGCTCAAACCCCACCATGATGGAGTTTGGGATTGCAGTCATAAGAACAGTCATAGCATTGCTGTCTATGTCAAGCTTCTTCCTGTCTTCATCGGAATAGTCTTCAACGGCCTTCTCGATCATGGCACCGTTTCCACCAGCAACTTTTGGCTTATACGGGCCATTGACGATGGATTGCCACATCTTGCTATCGTGGTATCTGATGAAGCCTTCCATTCTTCTACTCCAAGACCTGAAGTTTTCAGGGGCGATGATGGGAGCTTTGGTCATCGTTCCCATCTCGATTTCAGACTTGTTGAGGGCCATTTTGAGTGAGATATAAGGAGGAGTGAAAAACTGTTTGATTAGGATGGTAAGATCTCACAATCAAGAGCCTAAAAAGCTCTGATACCAATTGCAGGATCGGGTTTTGTCACTTAAACACTTGTGATTCTCTCAAACTCACTTATAATAACACTCAAATGAGATGAAGCAATGCCTTTAACAAGAGTTGATAATAATATAATAAGTAATCAAAGGAACAAGCAGAAGTATTTTCAAGGTACTTGTATATATTACTTCTCAACTCAAGATTACAAGACACTTACAAGCATGAAACAAGAGTTACAATGAGAAACTATATATACTAGATCCTACAGCTGGTTATACTTGATACCAGCTGGAA
Organism: Flaveria ramosissima; assembly: GCA_025215565.1. Taxonomy (NCBI): domain Eukaryota; kingdom Viridiplantae; phylum Streptophyta; class Magnoliopsida; order Asterales; family Asteraceae; genus Flaveria; species Flaveria ramosissima. The sequence continues at coordinate 45,892,877 of CM046040.1, forward strand.
ACCTACGACTAAAGCATATACTACAATGCTATAGTTAAGGTATCTTAGATAAAGTATTATCTAAGATATGGTAGTCATGACATGTCCATGACTTACCTTTTGTCACCAACTAAAGATGGCAACTGTACTTAACATAAAAAGGTAAACAGTAGATTAAAGTATGGTCAACTACATGGCTTTTGAGAAAACGCCATGCAGTATCTCAGAGATTTGCAGCGGAGTGTCAGACAAACCATACTTATGTCTACTGGATAATAGAAGTGTCTTACGAAGGTTAACTGGCTTCGGAAGAACAAGTTCTTCCGAAGCCACTTATACTTCGGAAGATGCTTCTATGCTTCCGAGGCTTTGAGGACTTCTTGTACTTCGGAAGTTGACTTCAGATCTTTGTCTTTAAGTCTTGATCTTCGGAAGTAGCTTCTTTGTCTTCGGAAGTTGGAGTTTTCCTTTGGAAGTGTATTTTACACTTGTACTTCGGAAGAGCTCCTTCTTCCTTCGGAAGTTCTACACTTGGCTTCAGAAGTCCTTTGTATGTTGTACTCAAAATCTTCTAAGTGACTTAGTTTTGGTTGCAACAGCCTCTCTAGATCCAACACCATGCTTAATCAACGATTTACAAACAAAACCATGATTGCTCGAGTCAAGATTTCATGCCCAAACATGTTAACCGCATTCCCACATTGTACAAAGCGCACCCCCATGTTCAAAAAAAATTTTCCTTCGATGATAAATTCTTAACTATTTTTGAACATGAATTGAATCATTATGATGTTATGTCTTGAAAAACATATGATTTTCACTAACATCATGAGACTGCATAAGAAAATTTTTTTGTATAGATTAATTTATTTTTAAATTTCAGGATCATGGATCATCCCTACTTACATTTTGGAGGGAGCCGCGAGAGATGGTGTCATGATAGACTTCAAAGATTGCTACAAAGGGTCGAAAGATCCCACTTACAAGCAGATGAAGAAACAATAGCGGCAGTCGGACAGCTAGAAAGATATAATAATTTATTAAGTGTCCAGTGGAAACGTTTATTTTCACAAAATAGACCTTCCATTTATGACCTGACTCTTGAATTTTTAGCATCTTTTAAATTTAGCATGAAAGACTCTGATCCTTGGGATGAAAATGCAGTTTCATTCAGACTAGCTGGGAATTGGCATAAAACATCCATTGCCTTGTTCGATGTCTATCTTGGAATATACACGGAACAAGAAATGGAGGAGGAGGCAATATCTGGAATGCCGGCGTATCATACCTTCCCGGACGAGGAAAGTAGAGACGCGAAAAGTGGTGCAATGAGGAAAGCATTTTGGGAGCGGATTGGAACCGGAGGGTTCAACTCGAGCAAAACAAAAAGCAGTCAGATACGAGACCCGCTGCTGCGATACATTCATCGGTTACTCAGCCATTCCATAACAGCTCGTGGTCAAAGCGAGGGAGTTGTTAATTTGAGGGACTTGTTTAATTTATATTGTATGGTTAATCAGTTGCCATGTAATATTGGGTATTTGTTTTGTAATCTTTTTGTCAGGAACGCGATTGCAGGTGCTCCAACACCCATGTTTGGAGGAAGCTGGATTTTGAACTTATATGAAAGCTATGGTTATAACACTAAGGAAACCGAAGGAGTGATGCCAGGACTGTTGGACTTGAGCATCTGTACAAGTATGTACATGGTGACAAGCTTACCAAATGGGTAGCCGAGATTCATGGATAAGAAGGGACAAATCTGGGATCCGGCGGATCTCGAAGAAATTATCATGGATCTCGACATGCCGATACAGCCGGAAGGAGCCGGAGCTGGATCTTCAAGTTCACGAACAAGGGAATTTCCAACCATGTTAGACCTTTATGAGTCAATCCAAACCACCGAAACCCATGCAAGGCAATCATTTGAATATGCCCAACGAGCCTTCAATCGAGTCGAAAATCTGAATTCCTGAGTCGATGACTTGAGCAGAGATGTCACGTACATCAGAAATCGAATGTACCACGAGTGGGGGGATATCCCACCACAAAGCCCTTGAAAACCGTATCATTTTCGGGGCCCCGGCACAGTTGTTTTGTGCCAATCTATCTTTTAATTTATGTCATTTTGTGTTTATTTTGTGTGTTTAGGATTTTAATGCTTTCAATAAATTGGTGACATTTCAGGTGATACCGAGGATTCTAACAACGCGAGGGCAACCAAACACAACTGAAAAATTCATCATTTTTAGCGGAGTTATTTCATTACCCTTTCTCGATCATGAATATTTTAATCACATTGAGGACAATGTGAATTTTAAGTGTGGGGATGGGAGTAATGCATTTGACTTTGCTAAAAAGGTCCAAATTAAAATTTTTAAGAAAAAAATCACTTACAAAGTAATTTTTGTGACAAGAAACCAAAAATTTAGTATAATTTTTGATCAACCAAATTATAAATATACGTTTTCGGGAAATAAAGAAGTAAATCCATGACGTCCAAATAAAAATTGAAAATATTTTTTTTGTGATATCCTTAAAAGCAATAATCTAGTAAAATATTTAATCATGTAAAATGAAACACTTTTACGCAATTCCATCTGTATGTGAGTTTATTTTTGAGCCTTAAACAAGCTTTTGCAAGTTGCAATTATACTTTCATTCTGGATTTAATTGAGGGTGCCATATAATACGTGTGATTAGAACTTGTTTTGGGTATACATTTCAAGACCTTAATTAGTATTTGTTGCATAAAAATGAGTTAGGCACTAGGAAACCTTAACCATTCAAGCCCCAACCATTATCTTTAATTTTCCTTACCCGAACGTCAACCCTAGTTAGCCCCGTTGAGCTTAAACGTTTTTATCTTTCAATCACCCGAGTCACCAAGTCACTTAACCAAAAAGCCTTCAACAAAACCCGTTTTCGTTAAAGACACGTTTTTGGCTTATAAAAAAAAATTGGTCTTTTACCGGCAGACCTTAAAGAACTGGAATGCATTCTTTTGATTTCAATTTGCTTTGTTGCCTTCATCACGCAAAACCGGGACTTCCCCCGGAAATCCGCGAACAAATTTTCAATCTCACGTTTGACGCAAGAAAGAAATGGCGAAATAAGGAACAAGTTCCGCCATTTTGTGGGATTTCAAAAAATGCTATAAAGAGACGGGCAAAAGATATGAAAGATGCCCGAATTGTGGAAATTGGTCCCATAATCAAGGCGAACGATCCTTGACAAAGGAAAGTTTTGTGTATCTTCGGGTAAAAGATGAGGTGCGATTCTTGAAAGCAAAATACGGTCTTGACAATCTGACCTTAAACGAGTCCTCAAGCTAGCATATCCCTTCTAGCTTGAAGTATTGTATAGGGAACCTTTATTGCTTTCCTTGTAGTTTATTTTAGAAAAATAAGCCAAGACCGTCATCTTTAGCAATTAGCCACTCTTTCATTCCATACCCGAGCCCGAGCCAAGTTACAATCCATCAAAGACCTAATGATTTATGCAAATAAATATCTAAGTAGGTGGAGATTTGGTCCCTTAACAAGCATATGATTTCACACGTATTCATACTAGGCAATTGAGTGTATTAGTCATACTTAATCTTGATTATGACTCCATATATTTAGCCGAGTGTGAGTGCATCTTGAGAGAAGTGTGGATTTTTACATGATAATAATCTTTACTAACCAACCTATTGCTTGCTAGGATATCATTTTACATGTGCTTAGAATATTTATATTTGGATGAAAATAGTATTTACTTGCATACTTCTCGAAAGACATGTTTATAATTTGATTTATTTTGGTGGAATTGTCATTTTAAGTGATTTTTGCTTGAGGACAAGCAAAGTTCAAGTGTGGGGATGTTTGATGTGCTCCAAATTATACATAAAAATCCTATTAAAAGCACATCAATTATTCCTTAATATCTTCCTTAAAATGATGAAAATGTACTTAAAAGTGTTAAATTGTGTTTCCAGGTGTTTAAAAGGGCAAGATGGACAAAAGGAGTATATTTAACAAGAAATTGAAGCAATCCGAACTTTGGACTCCAAGCATGGAGCCGTGCCTCATTAAGCACGCCCCCATGCCTTGCCAGAAACACACCCCCGTGCTAAATTAACACACCCCCGTGCTTGGACATCTGACAGGACAAAAAGTACTGTCCCCTAAAAGTAGACACGGGGCCGTGCCCCATAAGGCACGAGGCCGTGCCCCATTTAGCACGGGGCCATGCCCGACACAACCTGCATGTACGAGCGGAACAACTTTCGTAAGCATTGTACTAGCACGGGGCCGTGCTTAAACACTCCGGAAAGCCTATAAATAGAAGCCTAAGCTCACCATTTTTGGCAAGCTTTGGTGGGAGAGTTACTCTGCTGAATTCTCTCGGGAATCAAGACTTCAAGATCATTCGGAGGCTCGGGAGGTGCATACAACACTTGGAAGAAGCTTGGGATCACCTAAACGTCATCCATTGTGGATTATCGGTTTGATTGTTCCATTTCACCGATGATCACTTATCTATCTTCTTTGTTATCCATTGTTATGTTAAAGCTCATCATGAGCTAAACTCTATTTATCATCCTAATCGGATGAAACTTATGTAATTTGTGATGAACTAATGGTGTGATAAATATTATGTTAATGTTATGGTGGTCTTGGGAAAACTATTGATGGATAGCATCTACATTTGAACGGGAAGTTATAAATTTATGGTTTGTGATTGTGATTTTCATACAAGGTTGAAGACCATATGATCAACTTTCATTCACGAAACCGGTCTTCATAATAAATCCATGGCTAATGAACTAGAAATGGTTATTAGAAATCATATCACTTTAACTTTCTGATCATTTGCGGGTTCCCTTTTATCAGTTCGGAAACTTCAGTAATTGTTACGGTTTCTAAAATTAATGGTATGTTAGGAAGGAACCTGATCAACTCTCTTTTTAACATTAAATTATGTTTTCAAAAATCGTATGTCAAATAGGACACAAAAGATTCATCTACATTACTAGGGCTTTGATCTGAGCAGTAAAATCAGCGTGACAGGATCAAGTCAATACGGAAGCAGGATAGTCGAGAAATCGCGCCGGCTCATCTTTATAAACATTAACATAATCACATCACATCACCAATTCATCAAAATTACATAAGTGGAGTCTTATTAGGATGATAACTTTTGTTCTTTGATTTTAAATCCAAACGCTTCAATTCTTAGTTTACTTTCTTTTTATTATTGTTTACTTTTAAACCCTAGAAATCTTTCCAATACAAAATATCACTTTCTTTAACAAAAACCAAATCTGATAGTCAAACATCAAGTTTGTTGAGTAGGCTAGGTGTGTCCACGGATTGATACTCGGTTCTTACCAACACTATATTACCACACGACAGGTACACTGCTCTTTGTGTGTGTGGTTTAGTATTAGTAACAACCAATTAAAACTGAATCTGTGCAATAAATCTTTATCAAATATATATACTATCTACACCCAATCAGACACCCATGGAGAATTACACTCAAGGAAGCCCATTCCAAGAGACAAGCTCTTCTCAAGCCTTTGTGTCTTCTGATGAAAGTTGTGGCAACTCTCTTTTCACTCTTGAAGACCTGGATTGTATCCATCCAGATGATCTGGAATATAGGGAAATAGTCTAGCAGATGGCTCTTCTCACTCATAGAGCCAAGAAGTTCTACAAGAGAACTGGAAGGAGGTTTCCAAGCAATGCAACCAGTGGTAAGTTTGGCTTGGATAAGAGCAAAGTCAAGTGTTACAACTGTAACTTGATGGGCCACTTTGCTAGAGAGTGTAAGGCACCTAAAACAAGTGGTGGCCAAACACAAACCAGACCAAACTACAATGACAAAGCCCCTCAGAATGAGAAGCCAAAGTGTTGATGCATGTATGTCCCTAGATCATGATTTGTAATTTAATGAATCTTGTCTGTCTGATTATGATGTAATTTGTATTGATTAATGAAATGACATGAATTGTTTGTTACTTGTGATGTTTAATATTTCATTAATGAGTCGTGATTGAATTGATTGGGTTTATGATTGTTTGAATGGTTACACATTATGTTATATTAATTAAAACATTCAAACTTAACTTAATGAAGTTCTCATGCGAATGGCCCATGCGAATGGACCACACGCATGAATAACTTCATACGATTGACTCAATCGCACGACTGAACCAGGAGACTGGATCAGTCGTATGATTGACACATAAGATTGGCTCAATCGCACGACTGAACACTCAGTCGTGCGAATGAATCAACCGCATGGTTCAATCGCACGACTGAACCATACTTATGGCCCAGTCGCACGATTGAACAATACTAACCTATAAATAGACCCAATTCGTGGAAAAACGTAAGCATTCATCTCATTATGATTCCAGACGTACCCTAGCCGTCCAGAGACCTCCCAAATCGTTCTCCAAGTTCACAGAACACATTAGATCGATTCCTAATCGATTTCTAAAGTTGGATTCAATTCTTGATTGATTCTTCGTGTGTTCTCACTGATTGGATCGCCAATCAAATAGGATTCTGCACTATTTGAGTTGGTTTAACACGCTAATCACTAGGTATTTCGTTCAAATACCAGGTCCTAACAAGTGGTATCAGAGCTTTGGCTCTTGATTACGTGTTGATTCAATCAAGATTGCATAAAAGTTTGTGTTTTTGCACTAAAAACGCAATCTTTGGCATCAAAAGTGATCTTGGACGTTCCCTGCTCATCGAAGTTTGGTTTCTACGGACTTAGGCGATTAGGACTTGTGAAATTTCGAATTTTTACGGCTGAAACCCGTCAAACCTAGAAATTTTCGCAAAACAGCAGCTTCAGTCGCACGAGTGACCCATTCGCACGACTGGACTCCATTCGCATTGCTCATTCGCACGATTGGACCTAGTCGCACCCTCATTCGGCCGACTGAACCGTTCGTTCGCATAGCTCATACGCACCAGATTCATTCGCACGACTGAACCAATCGCCCAGTTCAGCCACACGATTGAACCAGTCGCAGAGTCATACGCACGATTAGACCATTCGCATCCTTCAGTCGCATCAGTGAAAGTTTGTTTGATTAGATTCTAAGTTTATTAGCCATGGAAGATCAGATGTCAGCCTTTACTGCTGGGAAGGACTCGAGGATTCAGAACCTGCTGTTGCTTGAGAGTGAGGTGGGTAATCACAATAAACCACCAAAGCTCTTGACTTTAGATGAGTTTCCCCACTGGAAACAACGTTTTGAGATCTACCTCAATGGAGTAGATCCTAATCTGTGGGAAGCCATTGAGATTGGTTATAGTACACCGGTGGGAGCTGATGGAGTTAAGCTAACGTTAAGTGGGATGACAGACGCACAGAAAGTAAAGTACAATGCAGAGAAAAGGGTTTATGCATTGATCACTCAGTCTATCCCCAAAGACATATTCACCAGTATTCAGAGAATAAGCAGTCCAAGAAACTGTGGGATGAGCTAGAGAAGAGATATGATGGGAATGCGTCATTGAAGGCAATCAAGGCAAAGGAGTTAAAGAAGGAATTCGATAACTTCTCATCGATTGGTAACGAGAGTTTAGACGAAGTCATAGACAGATTCTACCACTTGATGAGCGAACTGCATACACATGGAGTGGAAACGACCATGGAAGAGAAAGTGAGCAACTTCGCAGACGGATTGCCTGATAAGTGGGCTTCATTTGTGTCTAACCTTAGACAGAATGAAATGCTTATAAAGCTGGATATAAATGACTTCATTCTTAAGTTGCGAGAAGAAGCACTAAGGATGAAGTATAGAGCTCAGAAGTCTTCGTACACACAAAATCCAGCTTTATACAACGCCACGCCTCAAGCTAAGACATCTGGAGCACCTCTCCAGACTGCATTTGTGTCTAGCTCGTCAGGTCCTTCACATGCTTCTCCTTCTGGATCAGACACGTCAGGGTCGTCATGTACCCACTATATTGGATCAGAAGCAAGTGCTACCAAACTGAAGACCGAGAACCTCGGTAATGTGACCGTAGAAGTAGCTCGAGAGCATATGGATCTTTTAGCAGCAGTGGTTCATTCATATGATGGACTTGTTGCCGGGAAGATTGGAAACTGCCATCTGGCAGATGAGGACTACGAGCAGGTGGACGAAATGGAGCTTGAGAGGATGGATATAATGTGGGCCTTAGCTAGCGCTGTCCGAAGGGCGAAGAAGTTTGTTAAGAAGACTGGACAGAACTTGGTAGCTACTAAGGATACCACATTTGGGTTTGACAAGAGCAAAGTGACCTGCTTCAACTGTGGAGAGAAGGGGCACTTCAAGAGAGAATGTGTCAAGCCAAAGAAGACGGGTAATGGGAACCCGTTCTCGTCCTTTACTCGCCAAGACAAGCAAGCTTCCAGTTCTACTTCATCAAACAAGGATCCAAAAGCCTTGACTGCTCATGATGATGAAGGACAGGATTGGAGTTTTAGGTTTGTCTCACCAGGAGAATCTAACATTGCCAGTGTTGAGGATATTGATGATGATTCTGCGAGTGAAGGTGATCTAGCAGTTGAGATAGCAATGTCACATAGTGAAGAAACAACTGCAGCTGAGGTCAGTTACAAGCCAAAGGAGGAGACTTCCACGTCAGAGACAGAAAAGTCAGAATCACCAGAACCAGAACAAGAGACATCTGATGCTGCGTTGATGGCTAACTCTTCTGAACAACTCAGTAAGTACTACTGACCAAATGTTTAATAATCATGCTTGTTCTGATTGTGATACCTTTAGGAATAGCATATATGAAAAATTTGCTAGTTATTAGATCATAATGATAACTTAGTAAAAGATTTACAACTGTGCACTGAGGCTAATAGAGTACTAAAACAAAATGAGCATAGTTATAAAGAAAAGATAGACCTATTGACTAAACAGCTTAGGGAAACCGAAGTAGTTGCCTTTAACCAAGCAAATGACATTAGGTACTATCTAAACTCCCTAGAAGACACTAAGAAGCAAAAGGCAGTTCTAGAAGTAGAAGTTAATTCATTAAAACAGAAACTGCATAGTTGGACTAGTTCTTCACACATAGTTCAACACTTAGTGAGAGAAAGGAATAACGGGGAGGGATTAGGCTACAAAGTGGTTCCACCACCACCTGAGACCTTGATGAACACTAAGTCTAGACCAGTAAATAACAACCCCATCAAGGATCATGTGGTGACTACTCCTCTTGTTACTGATCCAGACACCTCATGTTCATCTACTGAATCTGGAAGAAACAAAAGGAGCCACTTCAAAGGCAAAGGGTAAATTGCCTTGTGTTAATCTGGAAAATGAATTTGAAAAAGTTAACTTAAAGTCAGGGTCAAACAGAGTCAAATCAGAACCTAAAAGGACTTCAAATGTTAATTTTTCACATGCTTCAAGTCAAAAACCAGTTAACCAAAAAGAGAAAGATGCTAAACAGGTTAAAACTATTAATTTTGTTAAACCAGAGAAAACTCAAACACTCAAGAGTCAAAACCTAAAGTGATTGATGTTACTAGAGTGTCACGCACTTCTCCACAAAGAAAGTCTACTCATAAAGTTGATAGCCGGTCATGCTACAACTGTGGAGAATGTGGACACATTGCTTCCTATTGTCCTTTCTATCAGACACCTAGGAAGAAGATTGATCTTCAGGACTCAAGACCTAGGTCTTCTAAGAGGAGTTCTTGACTCACCTAGAAGATCTAGTGAACCTAAAGTCCAACCTGTAAGCCAGACGACTGTTTATCATAAACAGGCATTGCACAAAATCTAGCTTATGGAGGAAAAGTCATCCTGCGTGTCTGATACTAATGACAAGAAGGAACCTGAGCTACCCTCACCCTCTAAGGTCAATGGGTGGAGTTTATGATGTGTGATGCCTCTGGGAAACCCAAAGACAGTAAGGCTTGGGTTCCTAACCTAAACTAATTCATTACTTTGTATGTGCAGGGTGTTCGATACAGTGCTGAGACTAACACGTGGATTATAGACAGCGGAGCATCCAGGCACATGACAGGAAATAGAGCCCTTTTATCAAACGTCAAACAAATAAAAGGAGGGCATGTTAAACAAAGGAGGCTATATCACAGCTCAGGGAGAAGTGGGAAATCAGAAAGTTAAGTTTGATAAGGTGAACTACGTTCAACAACTTCAGAATAACTTACATTCTGTTTCCCAAATCTGTGATAAAGGATTTAAAGTCATCTTCGACAACAAGAAGCGTTACGTGCTGAAGAAAGAATACATGATCCCAGAGGACCAAGTTCTGATGACTGCTTCAAGATATAAAGACCTTTATGTCTTGGATCTGTCAATAGCTGCTACAACGGATCATGAGGTTCAGTGCTTTCTATCTAAAGCTACAGAGAAGGATTCCATCTCCTGGCATAGGAGAATGGGACACATTAGTCAAAGGAAGATGAATCATTTGATTCAGAAGGATTTAGTGAGAGGAGTAAATGTCAAGAACTTCCAACTTCCTGACTTTTGTGTAGCTTGCAAGAAAGGCAAACAGACAAAGAAGTCTCATAAGGAAAAGAAAGTTCATTCAATAGAACTTCCTCTTGAACTTCTTCACATGGATCTGTTTGGTCCAGTCAGTACAAAGAGCATTGCAGGCGACTTGTACTGTTTGTGATCACTGATGACTACTCAAGGTTCACTTGGGTAATGTTTCTGAAATCCAAATCAGAAACATTTGAGTCATTCAAGGAATTAGTAACCACACTGGAATCTCTCTACAAGCTAAAAGTTAGACAAGTACGCTCAGACAACGGGACAGAATTCAAGAATCAATGGATGGAGGCATACTGCAAGGAAAAGGAATTGTGCATCAATTCACTTCTGCCTACACGCCTCAGATGAATGGTGTTGCTGAGAGGAAGAACAGAAGCTTGATAGAGACAGCACGGACCATGCTGGCGGACTCGAAAATGCCTATCCAATTCTGGAATGAGGCAGTGGCAAATGCATGTTATACACTGAATCGAGTCCTAATAGTCAAGCGCCACGGAAAGACATGTTATGAGCTACTACAAAGACGCAAACCGAATTTGGAGTATCTTGAACCTTTTGGCGCGCCGTGCACACTTCTGAAGAAGACACAAGAAGGCAAATTCAGCGAGAAGGCAGATGAAGGAATCTTTCTAGGATACAACATACCGAACAAGCGAGTTTACAACAACTCAACGGGTCTTGTAGAAGTGTGGTGTAATGTCGACGTTCAGAGATATACCACACCACCTACAGGCAAAGGACCTGCATACTTCTTCGATTATGATGGATTCTTCAAGTCCTTCAACATCCCTCTCTCTCCCTCGGATGATGAGTTAGCTACTAGGATGATGTATGATATTCTGAATACACCATCTAGCACACAGGGAGAATCATCTACTCAGTCAGGGGAGTAGTCATGACAGTGACTCCTCCTCTGAAGATGAAACTGAAGCAGATGACCAGAACAGTCAGGAGGAACAGGTTCCAGTTCCTGAAAGTCCACAAGCATCTACCAATGATGCACCTTCGACTTCGGAACCTCAAACTCCAACTACCTCAGATGCAGAACCAAATGTTCATAATCTCGGTTCTGAGGTGGCTGTTCCTACTACTCCAGGATCACGACTAAACGTCTATCATCCCCTTGACAATGTTATTGGGGATGTCAGATCAGGAGTACAAACCCGAAATCAGCTATACTCAGCTGATTACGCCTCAGTTATGGAGAAGGGTTACATTCATGATGGTGCTTATCGATGTTTTGTCTCGCAGGTTGAGCCAAAATATGTCAGTGAGGCACTAAATGATGAGGCGTGGGTGAGTGCCATGCAAGAAGAACTTCTGCAGTTCAAGAAGTTAGGTGTATGGACTCTGGTTGATAGACCTAAAGGTGCTAAAGTCATTGGCACCAAATGGGTACTAAAATGCAAGAAGGATGACCAAGGAGTCATTATCAGGAACAAAGCTCGACTGGTGGTTCAAGGTTTTCGCCAAGTCGAGGGAATTGACTACAATGAGGTGTTTGCACCCGTGGCAAGGATGGAAGCTATTCGTATCTTCCTTGCCTATGCATCGTACATGAAGATTAAAGTCTACCAATTAGATGTGAAGAGTGCATTCCTTCATGGGGAAATCAGGGAAACAGTCTATGTAAGTCAACCCGAGGGATTTGAAGATCCTTATCATCGGGATAGAGTTTACAAGCTCGACAAAGCTTTATATGGGCTTCATCAAGCTCCTCGAGCTTGGTATGAGAAACTCTCGACTCATCTTGTGAAACACGGCTTTCGCAGGGGAGTCATTGACTGCACACTGTTTATTAAAGAAAAGGATGGCGACCTACTGCTTGTACAGATATATGTTGATGACATAATCTTCGGGTCAAAGAACGAAGAGTTATGCAAAGAGTTTGAAGCAGTGATGAAGAAAGAGTTTGAGATGAGTGCTATGGGGGAGATGAAGTTCTTTCTCGGGTTACAGGTGGATCAGACACCTAATGGGATCTTTCTACATCAGACCAAGTATGTAGGAGACATTCTCAGTCGCTTTGACATGGAGAATGCTTCTGCTGCTGGGACTCCACTTGCTACGAATCATGATATAGCACCTGATGAGAATGGAGATCTTGTAGATGCCACTATGTACCGAGGAATGATTGGATCTCTCATGTATCTCACTGCCTCAAGACCTGATATTATGTATGCTACATGTCTATGTTCTAGATATCAGGCTAAACCTAAGGTCAACCATCTGATCGGGGTCAAGAGGATTTTTCGTTATCTGAAGGGTACACCCACACTTGGATTGTGGTATCCTCATGATGATGACTTTGAGCTTACCGCGTATAGTGACTCGGATTACGGGGGCTGCAAGATGAACTACAAGTCTACATCAGCGGGGTGTCAATTCTTTGGGAGAAGATTAGTTACCTGGCAGTGTAAGAAGCAGACATCGGTTGCATTGTCAACCTGTGAAGCCGAATATGTTGCTGCTGCAAGTTGCTGTTCACAAATCATCTGGATTCAACAGCAAATGCGGGATTACGGTTTAAAATTCTCATCTACTCCTATTTTTGTTGATAACTCTGCTGCAATTGCAGTAACTAAAAATCCGGTTCAACATCCTAAGACCAAACACATCGGTATTAAATACCATTTCATAAGAGATTGCTTTGAAAAAACTTAATTGATGTGGTTAAAATTAATACTGATTTTCAACGCGCTGACCTCTATACTAAAGCCTTTGATAAACCACGTTTTCAATATTTGCTAGAGGTCAACGGCGTTAAAAAAAAAGTGAGGTAATTCCTGATGATGATAATGTGTAGTCCGATGTAGTTTAGTTAAAGTGTATTTTATTTTATTTTATTTTTTTTTGTTTTATTTTTGTCTGTTATATTTAAACTCATGTTATTTTGCTGTTTATTAAAATCCTAAAATAATTAAACCAGAACTGATTTTAGTATTTTAGGGGGAGAATATGTCAGCAAGTTAACATTAAAAAAAATGAGGGAGAAGGAGTAACTAGCTGAAATAAGGTAGATTGTGTCTGTGATACAGATCAATACCTTTGGAAAATGATAGTACACAGGAACAAATCAAGAGGGACTTTAAAAATTTAGTTTTGAAAAGATGCAAAAGTTCAAAGTATAAGTCTGTGTAGTCTAAGCAATATAAAAAGGGAAGATGATAGAAAACTGGCAACTCCTAAGGTGACACAAAGAAAGTAGACTTAGAGGCTGCTAGACCACAAATGATATGTTGGTAGATTCAACACAATAGATAATTAGACCTGATTGGTGATCTCAAGATCAAACTAAGTTGTTCAACTGACTGTGGGCTTCCATCTTATCACTGGTTAACACAATCAAATATATTCCGATAAGGGGTAATGAGCAATTAAACGCCACAAATGTGTGCGGATGACCATAATTAGAGCAAAGCAAGAAAAAAAAATTGAAAGACAAATGCTATAAAGCTAATGACTTATGTTGTTGGTGCATTTTGTGTAAAATAAAATAAGCTGCTCTAACAAGGAGATAGGTTGTGTGCCTCTCTGCTGTGCGATGGCACTGACCTGAGGATAAGCATAACCTAGATATTCTAGAATTCATTGTTGTTTGCCGCCTCTCTGCTGTGCGATGGCACTGACCTGAGGACAGGCTTCTCTTTGAAAGCTCTAAGAATAGTCTCTTCTTGAAATAATACCCGTAGACCGCTCAAAAGCTCCCGAGGAATGTTGATTACCATATAAGTGTGGATCCACAAATGTTAGTTGAAATAATTAAACCTAAATCAGTCACCAGTCTGTGTCAAAAGTCTGTGTATGGATTTAAGTGGACAAACATACTGACAATCATTGTGGCTACATTCTCAAAAGTTCAAATCAATGTGAAAATCTAAGAGTTTCAGTATGATTTCCTTAAGTTGCTAACTACTCTGGATGAACACCGAGAATTTGAGCATCAAAAGTTTTGATAACAAGTCCCAAATGATTTGACTTGCCTGTATGATTCCAAAATTGAATTGGTCCAGATATGATCAACCAAGTTGAAGCTATCTACTCCCGAACCAAATCCCGTAGATATCAATCTCTGGATTTATCTCTCACAAAAAGCCAAAAACAAGTTTGTTTATGTAATTAGTTTAAAGTTTTTAAATTAGTTAGTTGTGTTTAAATTTTAATTTTATTAGTCTGTCGGACTACATCAGGAAAATCAGAAAGGATTCAACTCACTAAAAGGGTCATGTCTGAGATGACCACATGTGCTTTGAAAGTTTAAAATAGTCACGTCTGAGGTGACAAAGTGTTGAAAAAGGGTCACGTCTGAGGTGACTAAAGTGTTTGAAAGGATCACGTCTGAGGTGATCAAAATGTTTTCAAGATAAAAATGATCATGTCTGAGATGGTCAAAAGCTCATAACGTCAATTTCAATTAATTAAAAGGGTTTAAAAGTAAATTGGTAAAAATGGCAGAAAATTAACTAAGTGTGACCCATTCGCACGATTGGACCATGAGAATGGACCAACCATGCGAATGGCTTCCACTCGCACGAATGGCTCATCAGAATAGCCCATTCGACCGATTGGAAGAGGGCGAATGAGTCAGTCGACCGATTGAAACTCATTCGGTCAACTGAACATGCGAATGAAAGACACGACTGAGCCAGTCGACCGACTGAATCTCGGTCGGTCAACTGCATGCGACTGGTTGGGCTAATCGTACGATTGAGCCTGAGTCGCCCGAATGAACTGGGCGACTGAGGCCAGTCGGCCGACTGAACCCAGCTTCAGTATTTAAAGGGGACAGTCGATCGCATTTCACTCATCACTCCCAAATCGCCCTTAAATCGCACTCCCTACCGTTACGCTGCCAAAATTTTATTAGACCTAGTTTTATCATTGCTTTTGATTCACTGACGTTCGCCATTGATTATACAGGTAGATTGAAGTCTTGTTTCATCGAAATCAGAAGGATTGAACCCTAATTTGGTGATATTCGAACGAAAACAAGAAACGGACAGAACGTGAACTAATAACCTACTTAAACTATGCAAAATGTTAAAATTAAGGTTAATAGGTTATTAGTAACAAGAATGCGAGTCTATTGAACCGGTAATCCATGTTAAATCACTTGTATTGATCAAGACTCGAACCACAGGCGACTGAACAATTGAGACAGGCGACTGGTCGTCCGGATGAACTTCAATCGCACGGTTGAATCTTGCGATTGGGTCATTCGGCCGAATGAACCATACGATTGAGCTCAGTCGGCCGACTGAACCATTCGCAGACTCAGTTAGCAGATTGAACCCAATCGCATGTCACATTGACCAGAATGAGTCCAGTCGCATGAAAGAACAACGACTGACTTCAGTCGCATGATTCATTCGCACGAATGAATCAGAATGATTTTCAACATTACACTTAGAACAGAATTTTTCATGTCTTATGTACTAATGGTTCTATGTCTTGTGTGTTTCAGGAAAATGGCAGAAAGGTGGTCCATAAATCCAAAGCACAACATCTGTGCTCATTTGGATCACACCACCAGGAACGGGGCCGAGTTTACTGACATTATAGCCTTTCTGAGACGGTCCCGGATTCATAAGGCTATCTCCACGCCTTGCACGCCATATAGATCACTCCATCAGGCATTCTGGGAGAATGCCTCGGTGGACCGCTCCCGTGAGCCGTACTGTATTAGGAGTTCTATATTGGGCCATGATATTGAGATCTCTGCTGCCGACATTCAGAGGGTCCTAGAGTTTGGGGACGACACTGATCATCCTACTAGACTACATCCGTTGACAGTGAGAGGATGCTTCCTGAGGATAAAGTACGCTGGGGATATCAACTCAGGTGTGCTCAACAAGAGCAACCTGAGCCCCCAGTACAAGTACTTAGCACACGTGATCCTCAAGTGTGTTGCATCGAGGAGGGGTGGGTTTGACGACCTCTCAAACAAGATCCAAAATGCCTACGTGGCACTGGTTCTGAACCACCCCTTCAGTTTTTCCAGCATGATATTCTCCTACTTGGTGGAGAACTTGGAGGCCAAGGGTAAAGAGGGGTTTTGTATGTACCCCAGATTCTTACAGCTCGTCTTCAACGAGAAGCTGCCACAGTTGCCCAAAGAGAGTCATGACGCAGTGGCCTTAGAGATTATGGATGATACTACTCTGGGCAGGATGAGAGTTTACAGGGGGAAACAGGTAAAGCCCCAAGTGAAGAGACTGATTGGCCACCTGGCCAACGAGAGGTATGTGGCGCCTGGCAGACGCAAATGGCGTCATGATGACAGCGACTCCGATGATAAGAGGCTGCTCCTCCCAGACATTGATTTCGATGATGATGATAGCGGCGAAGCCGCGGGATGATATGCCTGCTCCACCTAGAGGCACTGATTCAGATGTTATTCCCCCGGGGTTTGCCACTGCCGGAGAGGTTGCTGAGACGGCCGGTTTCCATCAGGAGTTCATTGTTGGTGATCAGGAGGAGGAGGAGTCGGATGAGGAGCCCCTCACTAGGACTGTGGGAAGCAAAGTTGTTCCCACAGAACACGGCTTAGGGTGGTTGGTGAACACCCTCGGGACTCCACAGAGAGAGAGACTGACCCGAGCTATGCTCTGGGTTCAGTGGGCAGAGCAGCAGGGGGAGCACCCACTTCCACTGGGACTAGGAGGAAGAGGATGGCTCAACCCCACGGACTGAAGAAGAAGAAGAAGCGTCGCCTGACCTTCGTTACCACTGCTGCCTCTACTTCCACCACCACAGCCACCACTACCACCTCCCCTGATATACCACCCATCACCACAGCCACCACATCCACTACTGCTACCACAGCCACCACCTCACCTACCACCACTGTATCCTTCCCATCCACCACCATACCATTTACACCTACATCACCAGCACCTGCTTACCGACCCATATTCACCACTGCTACTACCACCACCACCTCACATCATGCCGGACCATCAGCCCAGCCATCACACCTATCTGGATCTACTCTACCTCACATCGGGGTAGAGGAGCAGCTGTCGGCGCTTAACCATATGGTGATGCGCCTGCTAGCTGCAGATGAGGAGAAAGCGGCGCAGATTCGCCAGTTGACCGACCTGACTGCTGCCCAGTCTCAGCAGATGGCAGAGCAGGCTCGGGTGATAGATCAGCAGACCCAGCTAATTGATGCTCAGAGAGTCGAGATGTCCCAACTCCAGGACCAGCAGGCCCAATCAGCCAAACGTATAGAGGAGTTGGAGACTACCAACAAGACGATTATGCTGAGGTTAAAGGGGTCAAAGGATGAGCCCTTGAAGATAAAGGAGGGTGATGGGGATGATGGAGATGGTGATGATGACGATGAAGATGATGATGAGGATGAGGAGGATGATGAGGATGATGAAGAGACAGAGGAAGATAGGACAGAAGGAAAAGATGATGACGAAGCAGAAGGAGGGGATGCGGCTGCATCGGCCTCTACCTCTGGTCAAGAACGAAGATCTAAGCATCGACAGGACCAGTCATCTACCACTTCTGCTCCTCCGAGCGATGAGCCCAGGATTCAAGACAAAAGTACAGATTAGATGTTTTATGTATTTAATTATTTTTGTGCTTGAATCATGTAATGAAAAACAAATGTTTTGAATGTTTATATATTAAGTTAATGTAATTCTGTTTGATTAATTACTAATGATTTATATGTTGAATGTTTAAATCAAACAGATCCAAACTTTCAAAGGGATGAGTTTGACATTGCTCCCCTTCAACAGGTCAAGACTCAACTAACCATGATTCCTGATCTGCAAGGGATTGTAAGAAGGTCTGTGAGTTATACCCCTGAAGAAGGGGAAATAATTCATGACCTATGTAACGAGCAATTGGCAGAGATGTTCAGACTCAATCCTGATAAAATTGTCACGGATGCTCCAACAGTTGATTCGACCAGTGATGAAGAGCTGAATGACGTTGATGAAGTTGAGGTCGAAGATATTACTGCAGAAGAGTACCCTCAGTACGCTGACAACGAGGGTAATGTGGTCCCCAATCTGGGTGAGTCCCTAGTCAGTGATACGTTTGAGGTACTAGACAAGATGGAGCAGGAAACCGAAAAGACCGAAGGAACAGCCCAAGCCTCAAATGATGACGTAGACATTCGAAAGGCTGAGTGGGCTGCCTGTTTTGAAGAAGTGAGAGCCCAGCGTGCTGCACCAAAGAAAGATGCCTACACCAAGTGCTACAGAGTCAAGAAACACCATAAGGTGTCAGGCAGGATTATTGCATGGGCGTATTTTGATGACCTTAACGCGTATGCAGTTAAGAGGGAACATGGCATAGAGTACTTCAGGTTTCCACATGATCTGAAGACTCTACCTGGTTTTGAGCTCAACCAGCTGGCTAAGCTAAACCTGCTGTATGCTGACCCAAGAAAGATGTCAGGCTGGTTCGAGGCTGCCCTTAAGAAGGAGTACCACACCAGATGGGTTAACTTCAGACCCCAACAGCCTACTAGGTATATAAGAAGGTCTGAGGTTGATGCCATTACTGGCAAGCCCAAGATTGTGTTGAAGTGGAGTCCTCCGCGCACTATGTCGAGAATCCCTCTCAGGGAAATGCCACAGGACTTCACTCCACACTTCAAATGGTGGTACTATGATTGGAGAACTGCTGAAGCTGTCATAGTTCTAAATAAAGAGGGCCAAATGGATACAATCAGAGTATTCGACCCGATATGGCTAACCAACTTGTCTGCTAATGATGTCTATACATTATACAAGTGGCCACTGTTCTATGACACACAAGACATTGTACAAGCCCTCCAGTTCCAAAACGTTATACGACTTTGCTTTGCGTTTGAGATTCACGCAGGAGTCACCAAAGAGGAGAAGTACAAGAAGTATAAGGAGGTTATGCAGAAGACAAGAGATTAGATAGATCTAGGTCCAAGGGGGAGTTTGTTGATGCATGTATGTCCCTAGATCATGATTTGTAATGTAATGAATCTTGTCTGTCTGATTATGATGTAATTTGTATTGATTAATGAAATGACATGAATTGTTTGTTACTTGTGATGTTTAATATTTTATTAATGAGTCGTGATTGAATTGATTGGGTTTATGATTGATTGAATGGTTACACATTATGTTATATTAATTAAAACATTCAAACTTAACTTAATGAAGTTCTCATGCGAATGGCCCATGCGAATGGACCACACGCATGAATAACTTCATACGATTGACTCAATCGCACGACTGAACCAGGAGACTGGATCAGTCGTATGATTGACACATAAGATTGGCTCAATCGCACGACTGAACACTCAGTCGTGCGAATGAATCAACCGCATGGTTCAATCGCACGACTGAACCATACTTATGGCCCAGTCGCACGATTGAACAATACTAACCTATAAATAGACCCAATTCGTGGAAAAACGTAAGCATTCATCTCATTACGATTCCAGACGTACCCTATCCGTCCAGAGACCTCCCAAATCGTTCTCCAAGTTCACAGAACACATTAGATCGATTCCTAATCGATTTCTAAAGTTGGATTCAATTCTTGATTGATTCTTCGTATGTTCTCACTGATTGGATCGCCAATCAAATAGGATTCCGCACTATTTGAGTTGGTTTAACACGCTAATCACTAGGTATTTCGTTCAAATACCAGGTCCTAACACAAAGCAACAAGCTGTTGTTGTTGTTGAAGAAGGAGGCTTTGACTGGAGCTTTCAGGTGGAAGATGCTTCTCCAAACCAAGCACTAATGGCAGATCATGATGAATCCAAGGTATTGGAACATCTCTCTACTCCTGAATGCATTGCTAAAGTTAACAGATACAGGTCCTATAAATTGGAAATGAGATCTGATCTTGAGTCCTTAAACATTTTAAAATATGATTTTAGAAAGTCTGAAAATGATTATAAACTAAAGATAGAGGACTTAGAGAAAACCATTTCAGTTCTAAAACATGAGCATATAGATTTTAGGACTCAAATCCAAGATCTCATAACCAAGCTGACTGAGTGCTAGGCTGAGCTTGTGATCAGCAAAGCCAGGGCAGAAAAGAGTGTTCTTGAAGAAGAGACCTTCAAGAACATGACATCCTCTCCCTGCACAACAAGGTGTGTTATCAAAATAGACAGGGAGTGGGATCCAATGAGATAGCTCCTCCACACACAATCTTTTCTGTAAGATCTCCTAGGTGTGGAACTTGTGAAGATGAGCTTCCTCTTATAGATCCTATAAGTGAAGAGGATGAAGAAGAGATAGTGAAGAATTCCTCTGAGAAGGGCCACTATCCTTCTGAGGAGTAGAAGATTACTGTGATGACCAAGTCAATGAGAAAGAATTTGATCAGGAAGAGCAAAAGAAAAGCAAGGAAGGCTCAAGAGATCAAGGCTACTTTTAACTCTAAGCAAAAACAAGTTTTTATCTATGCAGGGTTTGAAGTAGTAAAGACTGAAGACATCAACCAAAACTCTTCAGCTAAGAGTTCTGGTTCTTGTTCAAATCATCTCAGTACCAAGAAGAAGACTGGTCTGCTGTGTATCACTGCTGTACAGCCTGGACCATCAAACTCCAAGAACAGTTCCCAGCCCATAAGAACTGTCTCAGCATCTGCAAGGATGAAGGTGGAGAAGGGATGTGACCAAAGACAGTCTTGCTCTCATAAGGATACTGTTGTGAAGAAGAAAATGTTGTGTGTCATGTGTGAAAGTATCTCTCACATTGCTAAGGATTATCCATACAATCCTAAAAGTACTGTCCACATGACCAAGACAAAGACTTCAAAGAGTTTCAAGAAGATTCAAGCTTCGGAAGGAAACTCTGTTTCCTTTGGAAGCTCCAAATCTAAGAAGAAGGCAGATGGAAAATTACCTTCGGAAGAGAAGTTGGTCTCGGAAGAAAGGAATTCTTCCGAAGCACTGAAGTCTGCTACAGTGATTGCAGAATCTTCCGAAGGTTCAGTCATCAAAACTTCCGAAGTCTTAAAAGCTTCCGAAGTTTTGAAGGTCAAGTCCAAGACTCCAAAGGTGGTGTGGAAGTCTAAGGAAGACCAAGTGACTGAAGTTTCTCCATCAACAACAGCTCAAGATCCTTCTAGCACAACCATAGGATCTATTACTGTTGCATTACCTTCTATTATACTTAGTGAGCCCAAGACAAGTAAGGATTGGGTTTCCAAATGTAACTAATCATTTTCCTTGTGCAGGCACATGACAGGCAATAGGTCACTACTCCATAATTTTAGAGGATTGATGGAGGACCAGTTGCTTTTGGAGGAGATGAAGGTGGTTATATTTCTAGAAGGGGCAAGGTCACAAATGGTAAGCTCAGCATTGAAAAGGTAAACTTTGTCAAGGAGCTTGGGTACAATCTTCTGAGTGTATCCCAATTTTGTGATCAGAGTCATAACATGCTTTTTACTGAGCATGAGTGCATTGTTCTCAAGCCTGGAGTGGTCATTCCTCATGAGCACATCTTGCTTAGAGCCCCCAGGAAAGGGAACATGTACAAGATGGACTTGCAAGAAACATCTCCCTCTAGAGAAGTTTCATGCTTTCTGTCTAAAGCAAATAGTGATGAGGCTTTCCTATGGCATAAAAGAATGTGCCATGTAAACTTTAAGAACATGAATAAACATGATTTGGTAACTGGAATGCCAAAGAAAGAGTTTACAAGTGATGATCATTGTGTTGCATGCCTGAAAGGGAAGCAACATAAGGGATCTCACAAGCCTAAGGAAAGGAACTCCATCACTACTCCCCTACACTTATTACATATGGATCTCTTTGGCCCCACCAGTGTAATGAGTCTAGGAAGGACCTCTTATTGTTTGGTGATCACAGATGATTTTACAAGATTCACTTGGGTTTTCTTTCTTAGAACTAAGGATGAGACCCTTGAGATTCTGAAGAATTTCATCTTAAAAATTGAGAATCAAAGTGATCACAAGGTCAAAACCATAAGATGTGATAAAGGGACTGAATTCAAGAATCAAATCCTTGATACATTTTGTGATGAAAAAGGTATTACAAGACAATATAGTGCTCCCAGGACTCCTCAGCAAAATGGTGTTACTGAGAGGAGAAACAGGACACTAATTGAAGCTGCAAGAACTATGTTGTCTGACTCTAAACTGCCCATCACCTTCTGGGCAGAGGCAATAAACACTGCTTGCTATTTGCAAAACAGAGTTTTAGTAGTTAAGACACATGGTAAGACTCCTTATGAACTTTGGCACAAGAGAAAACCTTTCATTGGTTTTCTCAGGTCATTTGGATGTCCTTGCACCATCTTGAATACCAAAGATCAAATTGCCAAATTTGCTGAGAAATCAAATGATGGAAACTTCATTGGATACTCTTCCCAAGCTAAGGCTTATAGAGTATACAATCTCAGAACTAGAATTGTTGAGGAGTCAGCCAATGTGACTTTCAATGAACACACACCCTGTGTGGCTGGTTCTGGTCCTGATTGGCTATTTGATCTTGATTTAGTTACCAACTGTTTTAACAAATCTTGTGAGAATGTTTAAGGATCTACAGAAAATTTAAATAGAGGTGATCCTGATCCAAGATTTGAGCTAAGAAGACCTTCAACTCATACATCTTCAGCTCCAGTTGGAACTACTTCAGCAAATGAGGTTTCCATCAGCACTACAATGACAAATTCAGCTGATACATATGGGGTGCCTTCAAATTCCAGCTCAGAGGCTCCACAACCAGATAAAGATACCTCAATTGTGGAAGACAACAATGGTGATGGTGAAAGTGATCAGGAATTCCTTGATGCTAATAACTACACCATAGATGACAACATCAATGATGTCACACACTCATTGGATCAAGTTAATCTTGATAAGTGTGGTGCTGTGGAGGGTGAATCATCTATGCCAGATCTAAATTTCTCAAATTTGGATCTTTCTTAGCAACTTGATGTGATCCCTCACCTTAGGATCCATAAGTCTCACCCCACCACAAACATCTTTGGAAATGTTGTCACAGGGGTAAGAACAAGAGGACAAACCCATGAAGCAAATGTTTGTCTTCACTCTTGTTTCTTTTCCCGGATAGAGCCAAAGAAAGTTGATGAGGCTCTAAAGGATGGACGTTCGGTTGAAGCTATGCAACAAGAATTGCTTCAATTCAAAAGACAAAAAGTTTGGAACCTTTGTCCTCTTCCTTATGGGAAGACTACCATTGGAACCAAATGGGTGTTTAGGAATAAGAAGGATGATAGAGGCATTATCATCAAGAACAAGGCAAGACTAGTTGTTCAAGGATACACACAAGAAGAAGGGATTGACTACACTGACGTCTTTGCTCCTGTAGCAAGATTAGAAGCTGTTGGGATATTCCTGGCATTTGCTGCATCCAAGAACATCAAGGTCTTTCAACTTGATGTGAAGTGTGCTTTTCTAGTATGAAGTGATTGATGAAGAGCTTTATGTCAAACAGCCACCTGGTTTTGTAGATCCTGATCATCCTGATTATGTCTGCAAGCTTAACAAAGCTCTTTATGGGCCGCATCAGGCACCCAGGAAGTGGTATGAGACATTGTCTGAGTATCTTTGTAAACATGGATACAGGAGAGGTACTATAGATGGAACTCTCTTCATCAAAGGGCAGGGAAATGACTTATTGTTAGTTCAAGTGTATGTAGATGACATCATCTTTGGTTCAACTAATCTAAAGCTCTGCAAAGACTATGAGAAGCTGATGAAAGAAAGATTTGAAATGAGTGCAATGGGAGAACTCAATTTCTTTCTGGGAATTCAAGTGAAGCAAGTTGAAGATGGCATTTTCATAAGTCAGTCAAAGTATGTTTAGGACATACTCAAGAGGTTAAACATGACTGATTGTAAGATTGCTAAGACACCCATAGCCAGAAACCACTGCCTTGGACCTGATCTTGAGGGGGAGTGTGTAGATGAACACTTATACAGGGCTATGATTGGGTCTCTTATGTATCTTACAACTAGCAGGCCTGATATCATGTTTGCTACATGTATTTGTGAAAGATATCAAGCCAACCCTAAGATGTCTCACCTCATCATTGTCAAAAGGATTTTAAGATACCTCAAAGGTGCTTCAACAATTGGTTTATGGTATTTAAAGAATCCTAACTTCAATCTGTATGCTTATACAGATAGTGATTATGGTGGTTACAACATGACTGCAAAGTCTACATCTAGGGGGTGTCAATTCCTTGGTGGGAGGGTTGTCTCATGGCAATGCAAGAAGCAATCTTGTGTGTCTACATCAAATGCTAAGGCTGAATACATTGCTGCTGCAAGTTGCTGTGCTATGGATTTAACTGCAAAGAGACTCATATCCACATAGACAACAATAGTGCTATCTCTATCACTGAGAACCCTGTGCAGCACTCAAGGACCAAACACATCAATATCAGGTACCATTTAATAAGAGATAATTATAAAAAGGGATTAATTAAACTAGTCAAAGTTCATACAGATGAACAATATGCTGATCTGTTTATAAAAGCTTTTGACGAACAGAGATTTAAATATCTAATATCAGCTATTGGGATGATTAACTTTGAGTAGATCTTTTCTTAAAACTAATTCTAATTATTTCTTAAAATATGTGTGTCCTAAGTTGTCTAGCTCATCACTTTCATAAGCTCATGTTTTCTTTGGATATCAAATCCTTTTTGAAGACTTTCCTTAGATTCTTGAAAATTTTATGATCCTTCGGAAGATATATTTTTACCTTTGGAAGAAAATCATGTCTTCAAAACAAATAACTGTCTAAGAAATTTTACCTTCGGAAGAAGTTTCAATCTATCTTCCGAAGCTTAAATACTTGTCTCAGACACTTATTTATTTTTAAGGACTTTTTCCTTCCGAAGCAAAATTAACTCTCGGAAGCTTTGTTGTTTTATATACAAAGCATTCAAGTGTTTATTTCTCTTCCGAAGCAAAATTTTCAAGATTCTCAGGAAAATCTTCCAAAGTCATTTTAGCTTCGGAAGCTTTTTCATTAAAACTTCCGAAGATAATTTACCTTCGGAAGCTTTTCGAATTCCAAGAAAACTACTTTTTGAGCAAAAGCAAACTACTTTTTCAGAGGTGGGACCGACTTTCGGATTTCAAAGTTTATCCTCTTTCATTAACTTTGGTTCAAATCCTTTTCACATAAATACCCAACGGTTCCCCCTCTCCCTCAGCATCTTCTTCAATTCTACTATTCCTCAAACCTAATTCCCAAACCGCCTTTGCTTTTCACCTTTCTTCATCCTTAAGCTTCTCAAATGGCCAACCTTAACCGCAGAAACAACCCAGATTTCTCCATGCAACTTCACAGGCAACATAATCAGGTTCCTCTGTTAAGCTCTGAGAAAGATGAAAGTTTCTCAGAGATTTGCCAGTTCTTAGCTTTATCAAACTACTTCACCTCCCTTACCATTGATCCTACTCTTTATGAGGATCATCTGCTTGAATATTGGAAGACTTGCCAAGAGGTCATCATGGATGGGGAGAAGGCACTGTCTGCCACAGTGCAAGGGAGGACAATCTTCATCACTTCGGCCATCATCAACACTCATTTGCAGCTGGATGATGAAGAAGGTAAGTTGTCCTTCCCAAAGGAAGCTGTCAATCATTCTTTTGAGCAGATGGGCTATGAGGGGGATTTCTCTGTAAAGATCTTCGGGAAAGGGAAGGTCTCATCCCAGTGGAAATACCTACTCCATGTGGTTATTCACAGCTTGTCAAACAAGCATGGAGGGTGGGACCAGATTCCTGAGGATCTCTCCTTCATAGTGCATGGAATGGTTCAAGGGGTCAAGTTCAGGTACTCTCATATTGTCTATACCAATTTACTTGCTAACTTGGACTCCTTAGAGTATTATATGTTTCCTAGATATGTTCAACACATTCTCAACTGTGAACTGGGCTCACAGTTGAGGGAAACAAATAATATTCTTAAATTGGGACAGATGAAGCCCGACATCTTTAAAATCATGAAGAAGCCAACTGTAGGCTTCTCAAGGGTAGAAACAGCCCTTGTCCCCAAAATGTTAGAGCTTATTGCTCAAGGTGACAACCTAGCAACACAAGCTAGTATTGAACCCACACCTTCTACCTCTCTACCACTAAAAAGGCCTCAAGCAACCATCACCTACCAAAGAAAATCCAAACGAACCCCTGCTTAAGCTATTGAGTATGTGCAGGTCCCCATATACTCACCTTTACAGGAGGAAGTGGACACTAGAGCTCCCACTTCCCCTAAGGAGCAAACCACTCCCATCTCTTCAACAATCAGGGCTGAGGTTCCTCATGCTCACCCTGATGAGCTCACAAGCCCAACTTCCTTAAGCCTTCACTCTGAGTCTCAACACTCAAGTGAACAACCTTCAGGGGACAGTTACCATCCCCAGCCTTTAGATCTAAATCAACCCATTCCCAACCTTTCATTTTATACTGATGAAGACTTAGGTTTCAGTGAGTACCATGAGTCTCTCTTCTCTTCCCCTACTCAAAGAGAGATGAGTACTCGTGAGTCTCCTCAGTCTTGCCCACATCAGTCACCTATAACTGAGGTGGATAGTTCTGAACCTGTTCAGGATATCCATATGGAAAAGGCTCTCATTTTTGCAAGTGATTACATTATTAAGACCTCAACCATGGCAACTCAGGCCATTGACATCTCAACTTAGAATGTCAATGAGCAGAGGAAATCCAGCAGCCAAGAACCTGAAGCTGGTGGTGAGAGAGAGGACTTTGGTCCAATCATCTCATCCCCCAATGATTCTTCTATGAAGAAGAGGGGAATCTGAGGCTAAAGGTGCAAAAACTGTCAAAAACATGCTCCTATTTAGTCTCTAAGGTTAGTCACCTTGAATCTCAGGTGACTACCTTACACAACAGGGTCAATGATCAGCAACTTGAGATTTCATATATTAAGGAAAAACTAGCTGGGTGACCTTTGAGAAGAGTTCAACCAGGAACACAAGAACCTATGAATGTGGTTGAACAAACCTCTAGCTCACCTATGCAAGAGGGTGATGCTACCAAAATGGGGAGAATGTCATTACAGACACAGAACCTGGGAGCTCCTCAGAGAGAATGGAGATTGAGGACTCATCATCCTCACTTGCAATTGTGCATTCTCAGCAACTTCCTCAAGTTCAAATTAATGTGTACTCTATAGACTCTATCATCAGGAGTCTCTTTGAGGAAGGTAAACCAAGGGCTATGTCATCATCACCTCAAGGAACTTCAAACTACATCATTGGGTGGATGTATGATGCTGATATAAGAGCCCTTATTCTTCACAGAGTTCAAGGGCAACAAGAAGTATTTGATTTTCAATCTTTGAACTTCTATGAAGGTCTGGATCTAGTCAACATGCCACTTGTCAACCCAAGCAACTCAAGACAAGCTGACAGATTGGCTCATAGAATCCAAGACAGGATCACTGCAGAGTTCAGCTTAAGAAGGAGACTTAGGCAATCAGGTAATACCATCGGTCAACTGGATGTTGAGGCAGACCCTAGGATTAGTTTCATAGGGGAAACCTCGACTTAAGGCCCAGTGGCGGAACCTGAGACCCTTATCTCATCATCATCAACTGTTGCAGAGATCCACATTCCTTCTGAGACACCTGCTGGTGAAGGTGCTTCTCAACCTCTCTATGGCCGGAGCATGGATGCTACACCAAGCAATGAAGGCCAAACC
The DNA here is from genome assembly GCA_025215565.1 of Flaveria ramosissima. Lineage (NCBI taxonomy): Eukaryota > Viridiplantae > Streptophyta > Magnoliopsida > Asterales > Asteraceae > Flaveria > Flaveria ramosissima. The sequence continues at coordinate 45,921,093 of CM046040.1, forward strand.
TCTATCCACCCTGAGTCACAAAGGTCTATGGGTGACAAAGGGAAAATGATTTTGACTCCTGAGGAAATTGAGGAGTAGGAGAAAGAGAGGAAAAGGAAGCTAAGGGGAGAAAGTTCCTCTGGGTCTTCAGGTTTTATGCAAGCTGCAATCAGGGCTGCCCCCAGACCAAATACTCAAGATGATGAGTTGAGGGCAGTCAGGATTACTTACCTGCAGACCAGGAACTATGACATTGATGAAATTATTTCTCTCCCCTTAGAACAACTAAATGAACTGGCTGGATTGGAAGTGTCAAGAGATATGAAAGAAAAAGAGGATGCAAGGTTACTTCTCCAATTCAAAGAGCAGAAGAGACAGAAAGGACTCTAATGCTCCTACTCTCTCCCCAGTTCAAGAAATTCCTGTACAAGAAGATGTGGTTCAACAAGAACCTCAGGTAGACAAAGAAGAAGATAGGATCAAAATGATCAACTACCTGAGTGCCACAGGCTTCTATCAGGCAGATGCACTTCTTCCCTTGTCTATGACTATGTTGAGTTTGAGTACTTAAAACAACTTGAGCTTGAGTTAGTCAAAGACAGAAAGACAACTAAGAAGAAGCTAAGGGAATAAGCTGCAAAGTCAAGAGCCATCATCCAAAAGAGTATGAAGAAGTCTGCTGACAGACAAAGGATGATGAGCTTCTTGAAGCTGTATGGATTCTCCGAAAGGAGACTTGGCCCTATGTCTCTATCCATAATGGATGAGCATATAAGGGTAATCAAGCAGAAGATCAAGAACTGATTGACTTACACTCTCTTCCAAGTCAAGTCCCACCTGAAGTGGATGTTAAGGTTGAACAACCTGAGACAACATAACCCGGACCTCCTGTTGGGCCTCAGCAAGCTTCATCTTCTGATCCACAGCAGGGTCAACCTCCCTCTCCTTCTGAACCTGAGAGAGAGGAAGTCCCAACTGAGAGTGACAACAGAGATCAATCTGGTACTGCAAGCCAGTCTTCTTAGTTAAAACCTTCAAAGAGGAAGATAAGGATGGCTTCTAAACCAAAGTCTAAGAAGAAGAAGCCTAAATCATATACCTCTACACCTCAGGCTGAGTCAGATCAACCTGAGGAAGTGCATGAAGAGGCAGCCCAACCAAGTCCAATACAAGTGGCTCATCTTACAGCTGAGACACCCATCTTATCCTGGACCTTCTCTACTAATCCAGAAAGATGGCATGTAATCAGAGATCAAGGTGTTGAGAATGTCTATAGATGGCAAGACATAATCAACTTACCTCTGCATGATCTCTTTGAGATGAGAAGATACTATGAAAGTCTGAATCTAATGAAGAAGGGTATGGTTATCATTGTGCTGAAGACTACTAACATCTGAATATCTTCTAAATGTTTTGGTAGCATCAGCCTAGGGGGAGTTTGTAAGGATTCCTATAAGTCTGATGCAAACCAAAACATCTAATGTCTCTTTGCAAGCAATGCACTAAAGAACTGAAGTAGAATTGATTCGGAAGTTTTACACCATGCACTAGTGAAGGATTCTGTGTGCCCAAGACACTTAGAATATTGATGTGGTTAGTACGTTATGATCCAAGTCGGGTTATACCCAATAACAAGCTTAGCAAACACCAATTAATATTTAATTGATGATAAGATCATGCAATTAAATATTTACACCAATTTAGAAAATGGGTTTTCTAAATAAATTGCATATGAGAGGGAACAACTTATTAGGATATTTTGTTCAATAATATTATTTGAATTGTTATTTAAATTAGTTAGATGACACCAAATAATAATGAGAAACTACAACTTATAAGTTAAATGGTTAATTGTATAAGTTGTATATAACTTGTACATACAAATTAAATTGTTATTTGTATGTCTAGTTTACAAGACTTTTAATGTGTGATATTTGAAGGAGGGAACCCAAATTTAAACCTCCTTGGCCGTCCCCCCCTTGATTTCTATTGGACCAAATTGGTCTTGAACATAACACACATTAAGTAGTCTTGGTCTCTTAACTTCTCAACTACCCACTCTCATTGCATGCAACAAAAACTTCTCTCTTTCTCTCTCAAAAGTTTCGAACCTGGCAGCTTCCTTGGGAGTTTTTGAAGAGCAAGCTTTGTTGTGTTCTTGGTGATAATCTACCTAACAAGAAGGTGTATTGCAAGGGCTTGGGGTATAGACACTTGAGGACCTCTACACTTGACTTCTTGGCCGATTTTAGCATCCCAAATCTCTCACTTTTGGTCGACATTTCAGCTGCAGAAAGGTAGTTAATCACAGCTTTATATAGCTGTGATTTTATGTGCATTTCATTATGTTCATAGCTTGTTCATTCACATAAATGATCCTTTTTTGATTTGGGTTAGTTTTCATCTTAAAACATAACTAAGAACATGAAATTTTCAGCTTTAAAATCGGTTTTAAAAGCTACATATCCGCTGCGTTTTCTGAAAGTTTAAATGGTTAAACATGGATTTTGTGTTCTAGCAAACCCTTCAATGGCATCAAGAGCCGGTTATGTGGATGACTTGCTTGTTTTGTCTTTAAAATTGGTTTTAAAGAATGATAATAAACTTAGTATAGGCTGATTTTGGGCTGCTAAGTTCATATGATATGAAACCCCGATCTTTCAAAGTCATATCACACATGCTTGTGATTAAACTTTGAAAGATATACATGTTTGTTATTTGTTTTGTTTGGACAAAATAAAACCCGAAATTTCAGTTTATGTTGGCTGAAATTTCGTGGTTTTAAGTGGGGTTTTCATTATATTTTGGATGATATGATAGATGCTTGTTTTAGTGCATAACCTAGCCATTGACCTTGTGATTGTTTGGATGTTTGTGATGGTTGTATTCATTCATTCAATTGGGTTGTATTATTTGTTGTTTGTGCTTTGTTTCAAGTGTAATTTTATTTATTATTGGGTTGTAATAAATAGATTAGATGTGATTTCATTTTACTAGATATCATGTATTAGGACCTTATATCTTGTAATATGAAGACATATGCCTTGGAAGCACAAAGGAAGACACAAAAGAAACATGGAGCATTTTGGATGTGGTTTCAAGTAGGAGGCTTTTGGAAGCTTTCTATGTGTTCTCTTGTTGTAACCTTAGAAAAGACCATATGACAACACTTGTGATGGCAAACAAGTGTTGTCAACATAAGGGCTATGGTTATGCACATATGGTTGTTTATGTTTATGCTTGGTTGATTGTTTGTTGTTTGACTGTTTGGTTGATATTTGGATATTCATAACAAACTCATTAACAAACTTAACAAGCTGAAAATCAATGGTTCTTAAAAGTTAATAAAAGGTTATTAAAATGATTTAATGATTTTAAAGATTAAAATAGGTTTTAATCAAAGAACCATAGGGTACCTTGTATTTGAAAGCATGCAAATACAAGTACATAGAGTTTTCTAAACTAGAGTTTTGAAACCTCTAACCTTTTTTTACCAACAAGATCAACACCGTCCTTTTACACAACACTTGAGTCACTTGGGAACTCTTAGTGGGATAAAGGTCACCTAACCATTTTGAGGGAACTTGTGACTTGAGGTGAGAATGCCTTATTTGTGGGATAAAGGTCACCTAACCACTTATTTTGGCAAACTCACACGTAGGTGTAAGTAGGGTATCTTGATTTGCAAACCATGTCAAATGGATCACCTACGGTGTGGTTTCCAAATGGTGTTGATGGGATTAACATGCCGACTTTACATATGATGTTTCAAGTCGATCCCATATTTCTAGAAATTGCAAATGGTTGCAATCGTCAAACGTTGACCACCTTATTAATTTAAATCGTGGGATAAAGGTCACCTAACCACAATTTAAATGTAATGTTGGGTTCTAGACTTTAATATAAAAATGACCTTAAAAGGCATTAATTATTAAAAATAACAATATCGAAAATACTAAAATAGATCTTTGTTAAATTTTGTAGATGGCCACAAATAATGAAAATCATGATAACTCATCCGCGTCCAACCAATCATTACGAGCGATCCTCCAAAAGAACGTCTAAATCATAACAACTTTATTGATTGGTATCGAAACTTGAGAATCGTTCTCAAGCAAGAGAAAAGATCATATGTTTTAGACGACCCAATCCCCGATCAACCTTCCGAGGATAATAAGGAGGCCTATAACGATTGGCTGAAATACACTGAGGACTCCGTCCAAGTGTCTTGTCTCATGCTAGCGAGCATGACTCCGGATCTCCAAAAGGAGTATGAACATCACGGAGCTTACGACATGATAACCCAACTGAAGGAAACGTTCCAACAGCAGGCAAGGGTTGAGCGCTTCGAAACGGTTCGAGCACTCCATGCATGTCGTATGGACGACAACCAATCTGTTTCATCTTATGTACTTAAGATGAAAAGTCATATTGACCGCCTCGAGAGGCTAAATTGTCCCGTCTCGAAGGAATTGGCCACGGATTTGATCCTAAATGGCCTTACCAAGAAGTTCGAGACATTTGTGTTGAACTACAACATGAATGCATGGGACAAAAGCATTGGTGAGCTTCACTCAATGCTCAAAACGGCCGAGGCGGCCATGGGTAAAAGGGTTTTACCCGTTCTCACCATCAATGAAGGTGGGAACAATAAAAGGCCTCGTCCTGCACCCAAGGCAAAGGTTGCTAAGGGTAAGGGACCCGCTTGGGGAAAAGGGAAAGGGGTGGCAAGGGTGCCACCCAAACCACAAGAGAAAAAGCAAAAGGTTGCTACTAACGACCCATGCTTCAAGTGTGGGGAGATTGGACATTGGGCAAGGAATTGTCCTGTCCATCTCCAAGAGTTGAAAGCAAAGAGGGATGCCGGGCAGACCTCAGGTACAATATACATGATCCATATTGATTTAAACATGATATCCTCTAACACATGGGTATTAGATACCGCATGTGGAACTCACATTTGCAATTTGTTGCAGGGGTTCAAAAGAAGTAGTGACTTCAAGAAAGGGGATGTAAGCCTCTACATGGGCAATGGGGCTAAAGTTCAAGCTGAAGCCCGTGGTGACTACATCTTGAAACTTCCAAATGGTTTGGAAGTGATTTTGAACAATGTTTTGTATGCTCCTAGTTTGACTAGGAATATTATCTTTGTAGCCCTGTTAAAACAATTTGGATATGTATTATCATTTGTTGAAAAAGATATTCATGTTTCTTTTAATGGTATATTCTATTTTAAAGCTATTCCCATTAATGGTATTTATGAATTGGTTCATGAAAATACTTTGAATAGCTCATTGTACCAAACTAACACCAAGAAACTCAAGTTGGACTTGAGTGATACCTATCTTTGGCATTGTCGTCTTGGCCATATAAACAAGAAACGTTTACAAACACTTCAAAAGAATGGTCTTTTAAAAACAAATGAATGTGATTCATTTGATGTTTGTGAATCTTGTTTACAAGGAAAGATGACTAAGGCACCCTTTATGGAACTAACGAAAGGGCAAAAGATTTATTGGGAATCATACATTCGGATGTATGTGGTCCTATTAAGCCAATGACTAGGAATGGTGAAAGATACTTCATTACCTTTACCGACGATTATAGTTGCTATGGGTATGTGTACTTATTAAGGCACAAAGATGAAGCTTTTGAAATGTTCAAAATCTTCAAATATGAAGTAGAAAATCAACTCAACAAGTCAATTAAAGTTCTCCGTACCGATAGAGGAGGTGAATACCTAAGTGATGCCTTTCAAGATCATCTTAGGAGTTGTGGGATTGTCTCACAACTCACTCCACCTGGAACACCACAACATAATGGTGTGTCTGAGAGGAGGAATCGAACCTTATTGGATATGGTCCGATCTATGATGGCTAGAAGCTCATTACCTCTATCATTTTGGGGTTTCGCTCTGCTCTCCGCGGCCAGTATTCTAACTATGGCCCCAACCAAAAAGGTGGAAAGGACACCTTTTGAGATATGGCATGGAAGGGTTCCATCCCTATCATACTTAAGGGTCTGGGGTTGTGAGGCTTATGTTAAGACTCCCACCCCAAACAAGTTAGAAGTCCGATCCACCAAGTGTATCTTTGTTGGATATCCTAGAGATTCTATGGGATATTATTTCTATGATCCGCTGGAACAAAAGGTGTTTGTTGCCAGAAAGGGTGAGTTCTTAGAAGCAAAGTTCCTTATGGAAGGAGCTGGCAGTAGAACAGTGGACCTTGAAGAGGATCAAGAACCATAACCCAATGCACGTTTGGTTGAAACTAGCACTCAACATGAGGATGTTGAGGATGATCAAGGGGTTGATCAATACACACAAGACGTTCGCAGAAGTGGTAGAATTAGTAATCCACCTGAAAGATACGGATTTTTCGTGGATGGATGCTATGTGGTAGATTCAGATGAACCAACCACATACCATGATGCAGTGTCCAATTCGGATTGTGACAAATGGCTTGAAGCCATGAACGTTGAGATGCAATCCATGTATGACAATCAAGTTTGGGAACTTGTTGTACCACCCCTTAATTCCAAGGTAGTTGGAAGTAAGTGGGTTTTCAAGAAGAAAACCGATATGCATGGAAACTTGGATACTTATAAAGCTAGACTTGTAGCAAAAGGTTTCACTCAAACTCAAGGGGTTGATTATGATGAAACCTTCTCACCTGTTGCGATGCTAAAGTCTATAAGGATATTGTTTGTCATAGCTGCTCATTATGATTATGAGATTTGGCAAATGGATGTCAAAACCGCCTTCCTAAATGGATATCTTGAGGAAGATGTTTATATGGTTCAGCCTGAAGGTTTTGTCGATCCAAAACATCCTAATAAAGTATGCAAGTTAAAGAAATCAATCTATGGATTGAAACAAGCATCGAGAAGCTGGAATCACCGTTTTGATGAGGAGGTAAAGAAATTTGGCTTCATCAAAAACGCTGATGAGGCTTGTGTGTATAAGAAGGCTAGTGGGAGCACAATAACTTTCCTAGTATTGTATGTTGATGACATACTACTATTTGGAAATGACACTCCAACCTTGGAAGGTGTAAAAACCTGGCTTGGAAGTTGTTTTTCCATTAAGGATCTTGGTGAAGCCGCCTACATTCTGGAAATAAAGATCTATAGGGATAGATCAAGGCGGTTGATTGGTTTGAATCAAAGTGCATACATTGATAAGATCTTGAAAAGGTTCAAGATGGAAAACTCTAAGAAAGGTACCGTACCTATTCAAAGAGGAACGATATTGAGTACGACTCAATGTCCAAGCTCAAAGGATGAGCAAGATAAAATGAAGGCAATCCCATATGCATCTGCTATTGGATCCATCATGTATGCAATGATATGCACTCGACCGGACGTGTCATGCGCCTTGAGCATGACAAGCCGTTACCAGCAAAATCCTGGAAACAGTCATTGGATGGCTGTTAAGAACATACTTAAGTACCTAAGGAGGACAAGAGATATGTTCCTGATCTATGGATCTGGTGACGAGGAACTCGTTGTAAAAGGTTACACGGATGCGAGTTTCCAAACCGATCGTGACGATTCACGGTCACAATCGGGATACATTTTCATTCTGAATGGAGGAGCTGTCTCTTGGAAGAGCTCCAAGCAGGATGTGGTGGCTCTATCAACTACAGAATCAGAATACGTCGCCGCCTCATTGGCAGCTCAAGAAGCTGCATGGTTGAAGAAATTCATTGCCGATCTAGGGGTTGTCCCTTCCATTCAGGAACCCCTAGAGATCTTTTGTGACAACGAGGGTGCGATTGCTCAAATCAAGGAACCTCGTGCTCATCAAAAGACTAGGCACATTGAGCGGAGATTCAACTACATACGAGATGAAGTTGAAAAGGGAAAGATATGTATTCGCAAAGTTCACACGGATCAAAACATTGCGGATCCTCTCAGAAGCTCCTTGAAAAGGCAAAGCATGAATGTCATACTTGTGCCATTGGACTTCGATATTCTAGTGATTGGATTTGATCTGTACATTTTGTATTTGGATATGTGGAACTCTTTATTATTTGAATAAAACTATTTGGTTATAATGTTTCAATTAATGTTCCAAATTAGCATGTTTTATCCATGAGTAAAATGTTTACTCTAAAATGTCCGTAGTCGCTCATACTTGTGGGAACAAGTGTGAAAGTAAAATTATTATGAACTTGGATTGGTTGATATTCATAAGGATGAATATAGAGCAATGGGTTGCTACCAAGGTTCATAGATATTTGTGGGATACAAATATTGGACTAACCCGCACCTCAAATTTTACTACATAGAATCTTATCAATTGATCATAAGTAAGTTTGAGTAAAAGGCGAATATCATTTGGTATCCTCAGACCTGAGATACATATTGGGTTTTGATATTCACCAAGTTTTATACCTTGAGCTAATTCTTCACTGTCCTGAAATAGTGGACAGTACATAAGGGTATGTTCAGGTATAACACGAGGTGTTTGTGAGAAACGTATGTAGTCAAGATGGAATTTGTTCCTCTTATTCGTTGAGAGTTAGATGTCTAAGGCCTGATTAAGTTAAATCAACAAGGAATGATCATTCTGTGTCCTTGGATTTAACATGATATCTGTAACAAAAGGATTGATGATTGATTCACCTAAATCATTTCAAGTAGGGTACTTGAAAGAGATAATGTTATTGAATGGCTATAAGTCATGCGTATTAAGGGTAGTAAACCGTTGTTAGGCGGTATTTACTGCTTGCATCAATCTTCTATGAATCTTGGGCAAGTGGGAGATTGAAGGATTCTGTGTGCCCAAGACACTTAGAATATTGATGTGGTTAGTACGTTATGATCCAAGTCGGATTATACCCAATAACAAGCTTAGCAAACACCAATTAATATTTAATTGATGATAAGATCATGCAATTAAATATTTACACCAATTTAGAACATGGGTTTTCTTAATAAATTGCATATGAGAGGGAACAACTTATTAGGATATTTTGTTCAATAATATTATTTGAAGTGTTATTTAAATTAGTTAGATGACACCAAATAATAATGAGAAACTACAACTTATAAGTTAAATGGTTAATTGTATAAGTTGTATATAACTTGTACATACAAATTAAATTGTTATTTGTATGTCTAGTTTACAAGACTTTTAATGTGTGATATTTGAAGGAGGGAACCCAAATTTAAACCTCCTTGGCCGCCCCCCCCTTGATTTCTATTGGACCAAATCGGTCTTGAACATAACACACATTAAGTAGTCTTGGTCTCTTAACTTCTCAACTACCCACTCTCATTGCATGCAACAAAAACTTCTCTCTTTCTCTCTCAAAAGTTTCGAACATGGCAGCTTCCTTGGGAGTTTTTGAAGAGCAAGCATGGTTGTGTTCTTGGTGATAATCTACCTAACAAGAAGGTGTATTGCAAGGGCTTGGGGTATAGACACTTGAGGACCTCTACACTTGACTTCTTGGCCGATTTTAGCATCCCAAATCTCTCACTTTTGGTCGACATTTCAGCTGCAGAAAGGTAGTTAATCACAGCTTTATATAGCTGTGATTTTATGTGCATTTCATTATGTTCATAGCTTGTTCATTCACATAAATGATCCTTTTTTGATTTGGGTTAGTTTTCATCTTAAAACATAACTAAGAACATGAAATTTTCAGCTTTAAAATCGGTTTTAAAAGCTACATATCCGCTGCGTTTTCTGAAAGTTTAAATGGTTAAACATGGATTTTGTGTTCTAGCAAACCCTTCAACTAGAAATATTCTAAGTGTAAAATCTTCCGAAGCCAAGACCAATATCTTCCGAAGCCAAAAGTGAAGTCTTCCGAAGCTTCAGAGACAAAGTCTTCCGAAGCCAAATAGTGAAGACAGATTTCTTCCGAAGACTTTTAAGGATATGCCTTTATCTGATGTACTTTACCATAAAGCTGGACCACCTTTCTGCTGCAACTCTGTAAAGTCACCAACTTACATGAGTTGGTGAAAGGTCCATGCTTTTGGTAACTGTACATTGAGGTCTTGAGTCCATGCTTTCTACTTTATGTACTTTTATCCTTTTTATAATATATTAGGATGTGAGCTATGGCATGTCATAGTCACAAGTCAAAAGGCAGATATGCCTTTTGATTCTACAATTTATTTTGTTTGTGTCTAGTCAATTGTATCCAGCTGGCTTTCAAAGTATAGCCGGCTGTAGGTTGTAGTATAAGTATTCCATGTTCTAGTATCTTTTTATGCTTTGTAACACTTGTAATAGAACTTGAGAAAACAATATACTGCATCCTTGAAACCCAATCTCTTGTGTTCTCTTGTTCTGTCTCTTACTTGTTACTTGTATTCTTAGTATCATTATTATGGTTAATCCAGTTTACTATTTGATTAAGTTTGGTTAATCTCCTCTTTGTGTTGTTGTGTTGTAAGTGACCACCCTTCACCGGTCCTGCAGGTACCCAAGCCTTAACTGGCTTGGGTGACCCAGAGGTATCACACATCATAAATTCAACCCATTGTCCATTTGAAGGCAAGGGCATATCATGCTTCTTACTGCTCTCAGTATCAGACACTTGATTAGATTTTTCTTTCCACAAGCCAGTTTTGTGCAAGGCCTGTTTGTGATAAACAGACGACTGGTTTATGGTTTGAACTTTAGTTTCATTATTTCTTTTAGGTGGAGTAATAAAACTCCTTTTAGAAGAAATCTGTTTTGTATCATAAAGTTCAACTTTCTTTCTTCGTGTCTGATACTTAAGACAGTTAGAAGCGATGTGTCCTCTCTTTCCATAATTGTAGCACGATCGACCTTCAACATGTTGGGAAAGACGTCTCTGTGGGGAGGTGTGTGAGACCGGGGTGACTTTGGGCTTGTTGGGTTTTGTCACTTCTGGTTTAGATGTTTTATCTTCTTTAACAAAATTAATTGTTTGAACCTTTTTAACATCTTTACCCTTTTGTTTATTTGGACCTAGACAGGAATCACGTGATTGGTTAACTTGTTTGGTCTTTTTGTGTTCATTATTAGACGTTGTTGAACCTGACATAACCTCAACCTTCTCAAATTGCTCATCCAAATTAATGATAGGCATTTTACCCTTAGATTTCAAAGTGTCCTCGTTCAGTTTAGTGACAGATTCCACCGTTTGACAAGTGGAATCTGGATCACTAACTAGAGGAGTGGTCACCACATAATCCTTAATAGGATTGTTATTTACTAGTCAATATTTAGTATTCAACAAGATCTCGTGTGGTGGTGGAACCACTTTGTAACCTAATCCCTCCTTGTTATTTTGTTCTTTCACTAAGTTTTTAACTATGTGAGAAGAACTAGTCCAACTGTGCTGTTTTTGTTTTAATGAATTTACTTCGACTTCCAAAACTGCTTTTTCCTTTTTAGTTTCTTCAAGGGAGTTTAAATAGAACTTAATGTCATTTGCTTGGTTAAAAGCCACAACTTTAGTTTCCCTAGTTGTTTATTTAACAGTTTTATTTTCTCTTTGTAACTGTGCTCATTTTGTTTTAAAACGTGATTTGCTTCTGTGCACAGTTGCAAGTCCTTTACTAAGCTATCATTATGATCTAATAACCTAGAAAATTTCAAATCAATGCTTTCCCTAAATTTATTACATTCAACACAAGCATGATTATCAAACAATTGGTCTTTAGAACTTACCTGAGAAGATTCAGTTGAATCCGCCATCAGTGCAGAGATTTTCTCTTCAGCTGCTGGATATTCTTAACATGTACTTTTGTCATCTTCTTCAATCATAGGCTTGACCACTTTCGCAGCTTCTTCGGTTTCTAACATGGCTATTTCGACTGCGATATCGTCTTCACTTTCAGTATCGTCATCCAACACCTCGACATTTGCAATGTTGGATTCTCCAGGAGACATAAACCGAAAGCTCCAATCTTTTCCTTCGTCGTCCTGAGCGGTCAAGGCCTTAGGATCTTTGCTTGACGAAGTAGGACTACTTGTGGGTTTATCCTGACGATTGAAAGATCAGAATGGATTCACATTTCCGGTCTTCTTGGGCTTCACACATTCACGCTTGAAGTGCCCCTTTTCCCCACAGTTGAAGCAGGTAACTTTGGTCTTGTCAAAACCAAAAGTTGTGTCCTTAGTAGCAATCAAGTTCTGTCCGGTCTTCTTGACAAACTTCTTAGCTCTTCGGATAGCACTTGCTAAGGCCCACATGATGTCCATTCTTTCCAGCTCTGTCTCGTCTACCTGCTCGTAGTCCTTATCTGCCAGATGGCAGTTCCTAATTTTCCCAACAACTAGTCCATCATAGGAGTGAACGACAGCTGCTAAGAGATCCATATGCTCCTTTGGTACCTCTACTGTCCCATTCATGAGATTCTCGGTCTTCAGTTTTGTAGCATTGGCTTCAGGTGCTATGTATTGGGTACAAGACGATCCTGACGTGTCAGATCCTGAAGTAGTAGCTTGAGATGTAGCAGCTGAACTCGACACAAATGCCGTTTGAAGTGGTGCTCCAGACGTTTTAGCTTCTGGAGTTGAGTTGTACAGTGACGGATTCTGATCATAAGAAGACTTTTGGGCCCTGTACTTCATCCTCAAATCTTCCTCTCCCAGCTTTAGAATGAAATCATTGATATTTAACTTCGCCATCATCTCATTCTGTCTAAGGTTGGATACAAAGGAAACCCACTTCTCTGGCAACCCATCTGCAGAGTTTGACACCTTGTCCTCCATAATCGTTGTAACTCCATGAGTGTGTAGCTCACTTATCAAGTGGTAGAACTGATCGATGACGTCATCCAAGCTCTCCTTACCCATTGACGAGAAGTTGTCGAACTCCTTCTTCAACGCTTTAGCCTTTACAGCTTTCAATGACACATTCTCGTCATACCGTTTTTCCAATTCATCCCACAGCTTCTTTGCTTGCTTGTTCTCAGAAAATTGATGAAAGATTTCCTTAGGAATTGACTGAGTTAGCAATGCATATACTTTCTTCTCAGCTTTGTACTTTACCTTTTGGCCATCAGTCATGCCGCCTAAGGTAAGTTTGACTCCATCTGCACCTACAGGCATGCTATACCATGTCTCTATCGACTCCCACAGATTGGGATCTACTCCATTTAAGTAGATCTCGAATCTTTGCTTCCATTGTGGGTAATCATCTAACGTTATGAGCTTAGGGGGTTTACTGTGATTCCCCACTTCATTTTCCAGAAGCAATAGATTCTGGATCCTTGAATCCCTCCCTGTAGTGAAAGCTGAATATTGGTCCTCCATTACTATCGACTTTGAACTTTAGAACAAACTGTTTTACTTGAGCGACTTAAGGAATGCATTTGAACACTTCGTGCGATTGAACAATGCGGATGGCTCAATCGTGCGAATGAACCAATGTAGATGGCTCAATCATGCGAATGGACAGGTGCGGATGAGCAATGCGAATCGTCAGTTCAGTCGTACGAATGGATGAACGACTGAGTCCAATCGTGCGTATGAGGGATGCGGATGGGTTCAAGTCGTGCGATTAAGTCAATCATACGACTGAAGCTGCTGAATTTTGAGAATTCGAAGGTTTAAGGTATTTTGACACAAAAACACGAATTTCTCACTAACCCTAATTGTCGTATGCCGGAAAACGTAAACTTTTTGACCTGGAGACGTCTAAAACACTGTTTGACACAAAAAGATTGCGTTTTTTAGTGAAAAACATGATTTTTATATCAAAATCAATTGAATCACACGTAAATCAAGAGCCACGGCTCTGATACCACTTGTTAGGACCGTGTACGGACGGAGTAATAACTGATTTACGTGTATACCAACTCAAATAGTGCGGAATCCTATTTGATTGGCGATCCAATCAGTGAGAACGCACGTAGAATCGATTTTAGAATGAATCTAAACGTTAAGAATGATTGCAATACGATTTAGTGCGATCTATGAACTTGGAACAGGTTCTCTCTGGTCTCTGGACGGCTAGGGTACGATTTAGTACGTAGGGATTCAAATAGTTACCTTTTTCCATGAATTAAGTGGTATTTATAGGTTAGGGTTTCTCATTCGTGCGACTGAACCATTGGTATGGTTTAGTCGTTCGACTGAGTCATATGATTGTTCCATCCGCACGACTGAGGCTTCAGTCGTGCGACTAAGTCAATCTCATGTCACAATCGTGCGACTGATCCAGTCTCCTGGTTCAGTCGTGCGACTGGTTTATTAGCATGAAGTTGTTCATGCGTATGGTCCATTAGCATGGGCCATTCGCAAAAGAACTTCTCATGACTAAGTTTAAACATATTTCTCAACCATTCTTGACTATGATCTATGTAAACAACCATAAACCTATATAGTTAGTTCAACCATGCGTTATAACATAATAAGTAATGAAATATTCAACATTATAAGCACAATCACACATTGTATTTCATTCAGTACCCATTCTATTACATATATGTATGAAATGAAAGACATTTTACATTTGAGCTCCTAAACTAGGTACACATGTATCTACACAACTCTTAGAAGAGATTCTTCTTCATCTGATCTGAGTGTAGTATAAGTGAGTTTGAGAGAAATCCAAGTGTTAGGTGACAAAACCGATCCTACAGCCTGTTGTAGCATCCAAGCTCTGGCTAGAGAGAGGCTGTGAGACCCCTTCACCAGCAGATGTTTCACTGAGGGATTGGATTGTTGAAGTAGTTGTTGGTGTGACAATGCTCTCAGGCTCTATCACCGGGCCTTCAGTTAAGGTTTTCTCTTTGAAGCTAATCTCAGGGTCTGCCTCAACATCCAGTTGACCAATGACATTACCTGATTGCCTTTGTCTTCTTCATTGGCTAAACTTTTCAATAATCATGTCTTGAATCCTTTGAGGCATCCTATAAGCTTGCCTAGATTGGCTTGGATTGGCAAGTGGCATGTTGACCAGGTCAAGACCTTCATAGTAGTTTAAGGTTTGAAAATTGAAGACTTCTTGTTGTCCTTGAACTCTTTGAAGTATGAGGGCTCTTCTATCAACATCATACCTCCACCCAATAATGTAATTAGAATCTTCTTGGGGTGGAGTTGACATTGCCCTTGGAATCCCTCCTCAAAGAGACTCTAAATGAGTGAGTCAGTGAGTCCACATTAATGTGAACTTGAGAAGGTTGCTTAGCATGGGCAACTGCAAGAGAGGATGGTGAGTCCTTTATGTACATACTCTGTGAAGAACTCCCAGGTTCTGTGATTGTTATGACTTTCTCCCCCTTTTTGGTAGCATCACCCTCTTGCATAGGTGAGCAACGAGTTAGGTCAATCACATCCACAGGTTCTAATGTTCCTTAATGAGCTCCTCTTAAAGTCTCCCATCTAGTTTTTCCATAAGATAAGATATCTCAAGTTGCTGATTATTGACCCTATTTTGTAAGGTAATCACCTGAGATTCAAGGTGACTAACCTTAGAGACTAAATAGGAGCATGTTTGTTACAATATTTGCATGTTTAGTCTCATGTTCCCCTTATCTTCATCAAAATAATCATTGGGGGATGAGAGAATTGGACCAAAGTCTTCTCTCTCACCACCAGCATAGTGTTCTTGGCTGCAAGCTTTCTCCTGCTCACTGACAACTTCAGTTGAAGCGTCAATGGGCTGAGTTGCCATGGTTGATATTGGAATGATGTAATCACTTGCAAAAGTGAGAGCCTCTTCCATATGGACCTCATGAACAGGTTTAGGGAGATCCACCTCAGTAATGGGTCAATGATGTGTGCTAGACATAGGAGAAACAGGAGCACTCATCTCTCCTTAAGTAGGGGAGGAGTAGAGAGACTCATGGTGCTCACTGAATCCTATGTATTCATCATCATAGAATTCTAGGTATGGAATTATTTGGTTGAGATCAAGAGGCTGGGGATGGTAACTTTCCCCTGAAGGTTGTTCACTTGAGTGTTGAGAGTCAGAGTGAAGGCTTAAGGCTGATGGGCTACTGAGCTCATTAGGCTAAGCATGAGGAACCTCAGCACTGATTCTTGATATGATGGGAGTGGTTTGCTCCTTAGAAGAAGTCGGAGCTCTGGTGTCCACTTATTCCTGTATAGGTGATGATATGGGGGCCTGTACAAGCTCAATAGCTTGTGCAGGGGTTCGTTTGGATTTTATTTGGTAGGTGAGGATGATTTGTGACTGTTTAGGTGGTTGAGAAGTAGAAGGTGCGGGTTCAACACTAGCTGGTGTTGCTAGGTTGTCACCTTGAGCAATGAGCTCTAACATTATTAGGACAAGGGCTGTTTCTACCCCAGAGAAGCCAATAGTTGGTTTCTTTATTATTTTAAAGATGTCGGGCTTCATCAGTCCCAATTTAAGAATATTACATGTTCCCCTCAACTGTGAGCCCAATTCACAGTTAAGAATGTGTTGAACATATCTAGGAAACATATAATACTCTAAGGAGTCCAAATTTGCAAGTGAGTTTGTATAAACAAATTGTGAGTACCTGAATTTGACCCCTGGACCATTCCATTGACTAAGAAGGAGAGAACTTCAGGAATCTAGGCCCACCCCCCGTGCTTATTGGATAAGCTGTGGATGACCACATGAAGTAGGTACTTCCACTAAGATGAGACCTTTCCTTTCCTAAAGGTCTTTATAGAGAAATCTCCCTCATACCCTATCTGCTCAAAGGAATGATTTACAACTTCCTTTGGAAAGGACAACTCACCTTCTTCATCATCCAGCTGAAGATGAGTGTTGATGACGGCTGGAGTGATGAAGATTGTCCTCCCCTGCATTTTGGCAGACAATGCCTTCTCCCCATCCATAATGATCTCTTGGCAGGTCTTCCAGAATTCCAACAACTGATCCTCATAGAGAGGAGGATCAATTGTAAGAGAGGTGAAGTAGTTGGATGGAGTCAAGAATTAACAAACCTCTGAGAAACTTGGATATTTCTCAGAGTCCAACAGAGCAACCTGATTGTGTTACGTGTGGAGTTTAATGGAAAAATCTGGGCTGTTTCTGTGGTTAAGGTTGGCCATTTTAGAAAGCTTAAAGGCGAAGAAAGTGAAGAACAAAGGCGGTTTGTGGGTGAATACAGGTTTTAGAATAGTTCAAATGAAGAAGAGAGTGAAAGAGGGGGGAACCATTGGGTATATATATGAAATGGATCTGATACAAAGTTAATGAAAAATGATAAACTTTATAATCCAGATGTCGGTGCCACCTCTGAAAAAGTGCCCAAAAAGGTAGTTTTCTTGGAAGTCTAAAGATCTTCTGAAGGTAATTTTGCTTCGACAAGAGATAATACTCAGAGATTTTATTCTAAGGAGAATAAAACTTCCGAGAGTAAATTTGCTTTCGGAAGAAGTTGTTCTTCAAAAACATATAAGTACTCAGGAGGAATTTAAGCTTCGGGAGATATTTTGGATTTTCTTCCGAAGGTAAATTTTACCTAAGTAGTTATTTGTTTTGAAGACATAAGTTTCTTCTGAAGGTAAATTTATATCTTTCGAAGAATAGAAGGATCAAAATTTTAAAAAATCTAAGGAATGTTTTTTTTAAGAAAATTTTCTTCCATAGTAAACAAGGGCTTATGAAGGTGATAAAATAGACAACTTAGGACACAAAGATTTTAGAAATAATATGATTAAGTTTTAAGAAAAACTATTCAAAGTTAATCATCCCAATAGCTGATACAAGATATTTAAATCTCTGCTCATCAAAATACTTGGTGAACAGATCAGCATATTATTCATTTGTGTTAACTTTGACTAGTTTGATTAATCCCTTTTCAAAGTTATCTCTAATCAAATGATACCTGATATTGATGTGCTTTGTCCTTGAATGCTGCACATGATTTTCTGTAATAGTGATAGCACTGTTGTTGTCTATGTGGATGGGAGTCTCCTTGAAGTTTAATCCATAGTCTAGCATCTGATTCTGAATCCAAAGCATTTTAGCACAACAGCTTGTTGTAGCAATGTATTCAACTTCAGCAGTTGATGCAGACACACATGATTGTTTCTTGCATTGTCAAGAGACTATCCTTCCACCAAGGAACTGACATCCTCCTGATGTAGACTTTGAAGTCATGTTATAGTCACCATAGTCACTATCTGTATAGGCATATAAATTGACGTCAGAATTCTTTGGATACCAAAGGCCAAGTGTTGAGGCACCTTTGAGATATCTTAAAATCCTCTTGACAGTGACCAGGTGTGAGATCTTGGGGTTGGCTTGATATCTTGCACAAATACATGTGGCAAACATGATATCTGGCCTGCTAGCTGTAAGATACATTAGAGACCCAATCATAGCCCTGTAAAGATGTTCATCCACACACTCCCCCTCAAGATCAGGTCCAAGGAAGTGGTTTTTGGCTATTGGTGTCTTAGCAACATTGCAATCAATCATGTTCAATCTTTTATGTATATCTTGTACATACTTTGACTGACTTATGAAGATGTCATTTTCAACTTGATTCACTTGAATTCCTAGAAAGAAATTGAGTTCGCCCATGGCACTCATTTCAAATCTATCCTTCATCAACTTCTCAAAGTCTTTGCAGAGCTTTTGATTAGTTGACCCAAAGATAATGTCATCTACATACACTTGAACTAGCATTAAGTCATTCTTGTTCTTTTGATGAAGAGAGTTCCATCTATAGTACCCCTTTTGTAACCATGCTGACAGAGATACTAAGATAGAGTCTTATACCACTTCCTTAGTGCTTGGTGCAGCCAATAAACAGCTTTATCAAGCCTGCAGATATAATCACGATGATCAGGAACTGCAAACCCAAGTGGTTGTCTGACATACACCTCTTCATCAATCACCCCATAAAGAAAAGCACACTTGACATCAAGTTGGTAGATCTTGAAATCCTTGGATTCAGCAAAAGCTATGAATATTCTGACAGCTTCAAGTTTTGCCATAGGAGCAAAGACATCTGTGTAGTCAATTCCTTCCTCTTGTGTGTATCCTTGAATAACTAGTCTTGCCTTGTTTTTGATGACAAGTCCTCTATCATCTTTTTTATTCCTAAACACCCATTTGGTTCTTATGGTAGTCTTCCCTTAAGGAAGAGGACATAAGTTCCAAACCTTTTTCCATTTGAATTAAAGCAGCTCCTCTTGCATAGCTTTAACCCAACTTCCATCCTTTAAAGCCTCATCAATCTTCTTAGGCTCTATCTGGGATAGAAAACAAGAGTGAAGACAAACATTTTCATCATGGGTTTGTCCTCTTGTTCTTACCCCTGAGTCAACATTTCCAATGATGTTTGTGGTAGGGCGAGACTTGTGGATCTTTAGTTGAGGGATCACAGCAAGTTGCTTGGAGAGACCTAAACTAGAGAAGTTTAGATCTGGCATTGATGATTCACCCACCACATCAGCACACTTATCAAGAGAGGCTTGATCCAATAAGTGTGCAATATCATTAATGTTGTCTTCAATGGAGTGGTTGTCAGCATCAAGAAATTCTTGATCACTTTCACCACCTCCATTTCCTCGTACATTTGAAGCTCCTTCATCTGAGTTTTGTGCCTCTAAGCTGGAATTTTAAGGCACCCAAGAAGTATCAGTTGGATTTGTCATTGTTGTGCTGATAGAACTCCATTTGCAGGGTTGGTTACAACTAGAGCTGAAGTAGTGCAACTTGATGGTCTTCTTAGCTCAAATCTTGGATCAAGATCACCTGTTGATAATATATCTGTAGACCCTGAAACATGCTCAAAAGATTCGTTAAAACAGTTGGTAACTAAATCTAGATCAAATAGCCAATCTGGACCAGAACCTTTCACACTGGGAGTGTGCTCATTGAAAGTCACATTTACTGACTCCTCAACTACTCTAGTTCTAAGATTGTATACTCTATAAGCCTTAGCTTGAGAGAAGTATCCAATAAAATGTCCATCATCTGATTTCTCAGCAAACTTGGCAATTTGATCTTTGGTATTCAAGATGGTACAGGGACATCCAAATGACTTGAGAAAACCAGTGAAAGGTTTCCTCTTGTGCCAAAGTTCATAAGGAGTCTTACCATGTGTCTTAACTACTAAAACTCTGTTTTGCACATACCAAGCAGTGTTCACTGCCTCTGGCCAGAAGGTAACTGGCAGTTTAGAGTCAGACTACATTGTTCTTGCAGCTTCAATTAGTGTCATGTTTCTCCTATCAGCAACACCATTTTACTGAGGAGTCCTGGGAGCACTATATTATCTTGTAATACCCTTTTAATCACAAAATGTATTAAGGATTTGGTTCTTAAATTCGGCTCCCTAATCATATCTTATGGTTTTTGTCACACCCCGGGCCCAGGTAGGGTGGGACGTCACAGACTAGCAACAACATATGGCAGCGGAAACAAACCATTACAAGAGCTCAAAGGAGAGAATATCACATGGCATTAAATGTTTTAAAAAGGTACCGGGGCTAGAAACAAATCAAGCCCCCAAATGAGTTTTACAACCAATCATAGAAATAAATTGTACTTGTTCAACACAAATTTAAAATTGTTCAAATTGTTCATTAAGGAAAATATGCCAATGCCATGGTCGCGGGGATAAGTCTAGGTCTTCACAACAGCTAGGATCTCTTCATAAATTATCTGAAACATGCTCAAAAAGAAATTTATGTCAACTAAAAAGTTGGTGAATTCAAGTGCTTAAAGTTTAAAAACAAAAAGGACTTAACAAATCCTTATTTGATAAAAAGGAATAAATCAAAGTTTCAACATCGGGGGAAAATCATAATCAACCCTGCACTCAGTCCCGGTTGGCCTCTTCTAAAGTTGTGTTTACACTTGGTGCTGTTCATGTTTTGGAGAGTGTAGATTGTCTTGGATAGCTCGAAACTCCTTGGACAAGGCTGAAGAATCTTCTAACAAAGCTGAAAAAGTAGAACAAGATGTACAGGTGTGTCCAAACTCGCAAATATGGCCACCTTCTTGTGATTTTCGGTCGACCGAGTGTGGGAATGCCTTGTTCTTCGATGAACAAGGCTGGAAATCTAGAGAGAATGGTTTGTGTGTGTGTTTTAGAGTGTGAAATCAGCTGAAGAGGGTTTGAAAGAATGAGAGAGAGAGGTGTAGTGATAGAGTCTTTGCATGAAGTTTGAATGGTGGGAGTGTGGGTGGTGTAGAGGAGAGGGGAGTGGAGGGAGAGGGGGCGCCCGAAACTTGGCATCTAGTGAGGGTGTTTTGATTTAAATTTTAATGGTAAATATTTATTTGGTAGTGTAATTTTGTAGTATTGGGTAGGATATATTATTTGGTGGATGATGTTAATTGTAGTATCTTGTGCATGTCCATGCATGCATGAACCGAAAATATATAAGTGTGAATGTATGCTCACATTTTAATTGTTTCACTTGAGATTAAATTTTTGTAAGGGTGACTAGTTAACATTCCCGGGACACTAATTTCTAAAAAGGTAAACCCTAAACTAACTTAAAGTCAATAAAATCACATGAAATCATAGATTGGATCAAATAGCAAGAAATGTTTCTAAATTCACTGATAGGGTTGGATTGTTTCTATTATTAGTACTTATAAGACGGATAATGATGCAAGAAAATTAGGGTTAGAATAACAACCTAGAGGCCGGTTGTCACATTCTCCCACCGTTTAGGAAATTTCGTCCCGAAATTTTAGCTTCGATTAGAGTCTGAACGGGTGGGTTTGAAGAGGTGTGGATAATTCTTCCTCATCTAATCTTCATGTTCCCAAGTAAATTCAGGTCCTCGCTTTGAGTTCCATCTAACCTTGACCTTGGGTATGCGGCTCCACCTGAGTTGCTTGACCAAGCGGTCCGTGATCTCTACGGGTTCTTCCACGAAGTTCAGCTTGTCATTGATTCTTGCTTCTTTCAATGGTAGCTCCAGGGTTTTGTCTACCATACACTTCTTCAAGTTCGACACATGAAAGGTTTCGTGTATGTGGCTCAACCCCTGGGGTAGTTTCAACTTGTAAGTCACTGGGCCAATTCTTGCCAGTATTTCGAATGGTCCAATGTATCTCGGGCTTAACTTTCCTCTCTTTCCGAACCTTACGGTTCCCTTCCATGGTGCTACCTTTAGCATTATTTTGTCGCTTGAAACTCTAAAGGTTTCCGTCTCCTATCAGCGTACTTCTTCTGCCAGTCCCTAGCTGCTTTTAGTCGCTCCTTAATTTTAAAGATCTTGTCAGTGGTCTCCAACACGATGTCGGGTCCCATCACTTGGCTATCACCAATCTCATTCCAGCTCAATGGTGATCGGCATTTCCTGCCGTATAGTGCCTCATACGGAGCGGCTTTAATACTCGCGTGGTAACTATTATTATAGGTGAATTACACCAAAGGGAGATGGTTGTCCCAGTTTCCGCCAAAGTCAATCACGCAAGCTCTTAACATATCATCCAACGTTTGAATAGACCTTTCGCTCTGACCGTCGGTTTGAGGGTGGTATGTGGTGCTTAGATCCAAACGGGTTCCTAAAGCCTGCTGGAATGATTTCCAGAAACGAGAAGTGAAACGGATATCACGGTCGGAGATGATTGACAAAGGCACCCCATGCCTCGTCACTATCTCGTCGACATATAGTTGGGCCAATTTCGTCATGTCGTAGTCTTCTCATATTGGCAAAAAGTGAGCTGACTTTGTTAGCCTATCTACTATCACCCAAATAGCATCATGGCCTCTAAACGTTCTGGGTAACTTTGTAACAAAAACCATCGTGATGTTATCCCATTTCCATTCTGGGATTTCGGGTTGTTGTAAGGTTCCTGACGGTTTTTGATTTTCAGCTTTTACCATGGCACAGGTTAGACATTTCCCAACATAAATAGCGATTGATTTCTTGATTCCAGGCCACCAGAAAAGTGCCTTTAGATCCTGGTACATCTTATCACTTCCAGGGTGAACCGAATACCTAGACTTGTGTGCTTCGTCGAGGATTACTTCTCGAATTCCTCCGTGCTTCGGCACCCAAGTTCTCCCTTCGTACCTGTATGTACCATCGTCCCTTGTCTCAAATCGCTTTTCCATTCCGGTTAACCCTTCTTCTTTTAACCTTTCTTCCTTTAATGCTTCGTTTTGAGCTTCTTTCAGTTTTGCGATAAGGTTGGTATACACACTCATCCTCCAGGCTTGTACACGAAGAGGCTTTTCTCTCTCCTTTCTGCTCAACACATCTGCCACAACATTGGCCTTACCGGGATGGTAGCGGATTTCATACTCGTAGTCGTTTAACAGCTCGACCCATCTTCTCTGACGCATGTTGAGCATCTTTTTGTCAAGAATGTGTTGCAAGCTTCTATGGTCAGTGTAGATGATGCACTTCGTGCCATAGAGGTAGTGCCTCCACATTTTGAGAGCAAACACCACGGCACCCAATTCAAGATCGTGCGTCGTATAGTTCTTCTCATGATCGTTCAGCAGTCTAGATGCATAAGCAATCACCTTATTGCGTTGCATCAATACACATCCTAGTCCTTGACGCGAAGCGTCACAATAGACCACGAAGTCTTCTACTCCTTCTGGAAGAGCAAGGATAAATGCACTGCATAACTTCTCTTTAAGCGTTTCAAACGCCTCGTTCTGCTCTCGCTCCCACACAAAGGTTGTGTTCTTCTTGGTTAGTGCGGTCAAAGGTTGCACTATGCGCGAGAAGTCTTTTATAAATCGTCGGTAGTAACCAGCCAGCCCTAAGAATTGCCTTATCTCCGTGGGAGTTTCAGTAATCTTCCAATTCTTTATAGCCTCAATCTTGGAAGGGTAGACTTGAATCCCATTCTCATTCACCACATGCCCTAAGAATTGAATCCTACGCATCTAGAATTCGCATTTAGAGAACTTGGCATATAGTTGCTCATTCTTGAGTAGTTCAAGTATTAGCCTGAGATGCTTCTCGTGCTCGTCTTTACTACGGGAGTAGATAT
>CM046040.1:46142339-46395452 GCA_025215565.1 Flaveria ramosissima
TTCCAGACGTACCCTAGCCGTCCAGAAGCCTCCCAAATCGTTCTCCAAGTTCACAGAACACATCAGATCGATTGCTAATCGATTTCTGACGTTGATTTCAATTCTTGATTGATTCATCGTGTGTTCTCACTGATTGGATCGCCAATCAAATAGGATTCCGCACTATTTGAGTTGGTTTAACACGCTAATCACTAGGTATTTCGTTCAAATACCAGGTCCTAACAAGTGGTATCAGAGCTTGGCTCTTGATTACGTGTTGATTCAATCAAGATTGCATAAAAGTTTGTGTTTTTGCACGAAAACGCAATCTTTGGCATCAAAAGTGATCTTGGAGTTCCCTGCTCATCGAAGTTCAGTTTCTACGAACTTAGGCGATTAGGACTTGTGAAATTTCGAATTTTTACGGCTGAAACCCGTCAAACCTAGAAATTTTCGCAAAACAACAGCTTCAGTCGCACGAGTGACCCATTCGCACGACTGGACTCCATTCGCATTGCTCATTCGCACGATTGGACCTAGTCGCACCCTCATTCGGCCGACTGAACCGTTCGTTCGCATAACTCATACGCACCAGATTCATTCGCACGACTGAACCAATCGCCCAGTTCAGTCGCACGGTTGAACCAATCGCAGAGTTCATACGCACGATTAGACCATTCGCATCCTTCAGTCGCATCAGTGAAAGTTTGTTTGATTAGATTCTAAGTTTATTAGCCATGGAAGATCAGATGTCAGCCTTTACTGCTGGGAAGGACTCGAGGATTCAGAACCTGCTGTTGCTTGAGAGTGAGGTGGGTAATCACAATAAACCACCAAAGCTCTTGACTTTAGATGAGTTTCCCCACTGGAAACAACGTTTTGAGATCTACCTCAATGGAGTAGATCCTAATCTGTGGGAAGCTATTGAGGTCGGTTAGTACACCGGTGGGAGCTGATGGAGTTAAATTAACGTTAAGTGGGATGACAGACACACAAAAAGTAAAGTACAATGCAGAGAAAAGGGTTTATGCATTGATCACTCAGTCTATCCCAAAGACATATTCCACCAGTATTCAGAGAACAAGCAGTCCAAGAAACTGTGGGATGAGCTAGAGAAGAGATATGATGGGAATGCGTCATTGAAGGCAATCAAGGCAAAGGAGTTAAAGAAGGAATTCGATAACTTCTCATCGATTGGTAATGAGAGTTTAGACGAAGTCATAGACAGATTCTACCACTTGATGAGCGAGTTGCATACACATGGAGTGGAAACAACTATGGAAGAGAAAGTAAGCAACTTCGCAGACGGATTGCCTGATAAGTGGGCTTCATTCGTGTCTAACCTGAGACAGAATGGAATGCTTGTAAAGCTGGATATAAATGACTTCATTCTCAAGTTGCGAGAAGAAGCACTAAGGATGAAGTATAGAGCACAGAAGTCTTCGTATACACAAAATCCAGCTTTATACAACGCCACGCCTCAAGCTAAGACATCTGGAGCACCTCTCCAGACAGCATTTGTGTCTAGCTCGTCAGGTCCTTCACATGCTTCTCCTTCTGGATCAGACACGTCAGGGTCATCATGTACCCACTATATTGGATCAGAAGCAAGTGCTACCAAACTGAAGACCGAGAACCTCGGTAATGTGACGTAGAAGTAGCTCGAGAGCATATGGATCTTCTAGCCGCAGTGGTTCATTCATATGATGGACTTGTTGCTGGGAAGATTGGAAACTGCCATCTGGCAGATGAGGACTACGAGCAGGTGGATGAAATGGAGCTTGAGAGGATGGATATAATGTGGGCCTTAGCTAGCGCTGTCCGAAGGGCGAAGAAGTTTGTTAAGAAGACAGGACAGAACTTGATAGCTACTAAGGATACCACATTTGGCTTTGACAAGAGCAAAGTGACCTGCTTCAACTGTGGAGAGAAGGGGCACTTCAAGAGAGAATGTGTCAAGCCAAAGAAGACGGGTAATGGGAACCCGTTCTCATCCTTTACTCGCCAAGACAAGCAAGCCTCCAGTTCTACTTCATCAAACAAGGACCCAAAAGCCTTGACTGCTCATGATGATGAAGGACAGGATTGGAGTTTTAGGTTTGTCTCACCAGAGAATCTAACATTGCCAGTGTTGAAGATATTGATGATGATTCTGCGAGTGAAGGTGATCTAGCAGTTGAGATAGCGATGTCACATAGTGAAGAAACAACTGCAGCTGAGGTCAGTTACAAGCCAAAGGAGGAGACTTCCACGTCAGAGACAGAAAAGTCAGAATCACCAGAACCAGAGACGTCTGATGCTGCGTTGATGGCTAACTCTTCTGAACCAACACAGGTAAGTACAACTGACCAAATGTTTAATAATCATGCTTGTTCTGATTGTGATATTTTAGGAATAGCATTGATGAAAAATTTGCTAGGTTATTAGATCACAATGATAACTTAGTAAAAGATTTACAACTGTGCACTGAGGCTAATAGAGTTCTAAAACAAAATGAGCATAGTTATAAAGAAAAGATAGACCTATTGACTAAACAGCTTAGGGAAACCGAAGTAGTTGCCTTTAACCAAGCAAATGACATTAGGTACTATCTAAACTCCCTAGAGACACTAAGAAGCAAAAGGCAGTTCTAGAAGTAGAAGTTAATTCATTAAAACAGAAACTGCATAGTTGGACTAGTTCTTCACACATAGTCAACACTTAGTGAGAGAAAGGAATAACGGGGAGGGATTAGGCTACAAAGTGGTTCCACCTCCACCTGAGACCTTGATGAACACCAAGTCTAAACCAGTAAACAACAACCCCATCAAGGATCATGTGGTGACTACTCCTCTTGTTACTGATCCAGACACATCATGTTCATCTACTGAATCTGGACAGAAACAAAAGGAGGCCACTTCAAAGGCAAAGGGTAAATTGCCTTGTGTTAATCTGGAAAATGAATTTGAAAAATTAACTTAAAGTCAGGGTCAAACAGAGTCAAATCAGAACCTAAAAGGACTTCAAACGTTAATTTTCACATGCTTCAAGTCAAAAACCAGTTAACCAAAAGGAACATGTTAAACAGGTTAAAACAGTTAATTTTGTTAAACCAGAGAAAACATCAAACATACAAGAGTCAAAACCTAAAGTGATTGATGTTACTAGAGTGTCACGCACTTCTCCACAAAGAAAGTCTACTCATAAGTTGATAGCAGATCATGCTACAACTGTGGAGAATGTGGACACATTGCTTCCTATTGTCCTTTCTATCAGACACCTAGGAAGAAGATTGATCTTCAGGACTCTAGACCTAGGTCTTCTAAGAGGAGTTCTCTAACTCCACCTAGAAGATCTAGTGAACCTAAAGTCCAACCTGTAAGCCAGACGACTGTTTATCATAAACAGGCATTGCACAAATCTGGCTTATGGAAAGAGAAGTCATCCTGCGTGTCTGATACTGATGACAAGAAGGAACCTGAGCTACCCTCACCCTCTAAGGGTCAATGGGTAGAGTTTATGATGTGTGATGCCTCTGGGAAACCCAAGACAGTAAAGGCTTGGGTTCCTAACCTAAACTAATACATTTACTTTGTATGTGCAGGGTGTTCGATATAGCGCTGAGACTAACACGTGGATTATAGACAGCGGAGCATCCAGGCACATGACAGGAAATAGAGCCCTTTTATCAAACGTCAAACAAATAAAAGGAGGGCATGTTTCCTTTGCAGGAAACAAGGGAGGATACATCACAGCACAGGGAGAAGTGGGAAATCAGAAAGTTAAGTTTGATAAGGTGAACTACGTTCAACAACTTCAGAATAACTTACTTTCTGTTTCCCAAATCTGCGATAAAGGATTTAAAGTCATCTTCGACAACAAGAAGTGTTACGTGCTGAAGAAAGACTACATGATCCCAGAGGACCAAGTTCTGATGACTGCTTCAAGATATAAAGACCTTTATGTCTTGGATCTGTCAACAGCTGCTACAACGGATCATGAGGTTCAGTGCTTTCTATCTAAAGCTACTGAGAAGGACTCAATCTCCTGGCATAGGAGAATGGGACACATTAGTCAAAGGAAGATGAATCATTTGATTCAGAAGGATTTAGTGAGAGGAGTAAATGTCAAGAACTTCCAACTTCCTGACTTTTGTGTAGCTTGCAAGAAAGGCAAACAGACAAAGAAGTCTCATAAGGAAAAGAAAGTTCATTCAATAGAACTTCCTCTTGAACTTCTTCACATGGATCTGTTTGGTCCAGTCAGTACAAGGAGCATTGCAGGCGATTTGTACTGTTTTGTGGTCACTGATGACTACTCAAGGTTCACTTGGGTAATGTTTCTGAAATCCAAATCAGAAACATTTGAGTCATTCAAGGAATTAGTAACCACACTGGAATCTCTCTACAAGCTAAAAGTTAGACAAGTACGCTCAGACAACGGGACAGAATTCAAGAATCAATGGATGGAGGCATACTGCAAGGAAAAGGGAATTGTTCATCAATTCACTTCTGCCTACACGCCTCAGATGAATGGTGTTGCTGAGAGAAAGAACAGAAGCTTGATAGAGACTGCACGGACTATGCTGGCTGACTCGAAACTGCCTATCCAATTCTGGAATGAGGCAGTGGCAAATGCATGTTATACACTGAATCGAGTCCTAATAGTCAAGCGCCACGGAAAGACATGTTATGAGCTACTACAAAGACGCAAACCGAATTTGGAGTATCTTGAACCTTTTGGCGCGCCGTGTACACTTCTGAAGAAGACACAAGAAGGAAAATTCAGCGAGAAGGCAGATGAAGGAATTTTTCTAGGATACAACATACCGAACAAGCGAGTTTACAATAACTCAACGGGTCTTGTAGAAGTGTGGTGTAATGTCGACGTTCAGAGATATACCACACCACCTACAGGCAAAGGACCTGCATACTTCTTCGATTATGATGGATTCTTCAAGTCCTTCAACATACCTCTCTCTCCCTCGGATGATGAGTTAGCTACTAGGATGATGTATGATATTCTGAATACACCATCTAGCACACAGGGAGAATCATCTACTCAGTCAGGGGAGTAGTCGATGACAGTGACTCCTCCTCTGAAGATGAAACTGAAGCAGATGACCAGAACAGTCAGGAGGAACAGGTTCCAGTTCCTGAAAGTCCACAAGCATCTACGAGTGATGCCCCTTCGACTTCGGAACCTCAAACTCCAACTACCTCAGATGCAGAACAAAATGTTCATAATCTTGGTTCTGAGGTGGCTGTTCCTACTACTCCAGGATCACGACTAAACGTCTATCATCCCCTTGACAATGTTATTGGGGATGTCAGATCAGGAGTACAAACCCGAAATCAGCTATACTCAGCTGATTACGCCTCGGTTATGGAGAAGGTTACATTCATGATGGTGCTTATCGATGTTTTGTCTCGCAGGTTGAGCCAAAATATGTCAGTGAGGCACTAAATGATGAGGCGTGGGTGAGTGCCATGCAAGAAGAACTTCTGCAGTTTAAGAAGTTAGGTGTATGGACTCTGGTTGATAGACCTAAAGGTGCTAAAGTCATTGGCACCAAATGGGTACTAAAATGCAAGAAGGATGACCAAGGGTCATTATCAGGAACAAAGCTCGACTGGTGGTTCAAGGTTTTCGCCAAGTCGAGGGATTGACTATAATGAGGTGTTTGCACCTGGCAAGGATGGAAGCCATTCGTATCTTCCTTGCCTATGCATCGTACATGAAGATTAAAGTCTACCAATTAGATGTGAAGAGTGCATTCCTTCATGGGGAAATCAGGGAACAGTCTATGTAAGTCAACCCGAGGGATTTGAAGATCCTTATCATCGGATAGAGTTTACAAGCTCGACAAAGCTTTATATGGGCTTCATCAAGCTCCTCGAGCTTGGTATGAGAAACTCTCGACTCATCTTGTGAAACACGGCTTTCGCAGGGGAGTCATTGACTGTACACTGTTTATTAAGAAAAGGATGGCGACCTACTGCTTGTACAGATATATGTTGATGACATAATCTTCGGGTCAAAGAACGAAGAGTTATAAAGAGTTTGAAGCAGTGATGAAGAAAGAGTTTGAGATGAGTGCTATGGGGGAGATGAAGTTCTTTCTCGGGTTACAGGTGGATCAAACACCTAATGGAATCTTTCTACATCAGACCAAGTATGTAGGAGACATTCTCAGTCGCTTTGACATGGAGAATGCTTCTGCTGCTGGGACTCCACTTGCTACAATCATGATATAGCACCTGATGAGAATGGAGATCTAGTAGATGCCACTATGTACCGAGGAATGATTGGATCCCTCATGTATCTCACTGCCTCAAGACCTGATATTATGTATGCTACATGTCTATGTTCTAGATATCAGGCTAAACCAAAGGTCAACCATCTGATCGGGGTCAAGAGGATTTTTCGTTATCTGAAGGGTACACCCACACTTGGATTGTGGTATCCTCATGATGATGACTTTGAGCTTACCGCGTATAGTGACTCGGATTACGGGGGCTGCAAGATGAACTACAAGTCTACATCAGCAGGGTGTCAATTCTTTGGGAGAAGATTAGTTACCTGGCAGTGTAAGAAGCAGACATCGGTTGCATTGTCAACCTGTGAAGCCGAATATGTTGCTGCTGCAAGTTGCTGTTCACAAATCATCTGGATTCAACAGCAAATGCGGGATTACGGTTTAAAATTCTCATCTACTCCTATTTTTGTTGATAACTCTGCTGCAATTGCAGTAACTAAAAATCCGGTTCAACATCCTAAGACCAAACACATCGGTATTAAATACCATTTCATAAGAGATTGCTTTGAAAAGAACTTAATTGATGTGGTTAAAATTAATACTGATTTTCAACGCGCTGACCTCTATACTAAAGCCTTTGATAAACCACGTTTTCAATATTTGTTAGAGGTCAACGGCGTTAAAAGAAAAGTGAGGTAATTCCTGATGATGATAATGTGTAGTCCGATGTAGTTTAGTTAAAGTTTATTTTATTTATTTTATTGTGTCTATTTTATTTTATTTTATTTAAACTCATGTTATTTTGCTGTTTATTAAAATCCTAAAATAATTAAACCAGAAATGATTTTAGTATTTTAGGGGGAGAATATGTCAGCAAGTTAACATTAAAAAAAAATGGAGGGAGAAGGAGTAACTAGCTGAAATAAGGTATTGTGTCTGTGATACCGATTCAATACCTTTGGAAAATGATAGTACACAGGAACAAATCAAGAGGGACTTTAAAAATTTAAGTTTTGGAAAGATGCAAAAGTTCAAAGTATAGTCTGTGTAGTCTAAGCAATATAAAAAGGAAATGATAGAAAACTGGCAACTCCTAAGGTGACACAAAGAAAGTAGACTTAGAGGCTGCTAGACCACAAATGATATGTTGGTAGATTCAACACAATAGACAATTAGACCTGATTGGTGATCTCAAGATCAAACTAAGTTGTTCAACTGACTGTGGGCTTCCATCTTATCACTGGTTAACACAATCAACAATATTCCAATAAGGGGTAATGAGCAATTAAACGCCACAATGTGTGCGGATGACCATAATTAGAGCAAAGCAAGAAAAAAATGAAAGACAAATGCAATAAAGCTAATGACTTATGTTGTTGGCATTTTTTTGTGTAAAATAAAATAAGCTGCTCTAACAAGGAGATAGGTTGTGTGCCTCTCTGCTGTGCGATGGCACTGACCTGAGGATAAGCATAACCTAGATATTCTAGAATTCATTGTTGTTTGCCGCCTCTCTGCTGTGCGATGGCACTGACCTGAGGACAGGCTTCTCTTTGAAAGCTCTAAATAGTCTCTTCTTGTAATAATACCCGTAGACCGCTCAAAAGCTCCTGAGGAATGTTGATTACCATATAAGTGTGGGATCCACAAATGTTAGTTGAATAATTAACCTAAATAAGTCACCAGTCTGTGTCAAAAGTCTGTGTATGGATTTAAGGACAAACATACTGACAATCATTGTGGCTACATTCTCAAAGGTTCAAATCAATGTGAAAATCTAAGAGTTTCAGTATGATTTCCTTAAGTTGCTAACGACTCTGGATGAACACCGAGAATTTGAGCATCAAAGGTTTTAATAACTAGTCCCAATGATTTGACTTACCTGTATGATTCCAAAATTGAATTGGTCCAGATATGATCAATCTAAGTTGAAGCTATCTACTCCCGAACCAAATCCCGTAGATATCAATCTCTGGATTTATCTCTCACAAAAAGCCAAAATAATGTCTTTTATGTAATTAGTTTAAGTCTTAAATTAGTTAGTCGTTTTTTAATTTAATTTTAGTCAAGTTGTTCGGCTACATCAGGAAAATCAGAAGGAATCAACTCACTAAAAGGGTCATGTCTGAGATGACCATTGTGCTTTGAAAATTTAAATAGTCACGTCTGAGGTGACAAAGTGTTTTTAAAGGGTCACGTCTGAGGTGACCAAATTGTTAAAAGGATCACGTCTGAGGTGATCAAAGTGTTTTCAAGATAAATGATCATGTCTGAGATGATCAAAAGCTCATAACGTTAATTTAATTAATATAAAAGAGTTTAAAAGTAAATTGGTAAAATTGCAAAAAAAAATTAACTAAGTATGACCCATTCGCACGAATGGACCATACGTATGGACTAACCATCGAATGGAGTCCATTCGCACGAATGAACTATGAGTATGGACCATAAAACCAATGTGCCCATACGATTAGTCCAGTCCGAGGCTTAAGTGCGAACGAGTGAGTCAGTCGCACGACTGAAATCAGTCGGACGACTGGAGAAGGGCGACTGACCCAATCGCACCGACTGAGTCCCACTCGCACACTGAAAGGTGCGTATGAACTCAGTCGCACGATTGGATCTAGGGTTGGTATAAATAGAGGTGGAGTCGGTCGCAGAGACTCATCACCCTCAAATCGCCCTAAATCGCACTCCCTACCGTACTCTGCCAAAATTTATTTGCCCAAGTTTTCCTTGATTGTGATTCACTGACGTTCGCCATTCTCATACAGTAATTTGAAGTCTGTTTCACCAAAAACAGAAAGATTGGAACCCTAATTGGAGTATTCGACTGTGAAACTTGAACCGAGACAAGAAAGCCTAATAACCTATTAAAACCAAGCAAACGTAAAATTAAGTGAAATAGGTTATTAGTAACGAGAATGCGAGTCTAATGAACCGGGTTAATTGGTTAAAAGACTTAGTTGTGAAGTTTCGAACGATTGGCGACTGAACAACTGAGACAGGCGACTGGTCATCCGGATGAACTTCAGTCGCACGACTGAAGGGGGCGATTACTTAACCGCACGACTGAACCATGCGAATGAGACTCAGTCGCACGACTGGTGTAACCCGCATTAGTACATGCGCATGAGTCCAGTCGCACACTCAGTCGACGCATGAGGTCATTCGCACGTCTGAACCTCAATCGCATGTCAGTCAGGTTCGTCGCACTCTCTTTCTGTCAGTCACAAACTCTCAATCGCATGACAAAGACATTCTACTCAAAGTTTAAGTGTTTCATTATTACTTGTAGCCAGTGGAACTAATGTTTATATTGTTATGTGTTACACAGATGGCGAGTCGATGGAACATGAGCACCAAGCACAACATTGTGCTCATCTGGATTTGACATCCAGGAACGCAGCTGACTTCTCAGGCATTATTACATTTTTTTGAGATCCAGGATCGCTCATGCTATCGCTACACCATGCACGCCGTATAGATCATGCAGCAGGCCTTCGGGAAGGGCGACTGTTGATATCCTCTGAGCCTCATTGCATCAGGAGTACGATCTTTTGTGAGGCTATCACCGTATCAGAGGAGGATTGAGGATTGTTCTACAGTTAGGGGATGATGCTGATTGTCCTACTCGTCTACACCCCCTCACTGTCAGAGGATGTTTCATGAGAGCCAAGTACTCTGCTGGGACATCAATGCTGGGGTACTCAACAAGAGTAACCTCTGTCCCCAGCTTAAGTATCTTGCGCACGTCTGCTAAAGTGTATAGCTTCCAGGAAGGGAGGTTTTGATGAGCTTTCCGACCAGATCCAGAACGCGTATGTTGCGTTGGTGCGAACCACCCATTCAGCTTCTCCAAGATGATATTCACCTACCTGGTGGAGAACATCGAGGGGAAAGGGAGGAAGCTTCTGTATGTACCGCAGATTTATGCAGATGATCATTGACCAGAAGCTCCCCTCCCTGCCAAAGGAGAAGGATGATGCTGTTGTTCTGAGGTCATGGATGACACTACGCTAGGCCGGATGAGGTATACAGGGGGAAGCAGGTGAAGCCCCCTGTCAGGAGGTTGTTTGGGCATCTGGCCCGTGCTGATATGTGGCGCCAGCCAAGAGAAGTGGCGCCACGATGACAGTGATTCAGATGTTGAGCATATTGCTATACCAGATACTGACTCTGATGATGATGATAGCGGCGACGCCGGGGATGATATGCCTGCCTCCATCTAGAGGCACTGATTCAGACGTTATTCCCCCGGGGTCAGCCACTGCCGGAGAGGTCGCTAGATGGCCGGTTTCCATCAGGAGTTTGTAGCTGGGATCAAGAGGAGGAGGAGTCAGATGAGGAGCCCCTCACCAGGACCTGTGGAAGCAAAGTTGTTCCCACAGACCACGGGCTTAGGGTGGTTGGTGAACACCCTCGGGACTCCTCAGAGAGAGAGACTGACCCGAACTATGTTCCGGGTCAGTGGGCAGAGCTGCGGGGGAGCATCCACTTCCACCGGGACTAGGAGGAAGCGGATGGCTCAACCCCTGGATTGAAGAAGAAGAAGCGTCGCCTGACCTTCGTTCTACTCTGCCACTACTACTCATTCCACCACCACAACCACCACTACCACCACCCCTGACATACCACCCATCACCACAGCCCCGCACCCACTACTCCCACTACCACATCCACCACCACCACACATCATGCTGGACCTTCAGCCCAGCCTTCACATGCTTATGGATTTACTCTACCTCACATCGGGGTAGAGGAGCAGCTCTCAGCGCTTAACCGTATGGTGATGCGTCTGCTTGCTGCAGATGAGGAGAAGGCGGCGCAGATCCGCCAGCTGACCGACCTGACTGCTGCCCAGTCTCAGCAAATGGCAGAGCAGGCTCGGGTGATCGACCAGCAGAGAGTCGAGGTGTCCCAACTCCAGGACCTGCAGGCCCAGTCCGTCAAACGTATAGAGGAGTTGGAGACGACCAACAAGACGATTATGCTGAGGCTAAAGGGGTCGAAGGATGAGCCCCT
Source organism: Flaveria ramosissima (assembly GCA_025215565.1). Lineage (NCBI taxonomy): Eukaryota > Viridiplantae > Streptophyta > Magnoliopsida > Asterales > Asteraceae > Flaveria > Flaveria ramosissima. Next base: position 46,153,582 of record CM046040.1, read on the forward strand.
GAAGCTAAAGGAAGATGACGGGGATGATGGAGATGGTGATGATGAAGATGATGATGATGATGAGGAAGATGATGATGATGATGATGAGGAAGAGACTGAGGAAGACAGGACAGAAGGTCGAGATGATGATGACGAGGCAGAAGGAGGGGATGCGACTGCATCGGCCTCTGCTTCTGGTCAAGAACGACGATCTAAGCATCGACAGGACCAGTCATCCACTACTTCTGCTCCTCCGAGCGACACGCCCCAGATTCAAGACAAAAGTACAGATTAGATGTCTTATGTATTTATTTATTTTGTATTTGAATCATGTAATGAAAAACAAGTGTGTTAAATGTTTATATATTAAGTTAATATAAGTCTGTTTGATTAATTACTAATGGTTTATGTGTTGAATGTTTATATCAAACAGATCCAAACTTTCAAAGGGATGAGTTTGACTTTGCTCCCCTTCAAATGGTCAAGACTCAATTAACCATGATTTTTGACCTACAAGGGATAGTGAGATGGTCTGTGAGTTATACCCCTGAAGAAGGGGAAATAATTCATGACCTATCTGATGAGCAACTGGCAGAGATGTTCAGACTCAATCCCGATGAAATAGTCAAGGACGCTCCAACAGTTGATTCAACCAGTGATGAGGAACTTAATGACATTGATGAAGTTGAGGTTGAAGACATTACTGCAGAAGAGTACCCTCAGTATGCTGACGCCGAGGGAAATGTGGTCCCCAATCTGGGTGAATCCCTAGTCAGTGATACGTTTGAGGTACTAGACAAGATGGAGCAGGAAAATGAAAAGACTAAAGAAACAGCCCAAGCCTCAAATAATGACGTAGATATTCGCAAGGCTGAGTGGGCTGCCTGTTTTGAAGAAGTAAGAGCCCAGCGTGCTGCACCAAAGAAAGATGCCTACACCAAGCTTTACAGAGTCAAGAAACACCATAAGGTGTCAGGCAGGATTATCTCATGGGCTTATTTTGATGACCTTAACGCTTATGCAGTTAAGAGGGAGCAAGGCATAGAGTACTTCAGGTTCCCACATGATCTGAAGACTCTACCTGGTTTTGAGCTCAACCAGCTGGCTAAGCTAAACCTGCTGTATGCTGACAAGAAAGATGTCAGGCTGGTTTGAGGCTGCCCTGAAGAAGGAGTACCACACCAGATGGGTTAACTTCAGACCACAACAGCCTACGAGGTATATAAGAAGGTCTGAGGTTGATGCCATTACTGGCAAACCCAAGATTATGCTGAAGTGGAGTCCTCCGCGCACTATGTCAAGAATCCCTCTCAGGGAAATGCCACAGGACTTCACTCCACACTTCAAATGGTGGTACTATGATTGGAGAACCGCTGAAGCTGTCATAGTGTTGAATAAAGAGGGCCAAATGGATACTACCAGGGTATTCGACCCAATGTGGCTAACCAACTTGTCTGCTAATGATGTCTATACATTATACAAGTGGCCACTGTTCTATGACACACAAGACATTGTACAAGCCCTCCAGTTCCAAAATGTTATACGACTTTGCTTTGCGTTTGAGATACACGCAGGAGTCACTAAAGAGGAGAAGTACAAGAAGTATAAGGAGGTGATGCAGAAGACAAGAGATTAGATAGATCTAGGTCCAAGGGGGAGTTTGTTGATGCATGTATGTCCCTAGATCATGAGCTGTAATGTAATAAATCTTGTCTGTCTGATTATGATGTAATTGTATCGATTAATGAAATGATATGAATTGGTTGTTACTTGTGATGTTTAATATTTCCTTAATGAGTCGTGTTTGAATTGATTGGGTTTATGAATGTTTGAATGATTGCACATTATGTTATATTAATTAAAACATTCAAACTTAACTTAATGAAGTTCTCATGCGAATGGCCCATGCGAATGGACCACACGCATGAATAACTTCATACGATTGACTCAATCGCACGACTGAACCAGGAGACTGGATCAGTCGTATGATTGACACATAAGATTGACTCAATCGCACGACTGAACACTCAGTCGTGCGGATGAATCAACCGCATGGTTCAATCGCACGACTGAACCATACTTATGGCCCAGTCGCACGATTGAATAATACTAACCTATAAATAGACCCAATTCGTGGAAAAACGTAAGCATTCATCCCATTACGATTCCAGACGTACCCTAGCCGTCCAGAAGCCTCCCAAATCGTTCTCCAAGTTCACAGAACACATCAGATCGGTTCCTAATCGATTTCTGACGTTGATTTCAATTCTTGATTGATTCATCGTGTGTTCTCACTGATTGGATCGCCAATCAAATAGGATTCCGCACTATTTGAGTTGGTTTAACACGCAATCACTAGGTATTTCGATCAAATACCAGGTCCTAACAATGGTTTTGACCTTGTGATCACTTTGATTCTCAATTTTTAAGATGAAATTCTTCAGAATCTCAGGGGTTTCATCCTTAGTTCTAAGAAAGAAAACCCAAGTGAATCTTGTAAAATCATCTGTGATCACTAAACAATAAGAGGTCCTTCCTAGACTCATTACACTGGAGGGGCCAAAGAGATCCATATGTAGCAAGTGTAGGGGAGTAGTGATGGAGTTCCTTTCCTTAGGCTTGTGAGATACCTTATGTTACTTCCCTTTCAGGCATGCAACACAATGATCATCACTTGTAAACTCTTTCTTTGGCATTCCAGTTACCAAATCATGTTTAATTAGCTTATTCATGTTCTTAAAGTTTACATGGCACATTCTTTTATGCCATAGGAAAGACTCATCACTAATTGCTTTAGATAGAAAGCATGAAACTTCTCCAGAGGGAGATGTTTCTTGCAAATCCATCTTGTACATGTTCCCTTTCTTGGGGGCTCTGAGCAGGATATGCTCATGAGGAATGACCACTCCAGGCTTGAGAACAATGCACTCATGCTCAGTAAAGAGCATGTTATGACTCTGATCACAAAATTGGGATATACTCAGAAGATTGTACCCAAGCTCCTTAACAAAGTTTACCTTCTCAATGTTGAGCTTACCATTTGTGACTTTGCCCCTTCCTGAAATGTAACCACCTTCATCTCCTCCAAAAGCAACTGGTCCTCCATCAATTCTTTCAAAGTTATGGAGTAGAGACCTATTGCCTGTCATGTGCCTGGAACAGCCACTATCAATTATCCAGACATTCCTGCTTGTCTTGAGCTGTTCCTGCACAAAGAAAATGATTAGTTACATTTGGAAACCCAAGCCTTACTTGTCTTGGGATCACTAAGTATAATAGAGGGTAATGCAAAAGTAATAGATCCTATGGTTGTACTAGGGGGATCTTCAGCTGTTGTTGATGGAGAAACTTCAGTCATTTGGTCTTTCTTAGACTTCCACACCACCTTTGGAGTCTTGGACTTGACCTTCAAAACTTAGAAGCTTTTGGGACTTCACAAGTTTTGATGACTGAACCTTCGGAAGATTCTACAGTCACTACAGCAGACTTCAGTGCTTCGGAAGAACTCCTTTCTTCCGAGACCAATTTTTCTTCCGAAGGTAATTTTCCATTTACCTTCTTCTTTGATTTGGAGCTTCCGAAGGAAACAGACTTTCCTTCCGAAGCTTGAATCTTCTTGAAACTCTTTGAAGTCTTTGCATTGGTCATGTGGATAGTACTTTTAGGATTGTATGGGCAATCCTTAGCAATGTGAGAGGTACTTTCACACATGACACATAACATCTTCTTCTTCAAAAGAGTCTCCTTATGAGAGCAAGACTGGCTTTGGTCACATCCCTTCTCCACCTTCATCTTGGTAGATGCTGAGACAGTTCTCTTGGGCTGTGAACTGTTCTTGGAGTTTGATGGTCCAGGCTGTGCAGCAGTGGTACACAACAGCTTAGTCTTCTTCTTTGTACTGAGATGATTTGAACAAGAACCAGGACTCTTAGCTGAGGAGTCTTGGTTGATGTCTTCAGTCCTAACTACTTTGAAACCTGCAGAGATAAAAACTTGTTTCTACTTGGAATCAAAAGTAGCCTTGATCTCTTGAGCCTTCTTTGCTTTCCTTTTGCTCTTCCTGATCAAGTTCTTTCTCTTGGACTTGGTCATCACAGTAGATTTCTTCTCCTCAAAAGGATAGTGGCCCTTGGAAGAATCCTTTTCTTCACTCTTCTCAGAGGAATTCTTCACTATCTCTTCTTCATCCTCCTCACTTATAGGATCTATGAGAGGAAGCTCATCTTCACAAGTTCCACACCTAAGAGATCTTACAGACAAGATTGTGTGTGGAAGAGCTGTCTTATTTGATCCCAGTCCCTGTCTATTTTGATAGCACACTTTGTTGTACAGGGATGAGGATATCATGTTCTTGAAGGTCTCTTCTTCAAGAACACTCTTTTCTGCCTTGGCTTTGCTGATCACAAGCTCAGCCTGGCACTCAGTCAACTTAGTTATGAGATCCTGGATTTGAGTCCTAAAATCTGTATGTTCATGTTTTAGTACTGAAATGGTTTTCTCCAAGTCCTCTATCTTTAACTTGTAATCATTTTCAGACTTTCTAAAATCAGATTTTAATATGTTTAATGACTCAAGATCAGATCTCATTTCTAAGTTGTAGGACCTGTATCTGTTTACTTTAGCAATGCATTCAGGAGTACAGAGATGTTCCAATACCTTGGCTTCATCATGGTCTGCCATTAGTGCTTGGTTTGGAGAAGCATCTTCCACCTGAAAGCTCCAGTCAAAGCCTCCCTCTTCAACAGCAACAACAGCATGTTGCTTTGGCTTCTCATTCTGAGGGGCTTTGTCAGTGTAGTTTGGTCTGGTTTGTGCTTGGCCACCATTTTTTTTAGGTGCCTTACACTCCCTAGCAAAGTGACCCATCAAGTTACAGTTGTAACACTTGACTTTGCTTTTATCCAGCCCAAACTTTCCACTGGTTGCATTGCTTGGAAACCTCCTTCCTGTTCTCTTGTAGAACTTCTTGGCTCTGTGAGTGAGCAGAGCCATCTGCCGAACTATCTCCATGTATTCCAGGTTATCTGGATGGATACAGTCCATGTCTGCAAGAGTGAAGAGAGAGTTCCCACATCTTTCATCAGTAGACACAAAGGCTTGAGAAGAGCTTGTCTCTTGGAATGGGCTTCCTTGAGTGAAGTTCTCCCTGGGTGTCTCTGGGAAGGTGATGAAAGGACCCTTTGGTGAGTTGTCAGGGTAGCATATGAGATGATGTTGGGGTTCTATGCTATCCCTTTCAACCACATGAAGGGCTGAACCCATTTGATTGTTGGAGTTGCCAGATGAACCTTGCATGTTCATCTCCATCTGGTATCCACTGAGAATCCCATATAACTCTGTCAGAGTAAGAGTTTTAAGGTTCTCAGTCCTCCTGATCACCACACAGTAGTGAGTCCATTGCCTAGGAAGTGAGGACATGAATGTTGGACCAAAAGAACCAATGAGCCTGATCAGAAAAACCTCTAAGTCCCACAGACATTACAACTGCTGAAGAAGATCACAACAGCTAAAGACATCAGCTGATTACAAAGGTCTGAAGACAAAGTCTGAAAGTAAAGAACTAAAGACAAAGTCTGAAAGTGAAGTACTGAAGACAAAGACTGAAGACCAGAGTGATCAGTAGTTGTCACAACGGCTGAAGTTGTTAACTTCAGTAGTTGTGATGGTTTTTCCTTTTCAGTACTTGTAATTTTACTTTTCAGTAGTTTATTGTTTCAGTAGTTTTAAGTCAGTAGTTTTATGTATTTGTACTTAGCATTCTCTGAGATGTGATCAGTTGTTGAGAACATTTCAGTAGTTTGCATGATTTCAGTTGTTTTGTATAATTCTGTTAGATGTCACTATCAAGTGACATCAGCAGACGTCACATTCCTCTATATAAGGGATGTTGACCTAGCTGTATTCTAACTGAAGCATTACGCGTGAATGAAAACATTCCTTTAACAGAAATATTCTCTCTCTATAATTGTGATTGAGTGTTTGCATATTCATTACTTTCTTGCTTGAATTCGATCTTATTGTGTTATATTCCGCTGCAAAAATTCAAATCTAATTGATCCGATCCTATCAAATGGTATCAGAGCTGGTTAATCATTGATCGATCTAACAATTGATCATTGAAACTGCTCTTTTGATAGCTAAGGTTGATCGAATTAGCATTTTTGCAAGAATTGATTATAGAGATTGATTTTCTGTTGCTTCCGGTTAATTAATTGAGATTCTAATTGTGTTTTCAAATTGTGTTGTTGAGTTTTCAAACTAGACCGATTTTAATCTCATTGAATTCGATTGAATTAGTGAAAATGACTACTTCAATCAATGATCCTCACAATACTGGCTCCTCAACTAAGCCTCCGATGCTTGTTAGGAGTGAGTATAACATATGGCAACGCCGAATGCTCCATCACCTGTCTGTTAACAGTTCAGGTTGTTGGAAGTCTGTGGTTCATGGACCATATAAGCCTATGGTGAGTAATCCTGAAACCAATGAGATGGTTCCTAAGAAGAAGGAACAATATTCTGATGAGGACTTAAAGCTGTTTGAAATTGATGCTAAAGCCCATGGAATTCTGGCCATGGCACTGCCTAATGAAATCTATTCTAGGCTTATGCATCATGAAACTGCTTATGATCTCTGGGTTGCTCTGAAGGAACAATTTGGAGGAACTAATGAGGTCTTAGCAAACAACAGAGAAATCCTTGCCTAACAATATGAGACATTCTCTCATAGGAAGGGTGAGACATTGACTCAACAGTTTGAGCGGTTTTCATGTTTGATCTCTGAGCTTAAAATGGTTCAACATGAATACACAAACAGCCAGATGAATAACAGATTCCTCAGATCCCTGCCTGAGAGATGGGGCACTTACACCATTGTCCTACGCTCTAGTGCAAATCTGGATACTCTATCTCTCACCCAACTTCATGGGAAACTCTTAACATTTGAGAGAGAAATAGAACAGAAAAGGAAACTATCTTCATCTGGAAAGCTCACTGATGACTTTGTACCAGGTAACACTGCTCTGGTTGGTCATGAGTCTGAATATGCTTCATCATCATTGAGATCAAGTCATGGTCCAGAGATAGCATTTTGGAGATAACCACCAAAATATGCTCATCTGAAAGCTTCAACAAAGGTTTAATCATTGAAGCTCTGGATGAAGCTGGTGCTGGGAAGAGATCTGACATGGCTAAGTTATCCAAAGCCACCCTCACCAACAAAATGATAGAGCAGCCCTTAAAATCTCCTCAACCAAAACAACCAATCTCAAAACCCTCAAAACAACCAACCTCTCAACCTCCAAAACAATTACCCTCACAATCCTCAAAACAACCAACCTCACAACCCTCTAAGCCAACCCCTTTACCTAAGAAACCCATTCAATCTACCACCAGTGATGCACCTAAAAGAAAAAAAAAGGCTGCTGAGGATGGAAGAAGAAGAAGAAGAGGATGAAGAGGATAATCTGCCAATATCTGCTATTCTTGAAAGGAAGAAACTTAAGCCTAGGAGTCAATCACAAACTATAACTCCTGAAACTCAAAGGCAAATGGTTAAAGTCAAGATTGAAGAAGAAGAACAGCAGAAGCAGCATGATGAGCAATTTCTTAAAATGGTTGACAAGGACTTCCCTCAGTCCTCATCTATTCAAGCAATGAAGAAACAAGCTCAGAGGCTGTACACTCTTAGACATACCTTTCAACATCAAAGAGAAAGAGTGAGGATTTGGCCAGACCCCAGGGTAAGTTCCAGAATACACAAGAAAAACTTACCAAGTAGATATCATGGCCAAGTAAGAAAGACTTTGAATGCTGCAATTATGTTGGCCATGGTAGTCTCACCCTGGGAAATTATCCAAATTAACTATGTCCCTCTTAAAACATGAACATACAAACTACAAGACTCAAATCAAGGATTTAATATCCAAATTAACTGAGGCTCAAGCCCAGCTTTTCACTGCTGAGGCTCAAGCCAGGAAGTATGCTATTTCCGAGCAAAACTTCCAAGCCATTCTTGCATCATCCTCTCACTCAAAACTTTGTTATCAAAACAAAGGTGGGTTGGGAACCAATGAAATTGCTCCACCACACTCTTATGAGTCTATAAGACAACCAAGGTGTGGTACTGAAGAGCAAGAGGTTCCATCTGTTGACCCACCCTCTTAAGAGTCAAAGAATGATGCAACTATGGAGACCATCACAGGGAAGGAACATGTAATTGTGCCCTCCCCAGCCAATGATGATCAAACCCTGACCACCAAAGCCAGAAGAAGCAGAGCTAAGGCAGCCAGAAAAACTGCCAAGAAAGTGGCTGAATCCAAGCTAAAGATAGACCCAAAGCAAAAGGGTGTATTCATATCAGCTGGATTCCAGGTGGTTGGAACTTCTGATTCAGGAAAAGAGTACAGTACCAGTACTCCTATCCTACCAAAGGAGCAGAAATTAAAGGGAAAGATTGCTGATGAAGAGAAAAAGAACAAGAAACATCAATCCTCTCATTCCCAGAAAGTTAACATTGCATGCATAATGTGTGGTCTGCAAAACCACATGGCTAAAGATTGTTACTACAATCCTGCTAGCACACATTATGCAAATAATGTTAAAAGAGAAGGAGTCAGGGAAGGTTTCTCATTTGGACCATATCAAATGGTTCAAGTGATGAAAAAGGGAAAGCTTGTTTCCGAAGCAAGGCTTCTCTCGGAAGAAAGTTCTTCTTCCGAAAGGAAAAAGGCTTTGGAAGTTAAAGCTGTAAAGACTTAGAAAACCATCGGGATTACTACAGCAACCTGAAATTCCCGAGTGGAAATGGGAGAACATAGCTATGGATTTCATTACCAAACTCCCTAAAACAAGCAGCTGTCATGACTCGATATGGGTCATTATTGATCGAATGACGAAATCAGCACATTTCTTGCCTATCCGAGAAGACTACAAGATGGATAAGTTGGCGAGATTGTACATCAAAGAGGTCGTGACACGGCACGGGGTGCCAGTGTCAATCATATCCGACCGTGATAGCAGATTCACTTCACGTTTTTGGCAGACACTACAGAAAGCGATGGGCACTCGGTTAGACATGAGTACAGCCTATCATCCTCAAACAGATGGCCAAAGTGAACGAACTATACAGACGCTAGAAGATATGTTGAGAGCGTGTGTAATCGATTTTGGTGGTAGTTGGGATGCTCATCTGCCGTTGATTGAGTTCTCCTACAATAGCAACTACCATACGAGCATTGGATGCGCACCATTTGAAGCGTTGTATGGAAGGAATGCAGATCTCCCGTTTGTTGGGCCGAAATTGGTGAAAGTCAGCTAACAGGCCCCGAGATCATCCAAGAAACAACAGACAAGATTTTCCAAATCAAAGATCGACTTAAAGCCGCACGAGATCGCCAAAAGAGCTACGCCGGCAATCGTCGGAAGCCTCTAGAATTCAATGTTGGGGATCGTGTGTTACTGAAAGTTTCCCCTTGGAAAGGAGTCGTTCGATTCGGAAAGAAAGGGAAGTTAGCCCAAGATACGTTGGACCATTTGAGATCACTGAAAGGATCGGTCCAGTGGCTTACCGGTTAATGTTGCCACAAGAGCTTAGCGGTGTGCATGATACTTTTCACGTGTCCAACCTCAAGAAATGTTTGGCCGATGAATCCCTTCACGTGCCAATCGAGGAAATCAAGATTGACGACAAGCTTCATTTTGTTGAAGAACCCATTGAGATCATGGATCGAAAGGTCAAGCAACTGAAGCGCAGTAGGATACCTATTGTTCGCGTAAGGTGGAATTCAAAACGAGGGCCAGAGTTTACATGGGAACGTGAAGATCAGATGAAACTCAAATATCCACATCTTTTCGAGGATGACACTCTTGGACCTAACTCCAGCTGAATTTCGGGACGAAATTCTCTCAACTGGGGGATACTGTGACATCCGTCACTTTAAGGTCCGTCAATTAACGTGTTTATCCGTTATCTATTCTATGATCGGTCATTCCTCATCTCTATTTGACTCTTTATGTGGATATCATGTGTGCAATATTATCGCTGTGTGTGTGTATTCGTTATAACCTTATGTTAACCTTAAAAAGACTTTTGAAGCTTTCGTTTATAAAACCGTCAAATATATCATTTTATAAATATATTAAATGTTTTTAATATAACCATTTCTTAAGTCATAACAACATTAAATATACTTTTACAATTAAAATAAAACATCTAATAAAGTCGTTTTTCAACCGAACCAAATTTGGGAAAACTCGGGGGTTAAGTGCAGGGACTAAACTTGTAATTTTGTAAACTTGGGCTGGGTATAAATACCCTCTTACCAGCCCTAATCTTCATTTTTCACCATCTTCTGCATCTTCATCCTCTACACACACAAAATCACCATTCTTGCACCAAATCCAACCCGAGAGGTCTCGTTTTCTTCGTCTAGACACCATCTACAGCTTAGACTACCCCTTTCTAGCAGGTAGTTGTCTTTGGTTGTCCGTTTTCTAGCCATTTCACGGCTGTCCAAAACTAGGGTTTCGGGTGTTCGGGTTCAACCCGAACATACAAGGTCGTATGGGTGCGTGTGAGGTCTCTTTGCTTGTGTTTCATGTTTGTGTATGTTTGTTGAGTGTTTCTGGAGGTCCTTGTGGTGTAAAACCCGTGTTTAGAGCAGCTCGGGGGCTGCTCATCCCGACCACAGTCGCGATTTTGCAGATCGGGCGACTGGGTCAACCATGCGATTGAGCCATGCGACTGAGTGGGTCGTGCGACTGAATCATGCGTCTGAGTCAATCGCGCGACTGAGCTGTGCGACTAGGCATGTCGTGCGACTGAGTTGTGCGACTAAGTGTCTATATGCGATTGAGTCATGCGTGCAAATGAGTGTATGCGATTGAGTCATGCGATTGAGTGATGTGTGCGAATGTGCGTGATTCGCATGACTGGAGTCCAATCGCACGAATGAAGGTTCAATCGTACGAAAGTAGCTAATTCGCATGATTGAAGGTTGATTCGTGCGTATGGAAGTTGAGTCGTGCGATTGAGTGTTGTGTGGTACGAGTGAAGGCCAGTCATACGAATGAAGGCTCAATCGTACGAATGAAGCTGATTCGCACGATTGAGGGTTGATTCGCACGAATGGAGGTTGAGTCGTGCGTCTGGCCTTGTTATGCGACTGAAATTGTTGTGTCTGATCCCCTTGTGCGTGGTGTGAGTATGACGTGTGATGTTGTGGTAACATTAACACAATAATGCCATTGTTCGGCCACAAATATTAAAGTCAACGCGAAAAGGGCACACATACCATTTTAAACAAATTGAACTAACGCTTTGCAATGATCAATTGACTTATAACTATTGACACTTATTCAATGCTTCTCCAATAACAATGAGACTTTTACTTAAACATCATCATTAGTGGCGACAATGTTTTGTACTTGGGTCTACATAAGATCTAGTACGTGTGTCAGTCTGTGTGTGTTATACGCGACCCAGCCGTCACGACCCGAACCGACCCATCATTATTGCGCGCTTATACATATCATATCATATCATTAATGCTATACAATAACTGTCAATAGGTGTTTGACTGTTTATTTGCATTCAACATTTGGGATACATCGAACATACATACTTACCACCTAACAAGTGAGTTTTGTGGCCCCTTTTTACGATTATACAATATTTCAATCATTTACAACTTGGGGAAAAAGTATGCTTACTCATTTTCAATGTTGTACAACTTACATACATTTTACATACAAGGAATCAACGTGATACTGTGTTGCAAGTACTATTTGATACATGCTTGGGTCTGCTGTGTGGTTCTATCTTTGCAACTATTTAATTCCAGTGTGGGGAACCGACGGTTAGGTATTGGTAGTACTACTGGGTTGACACCCCCACCCTCGTTCGATGGTATACTAGTTGGTACCATCAGTGGCCAGGAATGGGCCCTTGGGTGAATATATGCCGACAATTTCTTTGTGTACGTCGCTAGGTTTGGTTGCAAAGCTCATGTCATGTGAATTTACTTGTGTATATAACTGTATTCACGGTATTCCGCAACGCTTACATTATACAGCATCACTTACATTTTTATTACATAAACCTGCGAGCTCACCAACAATTATGTTGACCGTTTTAAGCATATCTTTTCAGGTGATCATGCAAGTCCAGGAATCTAGGTGTGCTGCCTTAGTGGAGACCCTAGGATGCATTTTGGGACTTAACATATTTTGATAAACAATCTTTTAAACAATGTTAACGCTTGTAAACAATTATCAACTTTTGAAACTTGTTCCCGGGTTGTGGGAATTAACATTTATAATTTCATCTTATGTGATTATGTGTTATCATTATCATGTTGCTTATGGCTATGTTGTCGTGAACACTGACTAAACACGACACAAGTCCCCTTGTCGTCGGGTGTCGTCATGACACGCTTGTCATCATTTATTTATATTGCATCTCTATCGCTTACCATGTGTTATGACGATCCCGGTCTCGTTACATCCCCGTGTTTCCGCTTTTAGCGGGGGTGTGACATTAGATCTCCCAGGATAGGGGATATGTACAAGCTTGATATGAACAATGCTTCCCCAATGGAAGAAGTATCATGCTTTCTTTCCAAAGCTGATGGTGATGAGTCAACACTATGGCATAAACGAATGTGTCATGTCAATTTTAAGACAGTGAATAAATTGGCTAAAAATAACTTGGTACATGGTTTGCCTAAAAAGGAATTTTTCTGCAAAGATAACTGTGTTGCTTGCCTGAAAGGGAAACAACACAGGTCTTCTCATAAATCCAAAGTTGTTAACTTTATCACCACTCCATTACACTTATTGCACATGGATCTATTTGGTCCCACAAGTATAATGAGCATTGGAAGGAAATCATATTGCCTTGTGGTTGTTGATGATTTTACTAGATTTACATGGGTAATCTTTTTAAGAACTAAAGATGAAACTGCTGAAACTTTAAAATCTTTTATTCTTAAAATAGAAAATCAAGTTGATCACAAGGTTAAAATAATTAGAAGTGATCAAGGGACTGAGTTTAAGAACCTAGTTCTTGACTCATTTTGTAACTCAAAAGGGATTGCCAGATAATATAGTGCTCCTAGAACTCCTCAACAAAATGGTGTTGCTGAGAGGAGAAACAGGACACTTATTGAGGCTGCTCGGACTATGTTAGCTGATTCAAAGCTGCCTCTAACATTCTGGGCAGAGGCAGTCAGCACTGCATGCTATGTGCAGAACAGAGTTCTTGTAGTAAAGCCACATGGAAAAACCCCTTATGAGTTATGGAACAAGAGGCCACCATTCATTGGCTTTCTAAGGTCCTTTGGCAGCAGGTGTACCATACTTAACACAAAAGACAATTTGGAAAAATTTGCTGAAAAGTCAGATGATGCTATCTTTGTTGGATATTCCTCCTACTCTAAAGCCTACAGAGTTTATAATATTAAAAACCAACAATTTGAGGAATCTTCCAACATTGTAGTTAATGAGCACACTCCTTGTGTTAAGGGGAATGGCCCTGATCATATCTTTAATTTAGAATTGTTTCCAAACTATTCTAAACCATCTTGTGAGAATGTTTCAGCTGGAACAGGTATTCAAAGTAACTCTGATGAAGATCAACTGTTTGAGCTTCCCAGACCTATTCCAAGTTCTCCAAGAGTTGCAACAAATCAAGTTTCCACTATTAAAAGATCTGACAGCATAACCATTTCAAGAGATAGTGGTACTTCAACAAGGGATTCACCTGCTGATTTTCAAATATCTTCAGGTGATCCTGCACAACACCAAGCTGATGGAAGCACCATCTTGAAGGAATAAGCAACTGTTAATGATGCTTCACAGCAAAGAGATGATGATGTTTCTCTTTCATTCAATCAGTCCTTATTGAATGAGTTTGAAACAACAGCTGGACCAAGTATTCAAGCTCCTGAGCAAAATATGTCCAACTTGGACTTATCTTTGCAACTGGAGGTGATTCCAAGACTCAGAATTCATAATACTCATCCAGCTGAAAACATCATAGGGGAAGTCTCTGAGGGTGTGAGAACAAGAGGACAGACTCATAATGGGAATGTCTGCTTGTACTCATGCTTCTTATCCCAAATGGAACCCAAGAAGGTGGAAGATGCCTTGAAAGATAGTAGCTGGGTTGAATCAATGCAAGAGGAGCTGCTACAATTCAAAAGACAAAAGGTTTGGAACCTATGTCCGCTACCATCTGGTCAAGTACCTATAGGCACCAAATGGGTATTCAGGAACAAAAGAGATGATAGAGGCTTGATTATCAAGAACAAGGCAAGACTGGTGGTTCAAGGATACACTCAAGAGGAAGGAATCGATTATACTGATGTCTTTGCACCTGTTGCAAGACTTGAGGCAGTTAGGATCTTCCTTGCTTATGCTGCATCCAAGAATTTCACTGTCTACCAGCTTGATGTCAAGTGTGCCTTTCTATATGGGGATATAGATAGGGAAGTCTATGTATGCCAGCCTCCAGGATTTGAAGACCCACAACATCCAAACTATGTGTGCAAGTTGGATAAAGCTCTATATGGGCTGCACCAAGCACCTAGGCTGTGGTATGAGACATTGTCTCAATTTCTCCTGAAGAATGGTTACACTATAGGTACCATTGACAAGACTCTTTTCATAAGAAAGTCTGGGAAAGACATTTTGCTTGTTCAAGTCTATGTTGATGATATCATATTTGGTTCCTCAAATGACCAAATGTGGAAAGACTTTGAGAGCATTATGAAGAAGAAGTTCGAGATGAGTTACATGGGAAAAATGGACTTTTTCCTTGGAATTCAGGTAAAGCAATTGATATGAAGGATTGTAAAGCAGCAAAGACACCTAAGTATGTCAATGATATCTTAAAGCGATTTGATATGAAGGATTGTAAAGCAGCAAAGACACCTATACCCAGAAACCACAATCTCTGCCCTGATTCTGAGGGGGAGGATACTGATCAACATCAGTATAGAGCAATAATTGGTTCTCTGATGTATCTCACAGACCTGATATCATATTTGCAACTTGCATTTGTGCAAGATATCAGGCTGCTCCAAAGGTGTCTCACCTAATTGCTGCCAAGAGAATCCTCAGATACCTCAAAGGAGCACCTAAACTAGGTCTCTGGTATCCAAGAAATAGTGATTTTAATCTCTATGGCTACTCTGACAGTGATTATGGTGGCTGCAACATCAACAAGAAATCAACATCAGGTGGATGTCAATTTCTTGGTGGAAGGATCATTTCATGGCAATGCAAGAAGCAATCTTGTGTCTCTACATCAACTGCTGAAGCTGAATACATTGCTGCTGCTAGTTGCTGTGCTCAGCTGCTGTGGATTCAAAACCAGATGATAGACTATGGATTCAACTTCATGAGCACTCCTATCCACATTGACAACAACAGTGCTATATCCATTACTGAAAATCCAGTGAAGCACTCCAAGACAAAGCACATTGATATCAGGTATCATTTCATTAGAGATATTCATGAGAAAAATCTTATCAAACTAATCAAAGTTGATTCAAATGAACCCTCACATCATCTTATCCAAAACACCCTTTAAACCGCCATTTCACCCATTTAAATACTTCCGGTTAATCACTTACATCCTTTTTATCCAAATTACTGCCCTAAAAGCTTTCTTCTTCTCCAATTTACCTTACTCCGAACTATCCTTCTGTCATCTTCTTCAATGGCACAAAACCCTCAGCATAACCAGGTCGCACTCCTTGATTCTTCAAGGGATGCTGACTTCTCAGATATCATTTCTTTCCTGACCCAATCCTCATACTACACTGCTTTGACTGTAAACCCTACAATCTATTCAAACCAAATGTTCGAATTTTGGGCAAATGGTCGGATTGAAACCCTAAACGGGGTTCGTGTTATAAGGTCGAGCATTTGTGGCCAAGAGTTGGTCATCTCTGAACAGATCATCAGGGAGCATCTCGAGCTCCATGATGAGGGCGCTCCAACGGACCCCAAAACAGATTTGGATAGTTCTTATCTCCAAATGGGATACGGTGGTGATGTTAGCAGGTCAACGGTCTACAAATTCAACTTCTCCTACAAGTGGAAGTTCCTGCTGCATGTGGTTCTTCACTGTCTGTCCAATAAATATGGGGGATGGGATCAAATCCCATATGAACTTGGGTGCTTAGTTCACGGGTTGGTACAAAGCCTCCGCTTCGACTATTCAAGGTTTGTGCTGACTAACCTTATGGGAAATCTTCAAAGGGACACATTCTTCATGTATCCCAGGTTTCTCCAGCACATTATCAACTGTGAGCTGGATCAGGGCAAGCTTGTCTGTGCAGCTGCTCTGACTGCTCCCCAAATGAGGCCGACCATCTTCAAGATCTTGAAGAGAGTGTCTACCAACTACACTGGAAGAGATACCGCACTACTTCCAGGTATGATTGAGCCAATGGCTCCTGGTGACATCCCTGTTAACCCCACAGGTGATGAACCCACACCAGCAACTACCCTCACCATTCCAAATCTACCTTCTCCACCCATTATTGTTACATACCAGAGACGTCCCAAACAAACCCTTGTTCAATCTACTCTGATTGAACAAGCTTCTCCTGTTCAATCCAAAAAGGCTAGAGTGGAACAAAGGGCTCCCACTCCGCCTGAGGTCCAACCATCCTTCACAATTGACCTCAATATGGGTCTTGAGTCTCCTCACTCTCAGACCCATGAGCCCGAAACCCAAGCTGATAGCCCTCAGGGAGAGTCTCTATACTCCCCTGAGCAACCACAAAGGGACAGCTCAATGCCTTTTGACATTGATCAAAGTCCCGGGTCATTAGGTTTTAACTCCTTATCTTTTACTGACCTTTTGACCGGAGCTGGTGAAGAGATTATGTCTCTTAAAGGCAATGAAGTTGATCCAAAACACCCTCTCAAGGATCAACAGAGCCTAGAGAGACCCCTTATCTCTAGCCCCCACCAGCAAAGCCTTACTGAGGTGAGTCCCACTGATGTGGAGGGGACTCATGTAGATTCAGCTGCCACTACTGAAGGAGCCTCAATGGATCCTCAGGACAGTGGTAACGAAACTGAGACTGAATCTACGGCAACCATGCCCTTTGATGCCTCTGAAAGAGACATCAATGTG
Organism: Flaveria ramosissima; assembly: GCA_025215565.1. Classification (NCBI taxonomy): domain Eukaryota; kingdom Viridiplantae; phylum Streptophyta; class Magnoliopsida; order Asterales; family Asteraceae; genus Flaveria; species Flaveria ramosissima. Next base: position 46,170,716 of record CM046040.1, read on the forward strand.
CAAGGGAAACTAGGGTGCCAAGAAACCACATCTGGTGGTGAGGATGAACATACCAGGTATGTTACCTCATCTCCCCGTGATTCTTCAAAAGAAGATGAGGGAAGTATGCAACTCACCATTCAAGACCTACTTTCTAAAGTCTCAAACCTTGAATCAAAGGTTAAGACTTTAGAGGATAGGTCTGCCACTCAGCAACTTGAGATTGAAACTCTCAAGGCCAAACTAGCTGAGACACAGATTGAGAGATCTGTTAGGCATGTACCAGTTCAGGTCTCCTTGACCTCTTCCTCTAGCTCATCAAGCTCTCAGGATGATGCTACCAAAAAGGGGGAGAGTGTTGAGAGACAAAGTCAAAGACAGGAAACCCAAAGTCAAGCTCTTACTTCTTTGAGCTCAAAGTATCCAATGCAACAAGCTGCTATCTTCCCTGAGCCTCCTCCAGTTGTTTTTCAAGTGGATCAAAGGATGCTCCAGGATCTCAATAGGTTCTTCAACAAGTTCCTATTGGAATCCCTCATAGAACGGCCCAGCCCTGATATGTCTGTGATTTACTTTGGAGCTCAAGAGCTTCAGAGGTTGAATGCACCTTCTACCACTGTCAAGGAAGTTGGTCAACCTAAGGTCCAAGTGGAACCTGAGATTAACTTCGAAGGGGAAACAAGGACTGATGGCCCAGCAACCGAAACAGTTGGGACAGAAAGTGTATTTTCACAGACTTCCGAAGCACAATTCAAAGCCTCGGAAGAACAAGCTCAAACTTCCGAAGCTGAGATTGCTGCTGCGGAAGGACTATTTTCTCTATCTGATGATCTAATAGTCACAGATGCAATTCTGGAACTTGCATCTGAGGTTATTAGGGAGGATTTTCTCACCCAACCATTAGCTCTGACATCTGCATTGACTCCAGCTCCCACCTCTACTACCCAACCTGGATCTTCCATCCAAGAACCCCCAAAGTCTAGTACTTCTGAAGACATCAAAGAAAGAGGAAGATGACTTCGGAAGAGCTTCAGGAGGAAGAAAGGTTGGAGAAGCTTAAAAGGAATGGTAGGCTACCAACTGGGAAACTGTTAGCTGCAAGTACCAAAGCAGCTGTAGCCAACCAGGAGGCAGTCAACAACCGAAGAAGGGTAGAGGTTATAGACAGACTTGTCAGTCTAGGGGCTGCAACTGAAGATGTACTCCTGCTACCATTAGAGGAGTTGATAGAGCTGGAAAAGGCAACCGTGCTGCTAAAACAGCAAAAAGAAGAGGCTGCAAGGTTGGCCTTAGAAGAGGAAAGGGAGAGAAAGGAAAGAGAAGCTGATCTGCAGCTCAGGAGAGAAAGGATAACCTTCCTACTCTCCAGAGGATTCTCTCAAGAGGAGTTGTCTCCATATAACAGTGATACGATCTTATGGCTCTTCAACAAAGAGCAAGATCAAATGGAGAAGGAGAGAAAGAGAGCTGCAAGGGAGAAGCTTGTGGAAAAGAAGAAGAAAGAAGAAGAAGCTGGACTGACCGCTGCCAAGAAGATAGGTGAGAAAGCCTGGATGAAGAGTTATCTCAAAGCTCATGGCTTCTCTGGCAGGCAGGTGGGTCCCATGTCTGAAAAGACTCTCCAGCGACTTGTCAGTGACATCAAGGCTGACATTCGCGCGGGGAAAAGGAAGGAGATGTATAGAAGGGGACAAGGGATGACCTTCAAAGCAACCACTCAACCCAAACTCCAAACCCAACCTCAACCTGAACCTATACCCTTTCCCTTCCCAATCAAAACCGAACCAACTTCTGAACCATTCACCCCTGAGCCCACACCATCACACCTACAAACCTCTTCACCTCAACCACTTAAACTACCTATCCTCCAACCCAAAACCTTAGCCAGAACCCAAACACCTCAACCTACCTAACAACCAATCAAACCATCCCCTCAGCCTTCTAAACATCTCTCCATGGAGGAATTCAAGGCAGTTAAGACTAAGCTCATCAACTGCACTACTCTGAGCGACATCTCCTGTGAGGAGGATTCAGTCAACTTGACTTATGTTGATGGATCTTCAAGTTCCCTCACAAGAGATCAATTTCTTGATTTGCCCAGAGGAACTTTGGACCAAGCTGCAAAACTCCTTGGCCTCAATTCAGATACATTGAATGAGGAAGAAAAGAAGCTGAGGAGAAAGCTGGTGACTCTACTAGATACAAAGAAAGGAGACAGGGTACTAAGACAACCTCTTGCACCCAGAAAGAAGATCATCCAGTGGAGGTTCGAAGACTCTTCTCACAACTTTGTTGTTGAGAGAGAGAATGGAGAGCTCAACAGGCTGAGTGCCTCATCTCTGCTACACTTAAGCAGGTTTGACATTGCTGAGTTAGCAGAGAAACCATTCTCCAACCCTTCAAACTCCGATGTAGCTGCCCACATCAGAAATCATCTAGGCAGCCTTCATATGGCCGAGCTTACTGCTAGAAGCAAGGTTGAAGAGGAGTTGAAACTGAGAGAGGAGGAGGAAAGGAAAGGATCAACAACCAAAGGCAAAGCCTTTTTACAAATGGTTGAAGGTCCTGAACTTGAGACCATAGTTAGATGGGAGTATGACTATAACTCCCGTCAACTAACTCTCTTCAGGGGGACACAACAGAGGGTACATGTCATTCAAAGCGATAGACTGGATCTCCTATCCACCAATGACTTGTACAAGCTTCTCAGCACTACTTCAGGGAAGAACAAAGAGACAGACAAATATCTTTTGTCCCTGGTGCTGAAAGCTTTGAGAAGCAGAAATAAGTGAAGTTTTGGTAGCATCAGCCTAGGGGGAGTTTGTTGGATCTAGAAAGGCTGTTGCAACCAAAACCAAGTCACTTAGAAGATTTTGGGTACAACATACAAAGGACTTCCGAAGCTAAGTATGGAACTTCCGAAGGAAGAAGGAGCTCTTCCGAAGACTAAGTGTAAAACACACTTCCGAAGACAAAGAACCTACTTCCGAAGATCAAGACTTAGAGATAAAGATCTGAAGTCAACTTCCGAAGTACAAGAAGTCCTCAAAGCCTCGGAAGCATAGAAGCATCTTCCGAAGTATAAGTGGCTTCGGAAGAACAAGTTCTTCCGAAGCCAGTTAACCTTCGGAAGACACTTCTATTATCCAGTGGACATAAGTATGGCCTCTCTGACACTCCGCTGCAAATCTCTGAGATACTGCATGGCGTTTTCTCAAAAGCCATGTAGTATACTTTAATCCACTGTTTACCTTTTTATGTTAGTACAGTTGCCATCTTTAGTTGGTGACAAAAGGTAAGTCATGGACATGTCATGACTACCATATCTTAGATAATACTTTATCTAAGATACCTTAACTTTAGCATTGTAGTATATGCTTTAGTCTTAGGTTTCTAGCTGGTATCAAGTATATCCGGCTGTAGGATCTAGTATATATAGTTTCTCATTGTAACTCTTGTTTCATGCTTGTAAGTGTCTTGTAATCTTGAGTTGAGAAGTAATATATACAAGTACCTTGAAAATATATCTCTGCTTGTTCCTTTGTTACTTATTATATTATTATCAACTCTTGCAAAAGACATTGCTTCATCTGATTTGAGTGTTATTATAAGTGAGTTTGAGAGAAATACAAGTGTTTAAGTGACAAACCCGATCCTGCAAGACTCAATCAAAAACAAGTTAAATAACTAGTCTTAGCTACTTTTATTGCGTAAGGGTAAGTAAGTCGTCTCCTCAAGGAATATGTGAAAAGTGTTTAATCCACGCGACTCGATTAACTAAAAGACACAAACTTTATAATTAAAAATTAGAACTTTGGATGAATTAATGAATAAACGTGCATAAAGAAAAGAAATTTAAAACTAATTTACTTAAAAATTGAAAAACAATTACTTCCGGGTTTTCAATTCTACAAGATCAACAATTTATACTTTTAAATTAGGGTTTGTAAGAACAATACTTCAAGATCTTAGCTTTTGATTGAAGTGACAACAAATAAACAAGCTTTTAAGATTCGTTCGTTCACAATCTTATCAATTTACCTGTATCAAATTGTCTACTTTTCTTAATAAGCTCACCATGTAAGAAAACCAAAAACTGATAATCAAGCAAACAACTTTATTTATAAGCAAACCTTTTAAATTAATCAAAACATAAAACTTCATTCAATCACTCAATATTCATTACAAAAACCTAATCAAAACATACCAAATATCTCACTAAATGAGAATGTAGTTCCAAAAGTAATCACGAAAAAGCCTAGCCACGCATCATCTTCATTATGCCTTTGATCTTGAATTGGAGAATATTTGTGGTTGAATTGGGGAGCCTTGGAACACCAAAAATCATCTAAAGTTCGTCACTTTTCATCTCCCAGAAGGTCAAGATCGAATTGTGGTTGATTTGGTTTAAATAAACTTGAAAATCCAAAAAATCCAGATGGTGTTAGGCATCGCGTATTGTACGCCCACCGGCATATGATACGCCGCCCATACGCCCAACTTTCTGTTCCTTTTGTCAAATACGCCTACCAATACGCCGCCTCATACGCCGCCCAACGCATGATACGCCCAAACCCGGAGTATCATACACCGGCTCTCTTTCTTGACCTCTTTTTTTCCATATTTTGATATTTACATCTTAAGTCCTTCAAATTTCATGTTTTGCTTCTTTTGCTTTCAGTTAAGCTACTTTAATATCCAAACACCTATAAATCAAAACATAAACAAATTCAACTTGTTCTACAATGTTAACGATGTAAAATCAAGCATCTTGATCAATTAAACACTAAAATATTGACTCGTGATCACTAACCATCTCTTTTTCATGTGTAGGAACAGCTAAAGACCAAGAGAAATGTATGGATCATTGATAGTGGTTGTTCCAGGATGCAGGACCGGTGAATGGGGTCAATGCAACAGTTTCATAATGATGAGAGGCTTTGAACACTTAACAGATCAAATAGGGATCCAGGTTTGCAACAGGGTGTTCCACCAATTCAAAGCTCCATTCTTGAGAGAGTGTGTGGAAAATCTTACCTTGTTCATCTCTACACAGTCACTTACTGCGTCCATCTCCTCTAACCATCTAATAGTTCCTGTCGCGCCTTCATTTCTATAGTAGTCTCTCGGTTTGCATGCCATGAATGCCTTGTAGTTACAACTAATTCGCACACGTGCTTCTTCTCCTTCCTCCTCGTTGTTGTTTCCATGGGTGTCATTGTTGCCATCTTCGTTCTCTTCTTCCGCGTGAGGTGTATCATGGTTACGCTCGGCGTTGACGTGGGCGGTGATAGCAGGAAGGGCGTTAACAATGGCTTCTGCAATTAGTTCTTGCAGTCTAGCTTCTTGGTCGATATTGTGGTTGGTGTTGGGGTTGTTATTGGTGCGGTGAGTGTTGTTGGTGTTTTCTATAGTGGTTTCATCTTGTCGGTTGGTACAAGCTCCCAAACAGGTGGTGACACCACCTATAGCATTTGGAGCACGTCCTTGTCCACTTCTCCTTGGCATGGCTAAAAATAAACAACTTATATATAGTTTTAAACTCAAGGGTTTCATATATAAAGTTATCATAGTATCACAACCTCTCATGCATATTAAGGAACATCATATCAAACAACCACAAATAGTCTTAACCATAGCAAAACCCACCATGAATACAAAATTTCAAATAAGTCCAAAGTACAATCTAGTGTGACATGAGTGAACATTCACCCATGTCCTACAGAATACATAGTTCATTCAAATATTAACTGCAGGATTGTTTAAGGATGGTCACTTACAACACAACAACACAATGAGGAGAGATCTTAGAACACTTAACAGATCAAATAGGAAACTGGTAACTTATAAGTATGATACTAAGAACACAAGTAAAATATGAGACAGAACAAGATTGCCAACAACACAAGTATTTGGTATTCAAGAATGTTGTATATTGTTCTCAAGTTCTTTTACAAGTATTACAAAGCATAGAAAGAAAGTTACAAGGACCTATGATACTTTATACTACATCCTACAGCCGGTCATACTTTGAAGGCCAGCTGGATACATAAGACTAGACAACAAAATAAAATGTAGAGTCAAAAGGCAGATTGCCTTTTGACTAGTGACTATGACATGCAATAGCTCACATCATAATATATTACAAAAGGGATAAAAGTACATAAAGTAGAAAGCACAGACTTAAGACTTCAATGTACAGTTACCAAAAACATGGATCTTTTCACCAACTCATGTAAGTTGGTGACTGAACAGAGTTGCAACGGAAAGGTGGTCCAACTTTATGGTAAACTACATCAGATAAAAGCATGTATCTAAAAGTCTTCGGAAGAAATCTGTCTTCACTCTTTGGCTTCGGAAAACTTGGTCTTTGAAGCTTCGGAAAACTTCACTTTTGGCTTCGGAAGATGTTGGTCTTTGCTTCGGAAGATTTTACACTTAGAATATTTTCTAGTGCATGGTGTAAAACTTCCGAAGCATTTCTACTCTATACTTCAGTGCATGCATGCAGGAAAGACTTTGGATGTTTTGGGTGCATCAGCCTTAGATGAAACCTTACATTAACCAATACATAATAAAATAAATAAAGACATATCAATAATGGCGGAGGCAACAGTAACGGGATCATGGGTCAAGCACACATTTATGAGCAGCCCATAAGAGCTTCCTCCTCATCCTTGCTACTAGGGACACCTCCTCGTCCCTCTCTTCTTTTAGGGTGTCGTAGTGTTAGTGTCGATGACACACTTCATCCATGGCGGAGTCTCCTATTAGCGGCCCCGAGTCATATAGGGGCGGGTCGACAAAGATCTGGTGAGACACACTAAAATAGCGCGCTGACTCGGCGTAGGGGTAGGTACAATACATCGACGGAGCCATATGGAAACTATGACCTGCTACCGTGTTACGCCCATAGGGCCCTGTCGGATATAATGAGGCCGGCGGAGGTGGTGGCAATGATGGCACGACCGGTTGTGGAGGCGCCTCAATCAGTCACGTAACCAAGTTACCCCATTCCTGCTGGAATGTGGGGACGGGTCGGACAGACATTCGTGCGGTTTGCCTCGCACGAGGTGCCATGCCCTCATCCCCGTCAGGTCATAAGGAACTGGCCCGGACGGCTACTGACGACCCAGACATGTCCTCCGAAGGGTCAGACTCCTCCATTTTCCAATCCTGGTTAGGGTCGGGCATCATGTACTTATAAGGGGCCTTCGGGTACAAATAGGGTCCCCATACTCCAGCCCAAGAGGGGCATACTCCCCTATCTCATGAGACCGCGAGGGTCCCGCACCCACATCTGGTAAAAACATGGGTAGTGGGATGGTGGTCTGGTAGCAGTGCAGAGGTGGGACATCGGGTGAGTCACTCATAAATGGTCTTTCCCATGTTCTGGTTTCCTGTCATATAATGAACAAACACAGTAAATTGCAACATGAATAGTATAAATATAATTAAATTCAAAAATTACAACTCAATATTATTCAAAATTTAAAGAATGTATGCAATGTTAAAGGTTATCCTCGGGTCATAGCTTAAGGGAGGGGTCTACTTCTTAGTTTTCGAGTTACCTAATGTGTGGTTAAAGCCTAGGTGTCTTATGGGTAAGTACCTAATTCGCTGTGAAACCATTGGCTCTGATACCTATCTGTCACATCGCGTGATCGATTGTTATCAACACAATGCTGTGGAAAATAGACATAACTTAATTAATTTGCATTCAATCATCCATAGTAATAATACAAATGCTTGTTAAATAATTTCTAATCCCAAATACATAAGTTTAATTCAAGTGTCACTAATGATAATAATTAGTAGGGTGGTGGCTAAACTCCAAATGTCCACCTAGGTCACTCTTATCCATGATCACTTGAGAAAATCATTATTATCCTAAAATACACACCTAAAATACGTCAACATAATGTTGGTTAGCTCATAAGTTTATAACACAAGACACAACACGATACATAAAATAAGATAACAAGAGTAATGGTTCACAAAAGAAAGTATCATAATCAAACCTGGACCGGGTGACCCTCCCGAGTGCTAAAACATCCCCTAACCCATACCCTGCAGGATTGATGTTGGTCTCACAACACAAGTTTATCTTACAAACTCACTTAATCTCACTAGGTTGATGAAGCAAAATCTCTAACTAAGTTGAAAAATAATATAATAAGTTAATAAAAACATGAATGGTTTTTCAAGATACTTGTATATATTACTTCTCAACTCAGTATTATAAAACTCTTACAAGCATAGTTTGATGAGTTACAATGAGAAACTATATATGCTACTATCTACAGCTGCTTATACTTGGATAACCAGTTGGAATTTACAACTAGACAAATACTACATTGCTAGAAGTAAATTATCTAAGATAACATACTATACTAGATTAGGTAGTTATGACAAGTTCACGACTTATCTTTTGTCATCAACTAAAGGTGGCAACTGTACTAATTGATAAAGAGTGAACAATGGATTAAAGTATGATCAAGTACATGGGCGTGGGAAAGCGCCATGCAGTATATCAGAGGTGGCAGCAAATGTTAGACCGACCATACTTATATCCACTGGTTCATAGTTAGTTCTTTCGAAGCTAAATGGCTTCTATAATAAGAAGTTATTTCGAGGCCATTTATACTTCGAAAGAATCAACTTCTTCCGAGTCTTATACAAGTCTTCATTACTTTATTATTCAGAAGACTTTGCCTTGAATCTCTAAGTGTATTACTTCGGAAGGAGAACTAGTTAGTGTTAGAAGACCGAGTTCTCCCTTCGGAAGTTCTTCATGTACTTCGGAAGGAAAACTACGTAGTCTCTGAAAATTGAGTTTTATCTTCGGAAGTTCTGTAAGGATTCCTATAAGTCTGATGCAGCCAAAAAATCCCAAGTCTCTCTGCAAGCATGCACTAAAGAACAGAAGTAGAAATGCTTCGGAAGTTTTACACCATGCACTAGAAATATTCTAAGTGTAAAATCTTCCGAAACCAAGACCAACATCTTCCGAAGCCAAAGTGAAGTCTTCCGAAGCTTCAAAGACAAAGTCTTCCAAAGCCAAATAGTGAAGACAGATTTCTTCCGAAGACTTTTAGAGATATGCCTTTATCTGATGTACTTTACCATAAAGCTGGACCACCTTTCCGCTAAAACTCTGTAAAGTCACCAACTTACATGAGTTGGTGAAAGGTCCATGCTTTTGGTAACTGTACATTGAGGTCTTGGGTCCATGCTTTCTACTTTATGTACTTTTATCCTTTTTGTAATATATTAGGATGTGAGCTATGGCATGTCATAGTCACAAACCAAAAGGCAGATATGCCTTTTGACTCTACATTTGATTTTGTAGTTGTATAGTCAATTGTATCCAGCTGGCCTTCAAAGTATGGCCGGCTGTAGGATGTAGTATAAAGTATCTCAAGTACTTGTAACTTTCTATCGATGCTTTGTAACTTGTAATAGAACTTGAGAAGCAATATACAACATTCTTGAAAACCAAATACTTGTGTTGTTTGCAATCTTGTTCTGTCTCACTTTTACTTGTGTTCTTAGTATCTTTCATTAACAAGTTAACCAGTTCCCTATTTGATCTGTTAAGTGTTCTAAGCAACTCTCCTCGTTGTGTTGTTGTGTTGTAAGTGCATACCCTTCACCGGTCCTGCATTTGGTATCAGAGCTTTTCAGGCTCTTGATATAAGATCTCACCATTTTAAGATCCCTCACACACACGAAATACTTAACAATTCAAATGGCAGCTATTACCAAAGCTGATATGGAAACTGGAACTATGACAAAGTCTCCACTGATCACTCCTGAAGACTTTGATACTTGGTGTCAAAGAATGGAAGGCTTCATCAAGTCTCAAGACTCCAGGATGTGGGACTCTATTGTTGAAGGACCTTACATACCAAGCACCACTTCTACTACTGGTGGTGGTATGATTCCTAAGGCTGTGGCTGATTACTCTAAAGCAGATAGAAAGAGAATAGAGATTGATCAAAAAGCCATGACAGCCCTTCAAACTGCTCTTCCAAACTCCATCTACAGAGGCTTCAAGAAGTGCAAAACTGCCAAGCAACTATGGGAGGCACTGAAGCTAATGTATGAGGGGTCTACTGAAGCAAAGGAGAACAAGAAGGATCTCCTGAAGCAGCAGTTTGAAAACTTCACCTTCAAGGCAGGTGAAACCATGACTCAACAATATTTCAGGTATGTTGAGATTGTGGATACTCTAATGGATATTGGAGTAACTCTTGAGAACATGGACATTGTAAGAAAGTTTATGTCCTCTCTTCCTAGACAATGGACACATTATTGTGTTGTTATCAAGAGGACTGAGAACCTTAAGACCCTTACTCTCATAGAGTTGTATGGTATTCTTAGTGGCTACCAAATGGAGATGAACATGCAAAACTCATCTGGTAACTCCAGCAATCAACTGAGTTCAGATCTCCATGTGGTTGAAAGGGAAAGCATTGAACCACAACATCATCTTATATGCTTCCCTGACAACTCACAAAAGGGCCCTTTCATCACCTTCCTAGAGACTCCAAGGGAAAGCTACACTCAAGGAAGTCCTTTCCAAGTGACAAGTTCTTCTCATGCCTTTGTCTCTGCTGATGAAACTTCAGGCAACTTTCTCTTCACTCTTGAAGATTTGGACTGTATCCATCCGGATGATCTGGAGTACATGGAGATAGTCCAGCAGACGGTTCTTCTCACTCACAGAGCCAAGAAGTTCTACAAGAGGACATGGAGAAAGTTTCCAAGCAATACAGCTAGTGGAAAGTTTGGGCTGGACAAAAGCAAAGTAAAGTGTTACAACTGTAACCAGATGGGACACTTTGCAAGAGAGTGTAAGGCACCAAGAACAAATGGTGGCCAAGCACAAACCAGACCAAACTACACCGAGAAAGCCCCCCAGAATGAGAAGCCAAAGCAGCAAGCTGCTGTTGCTGTTGAAGAAGAAAGCATTGCTAAGGCATTGCTAAGGCATTTCAAGTAGAAGATGCATCTCCAAACCAAGCACTCATGGCAGACCACGTTGAAGCCAAGGTATTGGAACATCTTTGTACTCCTGAATGCATTGCTAAAGTTAATAGATACAGGTCCTATAATTTAGAAATGAGATTTGATCTTGAGTCCTTAAATATTCTAAAAGCTGATTTTAAAAGAGCTGAAAATGATTATAAACTAAAGATAGAGGAATTAGAGAAAACCATTTCAACTCTTAAACATGAGCATACAAACTACAGGGCTCAGATCAAAGATCTCATTACTAAATTAACTAAATGCCAGGCTGAGCTTGTGATCAGTAAAGCCAAGGCAGAAAAATGTGTTCTTGAAGAAGAGACTTTCAAGAACATAATATCCTCATCCTTGCATGCAAAAGTTTGTTATCAAAATAAGCATGGACTAGGATCTTGTGAGATAGCTCCTCTACACACAATCTTGTCTGTAAGATCTCCTAGGTGTGGAACTTGTGAAGATGAGCTTCCTCTCATAGATCCTGTGACTGAAGAGGATGAAGAGGAGATGGTGGAGAATGACTCTGAGAAGAGTGAAGAAGAGCATTCTAAGAAGGGTCACCATCCCTCTGAGGAGAGCAAAGCTGTTGGGATGACCAAGTCAAGAAGAAAGAACTTGATCAGGAAGGCCAAAAGAAAGTCCAAAAAGGCTCAAGAGATCAAGGCTACCTTCAATTCTGCACAGAAACAAGTCTTCATCTCTGCAGGATTTGAAGTAGTAAAGGCTGAAGACACAAACTTGAACTCCATCAATAAGAGTTCTAATTCATGTCCAAATTGTAACATCCGTCATTTCAAAGTTTAAACCCAAACCCTAACCTATATTGAACTTCCATTTTTAAATTATTTTAATAATTTTAATGGATCAAATATATCAAATGTACAATTTAACCAATTACTGATAAATGTTTTATTTAATTTCCATCTATTAAAAAAAATCAATTAACAATTTATAATAATTTTTATAAATTATAAAATAAAGTTTCATAAATTTAAGAAACTTTAAATGTCATTCATGAGTTTCAACTACTAACTTAAAATAAAGAATTAAATCTCAAAGTTGAACAAGCTTATAAATTTATAAAATTTTTACAAGTAAATTTGAATTATTTTAAATTATACTTTTAAAAGATTAAGGCTTAAATTGTAAATTTGAAAACTTAACTCATAAACTATTTACCTTGAATGTTAAGTTTTATAAACTGCAGGGGCCTATTTGTAAATTAATAATAACCAACCCAAAACAACCCCACCGTCGACCCTGTCTCCGACCACCTCTCCGGTGGAGCTCCGGCAAACCTCACCCACTCCAAACGTTTGATTAAAACACAATTAAAGTATATCAAACCGCTCGTGAACTTATTTCGAACCCAAAGACCCGTTTTAGTTGCGTTTATTCGACGGTTATGGTGTTATCCTTGAAACCGAAACCTTGTTTATAGCTTTAACTCGTTTGAACTGAAACCAACCGAATTGAACCCATTTAAGAAAGGGAAAAGCTTCTAATTAAACTCTTAAAGCTTTCTGTAACACTAATTTCGTTCGAAACACACGATTTCATGGTGTTCGATCATCATCGTCTTCTTCGACCTGCAACTTAGTCGAAAGCCGTCTTCTGAGCAGTTTACATCAAAATTGATAGAGGGCTTTCATTTATCATCACCATTCGAAGCTTCCTGCATGATTAATTTGAATATAAACAACGATTGAATCTCGAACCAACTATACCTTAGTCGCGGCTATTCATCGTGTGCTCAAATTCTCATCTTTTCTCGAAACAGGTAATTAAACATACACGCATACTCGGTTTTCTTTGGGAAGCAAAAGCCCTAACTTTAATTCGATTAATAACATCAATTTGGTGTTCAATTGGATCCAAATCGAATTAGGGTTTATATGAAATTGGGGGAATTTTACAGTTAATGGTTTTTAAACATTTCAAACGAGCTTTTAGACAGATTTGGGCGCTGGCCCAGCCGGTTTAAACACTTACCACAGGTACATGGGGCACGGGTTCGATTCCTGGCACCAACATTTATTTTTTTAAAACTTATTTTGTTACCATTTTCAAAAATTAAGAAATTGTTATAATGATTTGAGCTAATATAAATTATTCTTGTTAACTGAATTTATTCCAGAAATCATCAATCTAATTTTTGAAATTTTTAAATAATATAATATATTAATTTTATTTAAAAACAAATAGTTTAATATTATAAAAAACTATAACAAAGGTTATTTAAAGGTTTGTCCTTTATTACTTTATGATAGTTTCCTTTAAATCAAATAAGTTATGTTGATAGGTCATTAGTTAATTAATTATTAAATTAAGTTTTAAAGGTTTTAAAACTTATGATCTTAAATTTAATTATTTTTTTTATTAAATCATTTATGTGTTATAAATATATTATAGCTCAAACTTAGATTAGTTCAAAATACTTTAAATCTATATGTTATAGATACTTTAAATAATTATTTAAATAATTAATTATTATCTAATCATCTAACCATGTTATATCATATTAATAAATCTATTCCTTAACTTTTATTTAAACTCTTGAAACTAATATAATTTTCTATTATTCTTCATTCTTATTTTAAGGTTTTGGATATTATTATACATTTATAAAAATCATTTAAAGGTTTAAAACTTTATGAAATGATTTAAATAATTTTAAGTTATTTTACAAGTCATTTAAATAAGTATTCAATTACCTATATCAAATTTTAATAATTAATTATTAAGTTAATTATTTCTTTTACACATTATACTAATCTTTATTAAATCAATAAATAAGTTTATTGAATCATTCATTTTTCAATTGATTTGTTCCATCTTCATTGAACCAAACCAATTGCATTACTTTATTTTATTTATTTAATTACTTAAACCCCAAATTCCAATTGAAACCCTAGTTCACGTCTAATCGTTAGTCTTATTATTGAACCTCACCTTGGAATCAATACGTTTAGGCATCTTGTAAGAGAAATCGTTGGAGCCTCGTTTACTTTTTTATCATCATCTTATTTATTTCAAGTGAGTATTTCCATACCCCTTTTTGCTTATTTTCACACTTTGGGGTGAAACATGTTAACTTATTATCATTGCACTTGTAAACTTATTTGAGACTTGTAATCTTTATGGCAATTCATCATGCAAAGTTGTGGTTAGTTGAACTTTTGTGGTTACCATGTTATGGCGTTATATGTACAATCATTAACTATTGCTAGCCCAGCGAAGTCATAGATCTATGGGCCAGACAAGCCTGCTTTGGTTGATCCAAGTACACTTAGCTGATCGTATAATCTTGTAAACGTTTGAGACTTGTAAAACTTTGTCGAGGTTTGATTGTTGCATTGTTCATAACATCCCTAATCACTTTATTCACTAACTTATGACTTGAATTGCCATCTTTTATATAATCTATGTATTAAAAACTATGGAATGCTCACCAACATTTTTATGTTGACCTTTTATTTTTAACATGTTTCAGGAATACCTCAAGTATGTGTTCTACTCTTTGAAGCTTATCACATCTAGGATTGGACCTAGAGATAAAATGGATGATCATGTTATATGTAGTATTTGTACATGATGTATTCTTTGTTGAAAACTTTTGCTTGTATTGTTACAATTGAATCTTATGATTAATATATTTGGATTTAATAAACAGCGTTATGTGGCTGTGAACAATCGTAACCCTCACATCTCGACGTTTCCGCCGTCTAGGTTGGGGTGTGACACAAATCATTCCATCATCGAGAAGAAGGCTGATCAGTTGTGCATTGCTGCTGTACAACCTGAACCATCCTGCTCCAAAGGTAGTTCTAACCCCACAAGAATTACCACAACATCTGCAAAGGTGAAGATGGAGAAGGAACGTGATCAAGTTCAGCCTTGTTCACAAAGAAGAACTCCTAAAAGGAATAAAATGTATTGTGTTATGTGTGGGAGTACCTCTCATCTTGCTAAAGATTATGTTTACAATCCAAGGAGTACTCTCCACATGACCAAGAAAGAAACTTCTAAGAGCTTGGAGAAGAAGAAGCAAGCTTCGGAAGGAAAATCTGTTTCCTTCGGAAGCTCCAAAATGAAGAAGAAGACAAGTGGAAACTTGCCTTCGGAAGAAAATATGGTCTCAGAAGAAAGGAATACTTCTGAAGCACTGAAGCCTGCTACAGTGAAAACAAGATCTTCCGAAGGGCCAGTCATCAAAACTTCCGAAGTCATCAAAACTTCTGAAGTATTGAAGGTCAAGTCTAAGCTTCCAAAGGTGGTATGGAAGTCTAAGAAAGACCAAGTGGCTGAAAGTTCTTCATCAATATCAGCAAATGATCCCTCTAGCATGACTATAGGATCAATTACTGTTGCATTGTCTTCAACTTCTTTTGATGAGCCCAAGACCAATGAGGCTTGGGTTTCCAAATGTAACTAATCTTCTCTTTTGTGCAGGGACAGCTCAAGACAAACAGAAATGTATGGATCATTAATAGTGGCTGTTCCAGGCACATGACAGACAATAGGTCACTACTCCAAAAGTTTGAAAGAATTGATGGAGGACCAGTTGCTTTTGGAGGAGATGCAGGAGGTTACATTACTGGAAAGGGCAAGGTCACAAATGGTAAGCTCAGCATTGAGAAGGTAAACTTTGTTAAGGAGCTTGGGTACAATCTTCTGAGTGTATCCCAATTTTGTGATCAGAGTCATAACATGCTCTTTACTGAGCATGAGTGCATTGTTCTTAGGCCCGGGGTGGTCATTCCTCATGAGCACATCTTGCTCAGAGCCCCCAGGAAAGGGAACATGTACAAGATGGACTTGCAAGAAACATCTCCCTCAGGAGAATTTCCTGCTTTCTATCTAAAGCAAATAATGATGAATCTTTCCTCTGGCATAAAAGAATGTGCCATGTAAACTTTAAAAACATGAATAAATTAATTAAGAATGATTTGGTAACTAGAATACCAAAGAAAGAGTTTACAAGTGATGACCACTGTGTTGCATGCCTAAAAGGGAAGCAACACAAGGTATCTCAAAAGCCAAAGGAAAGAAACTCCATCATTAATCCCCTACACTTATTACATATGGATCTCTTTGGCCCCACCAGTGTAATAAGTCTAGGAAGGACCTCTTATTGTTTGGTGATCACAGATGATTTTACAAGATTCACTTGGGTCTTTTTTCTTAGAACTAAGGATGAGACTCCTAAGATTCTGAAGAATTTCATCTTAAAGATTGAGAATCAATGTGATCACAAGATCAAAGCCATAAGATGTGATCAATAAACTGAATTCAAGAATCAAATCCTTGATATATTTTGTGATGAAAAAGGTATTACAAGACAATATAGTGCTCCCAGGACTCCTCAGCAAAATGGTGTTGTTGAGAGGAGAAACCGGACACTAATTGAAGCTGCAAGAACTATGTTGTCTGACTCTAAACTGCCCATCACCTTTTGGGCAGAGGCAGTGAACACTGCTTGCTATGTGCAAAACAGAGTTTTAGTGGTTAAGACACATGGTAAGACTCATTATGAACTTTGGCACAAGAGAAAACCCTTCATTGGTTTTCTCAGGTCATTTGGATGTCCTTGCACCATCTTGAATACCAAGGATCAAATTACTAAGTTTGCTGAGAAATCAGATGATGGACACTTTATTGGATACTCTTCTCAAGCTAAAGCTTATAGAGTATACGATCTTAGAACTAGAGTAGTTGAGGAGTCAGCCAATGTGACTTTCAATGAGCACACTCCGAGTGTGAAAGGTTCTGGTCCGGATTGGCTATTTGATCTTGATTTAGTTACCAACTATTTAAACAAATCTTGTGAGAATGTTTCAGGATCTACAGATATATTACCAACAGGTGATCCTGACCCAAGATTTGAGCTAAGAAGACCCTCAGGTTACACATCTTCAGCTCCAGTGGTAACTATTCCTGCAAATGAAGCTTCTACCAGCACATCAATGACAAATCCTGTTGATGATTCTGGGATGCCTTCAAATTCCAGCTTAGAGGCACAAAACTCAGAAGAAGGAGCTTCAAATGTTAGAGAAAATGGTGGTGGTGAAAGTGATCAAGAATTTCTTGATGCTGATAACCATTGCATTGAAGACAACATCAATGATGTCACACACTCATTGGATCAAGTCAATCTTGATAAGTGTGGTGATGTGGAGGGTGAATCTTCTTTTCTAGATCAAAAATTTTCAAATCTAGATCTGTCTAAGCAACTTGCTATGATCCCTCAGCTAAGGATCCAAAAGTCTCATCCTACCACAAACATCATTGGAGATGTTGATTCAGGGGTGAGAACAAGAGGATAAACCCATGAAGCAAATGTTTGTCTTCACTCTTGTTTCTTGTCCCATATAGAGCCAAAGAAAATTGATGAGGCTCTAAAGGATGGAAGTTGGGTTGAAGCTATGCAAGAGGAGCTGCTTCAATTCAAAAGGCAAAAGGTTTGGAACCTTTGTCCTCTTCCTCAAGGGAAGACTGTCATAGGAACCAAATGGGTTTTTAGAAACAAGAAGGATGATAGAGGACTTGTCATCAAAAACAAGGCAAGACTAGTTGTTCAAGGATATACTCAAGAAGAAGGAATTGACTATACAGATGTTTTTGCCCTTGTGGCAAGACTTGAAGCTGTTAGAATATTCCTAGCTTTTGCTGCATCCAAGAATTTCAAGGTCTACCAACTTGATGTCAAGTGTGCTTTTTTATGGGGTGATTGATGAAGAGGTATATGTCAGACAACCACCTGGGTTTGCAGATCCTGATCATCCTGATTATGTTTGCAGGCTTGATAAAGCTCTATATGGGCTGCACCAAGCACCAAAAAAGTGGTATGAGACTCTATCTCAGTATCTCAAACATGGCTACAAAAGAGGTACTATAGATGGAACTCTCTTCATCAAAGGAATAGGAAATGACATAATGCTAGTTCAAGTATATGTAGATGACATTATCTTTGGGTCAACTAATCCAAAGCTCTGCAAAGACTTTGAGAAGCTGATGAAGGACAAGTTTGAAATGAGTGCCATGGGGGAATTCAATTTCTTTCTAAAAATTCAAGTGAAGCAAGTTGACAATGACATCTTCATAAGTCAGTCAAAGTATGTACAAGACATACTTAAAAGGTTTAACATGACTGATTGTAAGGTTGCTAAGACACCCATAGCCAGAAATCACTCCCTTGGACCTGATCTTGAGGGGGAGTATGTTGATGAACACCTCTATAGGGCAATGATTGGGTCTCTTATGTACCTCACAGCTAGCAGGCCAAATATCATGTTTGCTACATGCATTTGTGCAAGATATCAAGCCAACCCCAAGATGTCACATCTGGTCACTGTCAAAAGAATTTTAAGATATATCAAAGGTACTCCATCACTTGACCTTTGGTATCCAAAGAATTCTGACTTTAATCTGTATGCTTATACAGATAGTGACTATGGTGGTTGCAACATGACTGCAAAGTCTACACCAGGGGGATGTCAATTTCTTGGTGGAAGAGTAGTATCTTGGCAATGCAAGAAACAATCATGTGTGTCTGCATCAACTGCTGAGGCTGAATACATTACTGCTGCAAGTTGCTGTGCTCAAGTGCTTTGGATTCAAAATCAGATGCTGGACTATGGATTTAACTTTAAAGAGACTCCCATCCACATAGACAACAATAGTGCTATCTCCATCACAGAGAATCCTGTGCAGCACTCAAGGACAAAGCATATTAACATCAGGTATCATTTAATTAGAGATAACTTTGAAAAGGGATTAATCAAACTAGTCAAAGTTAACACAAATAAACAATATGCTGATCTGTTCACCAAAGCTTTTGATGAGCAGAGATTTAAATATCTTGTATCAGCTATTGGGATGATTAACTTTGAATAACTTTTCCTTAAACTTAATCATATTTATTACTAAAACCTGTGTGTCCTAAGTTGTCTATTATATCACCTTCATAAGCCTTTGTTTTCTTTGGAAGAAAAATCTTTTCAAAAGACTTTTCTTAGATTTTTGAAAATCTTGATTTCTTCGGAAGATTCAAAATTACCTTCGGAAGTAGTTTATGTCTTAGTAAACAAATAATTGCTTCAGTGATCTTACCTTCGGAAGAAATTTCTGAAATATCTTCCGAAGCTTAAAATCAACCTAAGTACTTTTAAAGATATGCATTTATCTGATGTACTTTACCATAAAGCTGGACCACCTTTCCGCTGCAACTCTGTAAAGTCACCAACTTACATGAGTTGGTGAAAGGTCCATGCTTTTGGTAACTGTACATTGAGGTCTTGGGTCCATGCTTTCTACTTTATGTACTTTTATCCTTTTTGTAATATATTAGGATGTGAGCTATGGCATGTCATAGTCACAAGTCAAAAGGCAGATATGCCTTTTGACTCTACATTTGATTTTGTAGTTGTCTAGTCAATTGTATCCAGTTTAAAGTATGGCCGACTGTAGGACGTAGTATAAAGTATCTCAAGTACTTGTAACTTTCTATCAATGCTTTGTAACTTGTAATAGAACTTGAGAAGCAGTATATAGCATTCTTGAAAACCAAATACTTGTGTTGTTTGCAATCTTGTTCTGTCTCACTTTTACTTGTGTTCTTAGCATCTTTCATTAACAAGTTAACTAGTTCCCTATTTGATCTGTTAAGTGTTCTAAGCAACTCTCCTCATTGTGTTATTGTGTTGTAAGTGCATACCCTTCACCGGTCCTGCAAGTTCTTTATACTTAAGCTTCGGAAGATCTTTGACTTGTCTTCGAAAGAGTAGCTTTGTCTTCGGAAGACCACTTCAATTGTAACTCAAAATACTCTAAGTGTTGTTTTGGTTGTATCAAGCTCATATAATCCAACAAACTCTCCCTAGGCTGATGCTACCAAAACTTCACTTTCTTCTATTCCTCAGAGTCTTTAACACCAGGGAAAGCAACTATTTATCTATCTCTTTGTTCTTCCCTGATATGGTGGTGAGGAGCTTGTACAAGTCATTCATAAATAGTACATCTAATCTGTTGCTCTGAATGATATGTACTCTTTGTTGTGTCCCTCTGAAGAGAGTTAGTTGATGGGAATTACAGTCATATTCCCATCCAACTATAGGATCCGAAGTTAGGCCTTCAACCATCTGTAGGAATGTTCTTCCTTTTATGGTTACACCTTTGTTTGATCTAGAAAGGCTGGTGCAACCAAAACCAAATCACTTAGACTATTTTTGGGTGCAACTAATAAAGGACTTCCGAAGCAAAGTGTGGAACTTCCGAAGGAAATGGAGTTCTTCCGAAGACAAAGTGCAAGATCATCTTCCGAAGGAAAATTCCAACTTCCGAAGACAAAGTATTCACTTTCAAAGTTCAAGACTTAGAAGAAAAGATAAGAAGGCAACTTCCGAAGTATGAAGATTTGAAGAAGTCCTCAACCCTCGGAAGAAGTAGCCTCTTCCGAAGTATAAGTGGCTTCGGAAGAACTTGTTCTTCCGAAGCCAACTAACCTTCGGAAGACACTACTATGAACCAGTGGACATAAGTATGTTCTCTCTAACACTCCGCTACAGACCTCTGAGATACTGCATGGTGTTTTCTCAAAAGCCATGTAGTTGACCATACTTTATTCCACTGTTCACCTTTATCAGTTAGTACAGTTGCCAACTTTAGTTGGTGACAAAAGGTAAGTCATGGACATGTCATGACTACCATATCTTAGATAATAATTTATCTAAGATACCTTAACTTTAGCATTGTAGTATATGCTTTAGTCGTAGGTTTCCAGCTGGTATCAAAGTATATCCGGCTGTAGGATCTAGTATATATAGTTTCTCATTGTAACTCTTGTTGTATGCTTGTAAGAGTCTTGTAATACTTTTAGTTGAGAAGTAATATATACAAGTACCTTGAAAATTATTTCTTTGTGTTCTTTTGCTGCTTAATATATTATTATCAACTCTTAGAAGAGATTCTACTTCATCTGATCCGAGTGTGTTACAAGTGAGTATTGAGAGAAAAACTAAGTGTTTAAGTGACAAAACCCGATCCTGCAACCTTCTTCTACTTCCTGTGCTCTTCTTTTCAACTTTTCTTCAGTCTGGCTTTCTTTGTAAGCTCAGGAAGATGAAGACTGCTTAGATGAAATCTGATGTGAGCAGTAATTTGAGAGTTGGAGGGATTGGAGAATGGTTTTTCTGCTAACTTAGCAATGTCAAATCTGCTGGAGTGTAACAAATCTGGTGTATCAAGTCTGTTTACTTGACCATTCTCCCTTTCCACAGCAAAGCTGTGTGAAGGTTTATCGAACCTACAGTGTACAATTTGCCTTCTAGGATTGAGGAGCTTAGTTGGCAGCCTATCCACTTTCCTGGTGTCCAGCAGAGTCACCAGTCTTCTTCTTAACTTCTTCCCTTCTTCTTTAAGAGTGTCTGAGTTAGTTGCAAGAAGTTGGAGAGCTTGGTCCAGTGTTCCCCTTGGCAGATCAAGGAATGCATATATTGTGAGAGAACATGAAGACCCATCAATGTATTTCAGTTTAATAGACTCTTCCTCACAAGAAATGTCGCTCAAAGTTGTGCAGTTGGTGAGCTTCCTTTTGATCTCCTTGAACTCTTCTAAGGATAGGGGCTTAGATGGTTTAGAAGATGGTTTGGGTAGTGATTGGGTTCGGGGTTGTGTTTTGGGTTTAAGGATAGGTGGTAGTGGTAGTTGTTGAGTAGCAGTGGCTGAGGATGTAGGCAAGGTTGATGGTGTGGGTTCAGGGGTGTAAGGTTCAGTTGTTGGTTCAGTATTGATGGGAAAAGAAAAAGGTGTGGGCATATGTTGGATCAAGTAAGGCTGGTGCAACCAAAACAAACACTTAAACAATTTTGGTGCAACTGACAAAGGAACTTCAGAAGGCAAAAGAAGAACTTCCGAAGGTAAATGCTGATCGTCCGAAGGTCAAGTCTAAAAGAGCTTCCGAAGAGAAACTCCAACTTCCGAAGACAAATCTTCCTGCAGGACCGTTTAAGGGCTTGAACAATATTACAACACAACAACACAATGAGGAGAGCAAACTAAACTTTGATCAAACAGTGAACTGGATTAACCAAGTTGATACAAAGAACACAAGTAAAGTAAAGAGACAGAACAAGAGAGTTGGGTTTCAAGGAGGCAGTATATTGCTTTCTCAAGTTCTTTTACAAGTGTTACAAAGCATAAAGAAAGATACAAGAACTTGAAATACTTATACTACAACCTACAGCCGGCTATACTTTGAAAGCCAGCTGGATACAATTGACTAGACACTAACAAAATCAATTGTAGGATCAAAAGGCATATCTGCCTTTTGACCTTGTGACTATGACATGCCATAGCTCACATCCTTATACATTACAAAAAGGATAAAGTACATAAAGTAGAAAGTTACAGACTCAAGACCTCAATGTACCGTTACCAAAAGCATGGAACTTTTCACCAACTCATGTAAGTTGGTGACTTTACAGAGATGCAGCGGAAAGGTGCTTTATGGAACAGTACATCAGATAAAGCATGTGTACTAAAAGTCTTCGGAAGAAATCTGTCTTCATAGGTTGAAGCTTCGGAAGACTTTGTCTCTGAGGCTTCGGAAGACTTCATGTTTGGCTTCGGAAGATATTGGTCTTGGCTTCGGAAGATTTTACACTTAGAGTATATTCTAGTGCATTGTGTAAAACTTCCGAATCATTCTATACTTCAGTACTTAGTGCATGTTGTAGAGACACTTTGGATGTTTTGGGTTGCATCAGACTTAAGGAATCCTTACAAACTCCCCCTAGGCTGATGCTACCAAAACACTTAGAAGATCTTCAAATGTTGGTGGTCTTCAGTACAATCATGACCATTCCTTTCTTCATTAGATGATCAGGATCATCAAGACTTTCATAGTATCTTCTCATCTCAAAGAGATCATGCAGAGGTAAGTTGATTATGTCTTGCCAGGAGTAGACATTCTCAACACCTTGATCTCTGATTACATGCCATCTTTCTGGATTGGTAGAGTAAGTTCAGGACAAGATGGGTGTCTCAGTTGTTAGAGGAGCCACTTGCATAGGAGTTGATTGGGCTGCCTCATCATGCACTTCCTCAGGTTGATCTGATTCAGCATGAGGTGTAGAGGTAGATGACTTAGGCTTCTTCTTCTTTGTCTTTGGTTTAGAAGTCATTCTCTTCTTCCTCTTAGATGACTTTAATTGAGAAGACTGGTCTGCAACACCTTGTTGATCATCATTGTCTTTCTCAGTTGGGTGTTCCTCCCTCACAGGTTCAGAAGGAGAGGGAGTTTGACCCTGCCTTGGATCAGAAGATGAAGCTTGCTGAGGCTCAGCTGGAGGTTCTGGTTGAGGTGTCTCAGGTTGTTCAAACTTGACCTCCACTTCAGGTGGGACTTGACTTGGAAGAGAGTGCAAGTCAATCAGTTCACCACTCTTAATCTTCTGCTTGATCACCCTTATATGCTCATCCATTGTGGATAGAGACATAGGGCCAAGTCTCCTTCTGGAGAATCCATATAGCTTCAAGAAGCTCATCATTCTTTGTCTGTCAGCAGACTTCTTTACACTCTTTTGAATGATGGCTCTTGACTTTGCAGCTTCTTCCCTTAGCTTCCTTTTGGTTGTCTTTCTTTCTTTGACTAGCTCAAGCTCAAGTTGCTTTAGGTACTTAAACTCAATGAAGTCATAGGACAGGGGAAGAAGTGCATCTGCCTGATAGAAGCCTGTGGCACTCAGGTAGTTGATCATCTTGATCCTATCTTCTTCTTTATCTACCTGAGGTTCTTGTGGAGCCACATCTTCCTGTGCAGGACTTTCTTGAACTGGAGAGAGAGTGGGAGCATGCTTGTAGAGCCTTTTCTGTCTCTTCTCCTCTTTGAATTGGAGAAGTAGCCTTGCATCCTCTTTCTCCTTCATCTCTCTTGACACTTCCATGTCAGCCAGTTCATTTAACTCTTCTAAGGGGAGGGAGATGATTTCATCAATATCATAGTTCCTGGTCTGTAAATAAGTAATCCTGACTGCCCTTAACTCATCATCTTGAGTATTTGGTCTGGGGGCAGCCCTGATTGCAGCTTGCATAAAGCTTGATGACCCAGAGGAACTTTCTCCCCTTAGCTTCCTTTTCCTCTCTCTCTCTTCCTCCTCAATTTCCTCAGGAGTCATTATCCTTTTCCCTTTGTCACCAACAGACCTTTGTGACTCAGGGTGGATAGAGGCTTGACCTTCATTGCTTGGTGTAGCTTCCATGCTCTGGCCAGAGAGAGGCTGAGAAACACCTTCACCAGCAGGTGTCTCAGAAGGAGTTTGAACCTCTGCAGCAGTTGTTGATGATGAGACAGGGGTCTCAGGTTCTGTCACTGGGCCTTCAGTCAAGGTTTCCCCTATGAAACTAATCTTAGGGTCCACCTCAACATCTAGTTGACCGATGACATTGCCTGATTGCCTAAGTCTCCTTCTTAGAGTGAACTCTGCAAGGATCCTATCTTGGATTCTTTGAGCCAATCTGTCAGCTTGTCTTGAATTGCTTGGATTGACAAGTGGCATGTTGACTAAATCCAATCTTTCATAGAAGTTCAGGCTTTGGAAATCAAACACTTCTTGTTGCCCTTGAACTCTGTGAAGGATAAGGGCTCTTCTGTCAGCATCATACCTCTACCTTATGATGTAGTTGGCAGTTCCTTGTGGTGGAGATGAGACAGCCCTTGGTATACCTTCCTCAAAGAGACTCCTGATGATAGAGTCTATAGAGTCCACATTAATGTGAACTTGAGGAAGTTACTGAGAATGCACAACAGCAAGTGAGGATGGTGAGTCCTCTATGTCCATTCTCTGTGAAGAACTCCCAGGTTCTGTGGTTGTAATAACTTTCTCCCCCTTTTTGGTAGCATCACCCACTTGCATAGGTGAGCTAGAGGATAAGTCAATCACTTCCATAGGTTCTTGTGTTCCTGGTTGAGCTCTCCTTAAAGGTCTCCCAGCTAGTTTTTCCTTTAGATATGAAATCTGAAGTTGCTGATCATTGACCCTGTTTTGTAAGGTAGTCACCTGAGATTCCAAGTGACTAACCTTAGAGACTAAATAGGAGCATGTTTTTGACAATTTCTGCACCTTTAGTCTCAGATGCCCCTCTTCTTCATCAGAAGAATCATTGGGGGATGAGATGATTGGACCAAAGTCCTCTCTCTCACCACCAGCTTGAGGTTCTTGGCTGCTGGTTTTCCTCTGCTCGCTAGCAATCTCAGTTGAGATGCCAGTGGGCTGAGTTGCCATGGTTGAGGTCTTAATGATGTAATCACTTTCAAAAGTGAGAGCCTCTTCCATATGGACATCCTGAACATGTTCAGGAGTGGCCACCTCAGCAACAGGTGACTGATGTAGGATAGACTGAGGAAAGTCAGAGGTACTCATCTCTCTTTGAGTAGGGGAGGAGAAGAGAGACTCATGGTACTCACTGAATCCTAAGTCTTCATCAGTATAAAAGGATAGGTTGGGAATTGGTTGGTTGAGATCTAAAGGCTGGGGATGGTAACTGTCCCCTGAAGGTTGTTTACTTGAGTGTTGAGACTCAGAGTGAAGGCTTAAGGCTGTTGGGCTTTGAGCTCATCAGGGTGAGCATGAGGAACCTCAGCCCTGATAGGTGAAGAAATGGGAGTGGTTTGCTCCTCAGGGGAAGTGGGAGCTCTAGTGTCCACTTCCTCCTGTATGGTTGAGTATTTGGGGACCTGCACACACTCAATAGCCTGAGCAGGGGTTCGTTTGGATTTTCTTTGGTAGGTGAGGGTGATTTGTTGTCTTTTTAGAGGTAAGGATAAAAGAGGTGTGGGTTCAACACTAGCTTGTGTTGCTAGGTTGTCACCTTGAGCAATGAGCTCTAACATTTTGGGGACTAGGGCTGTTTCTACCCCTGAGAAGCCTACAGTTGGCTTCTTCATTATTTTAAAGATGCCGGGCTTCATCTGTCCCAATTTAAGAATATTACTTGTTTCCCTCAACTGTGAGCCCAGTTCACAGTTGAGAATGTGTTGAACATATCTAAGAAACATATAATACTCTAAGGAGTCTAAGTTTGCAAGTAAATTAGTATAAACAAATTGAGAATACCTGAACTTGACCCCCTGAATCATTCCATGAACTATAAAGGAGAGATCCTCAGGAATCTGGTCCCACCCACCATGCTTGTTTGATAAGCTGTGGATAACCACATGGAGCAGGTATTTCCACTAGGATGAGACCTTCCCTTTCCTGAAGGTCTTTACAGAGAAATCTCCCTCATAGCCCCTCTGCTCAAAGGAATGATTAACAGCTTCCTTTGGGAAGGACAACTCACCTTCTTCATCATCCAGCTGCAAATGATGGTTAATGATGGCTGGAGTGATGAAGATTGTCCTCCCTTGCACTGTGGCAGACAGTGCCTTCTCCCCATCCATAATGACCTCTTGGCAGGTCTTCCAGAATTCAAGCAAGTGATCCTCATACAGAATAGGATCAATGGTCAGGGAGGTGAAATAGTTGGATAGAGTTAAGAATTGGCAAATCTCTGAGAAACTTGCATCTTTCTCAGAGCTTAACAGAGCAACTTGATTATGTTGCCTGTGAAGTTGCATGGAGAAATCTGGGTTGTTTCTGCGGTTAAGGTTGGCCATTTCAGAAGCTTAAGGGTGAAGAAAAGTAGAAAGCAAAGGCGGTTTAGAGAATTAGGTTAGAGGAATAGTGGAATTGAGGAAGATAGTGAGGAATAGTGGACACACATATTTTAAGAAGAAAAAATTAGAATTAGTTTTAAGAAAAAGTCTACTCAAAGTTAATCATCCCAATAGCTGATATCAGATATTGAAATCTCTGTTCATCAAAAGCTTTTGTAAACAGATCAGCATATTGTTCATCTGTATGAACTTTGACTAGTTTAATTAATCCCTTTTCATAGTTATCTCTTATTTAATGATACCTGATGTTGATGTGTTTGGTCCTTGAGTGCTGCACAGGGTTCTCAGTGATAGAGATAGCACTGTTGTTGTCTATGTGGATAGGAGTCTCTTTGAAGTTAAATCCATAGTCCAGCATCTGATTTTGAATCCAAAGCACTTGAGCACAGCAGCTTGCAGCAGCAATGTATTCAGCCTCAGCAGTTGATGCAGACACACAGGATTGTTTCTTGCATTGCCATGAGACAACCCTTCCACCAAGGAATTGACATCCCCCAGATGTAGACTTTGCAGTCATGTTGCAACCACCATAATCACTATCTGTATAAGCATATAGATTGAAGTTAGGATTCTTTGGATACCATAGACCAAGTGTTGAAGCACCATTGAGGTATCTTAAAATCCTTTTGACAGTGATTAAGTGAGACATCTTAGGGTTGGCTTGATATCTTGCACAAATACATGTAGCAAACATGATATCAGGCCTGCTAGCTGTAAGATACATAAGAGACCCAATCATAGCCCTGTATAAATGTTCATTCACACACTCCCCCTCAAGATCAGGTCCAAGGGAGTGGTTTCTAGCTATGGGTGTCTTAGCAATCTTACAATCAGTCATGTTGAACCTCTTGAGTATGTCTTGAACATACTTTGTCTGACTTATGAAGATGCCATCTTCAACCTGCTTCACTTGAATTCCCATAAAGAAATTGAGTTCTCCCATTGAACTCATTTCAAATCTGTCTTTCATCAGCTTCTCAAAGTCTTTGCAGAGCTTTGGATTAGTTGAACCAAAGATGATGTCATCTACATATACTTGAACTAGCAATAAGTCATTTCCCTGTCCTTTGATGAAGAGAGTTCCATCTATAGTACCTCTCTTGTATCCATGTTTACAAAGATACTCAGACAGTGTCTCATACCACTTCCTGGGTGCCTGATGCAGCCCATAAAGAGCTTTGTCAAGCTTGCAGACATAATCAGGATGATCAAGGTCTACAAAACCAGGTGGCTGTTTGACATAAACCTCTTTATCAATCACTCCATATAAGAAAGCACACTTTACATCAAGTTGAAAGACCTTGAAGTTCTTGGATGCAGCAAATGCCAGGAATGTCCTAACAGCTTCTAGTCTTGCTATAGGAGCAAAGACATCAGTGTAGTCAATCCCTTCTTCTTGTGTGTATCCTTGAACAACTAGTCTTGCCTTGTTCTTGATGATGATTCCTCTATCATCCTTCTTATTCCTAAAAACCCATTTGGTTCCAATGGTAGTCTTCCCATGAGGAAGAGGACAAAGGTTCCAAACTTTCTGCCTTTTGAATTGAAGCAGCTCTTGTTGCATAGCTTCAACCCAACTTCCATCCTTTAGAGCTTCATCAACTTTCTTTGGCTCTATCTGAGATAAGAAACAAGAGTGAAGACAAACATTTGCTTCATGGGTTTGTCCTCTTGTTCTTACCCCTGTGACAACATCTCCAATGATGTTTGTGGTGGGGTGAGACTTGTGGATCCTTAGCTGAGGGATCACAGCAAGTTGTTGAGAAAGATCCAAATTTGAGAAATTTAGATCTGGCCTGGAAGATTCACCCTCCACATTATCACACTTATCAAGATTAACTTGATCCAATGAGTGTGTGACATCATTGATGTTGTCATCTATAGTGTGGTTATTGGCATCAAGAAATTCCTGATCACTATCACCATCACCATTGTTGTCTTCTACAATTGAGGTGTCTTTGTCTGGTTGAGAAGCCTCTGAGCTGGAATTTGAAGGCATACCAGATGTATCAGCTGAATTTGTCATTGTTGTGCTGATAGAGACCTCATTTGCTGAAGTAGTTCCAACTGGAGCTGAAGATGTATGAGTTGAGGGTCTTCCTAGCTCAAATCTTGGATCAGGATCACCTGTATTTAAATTTTCTGCAGATCCTGAAACATGCTCACAAGATTTGTTAAAACAGTTGGTAACTAAATCAAGATCAAACAGCCAATCAGGACCAGAACCAGCCACACAGGGTGTGTGTTCATTGAAAGTCACATTGGCTGACTCCTCAACAATTCTAGTTCTGAGATTGTATACTCTATAAGCCTTAGCTTGGGAAGAGTATCCAATGAAATGTCCATCATCTGATTTCTCAGCAAACTTGGCAATTTGATCCTTGGTATTCAAGATGGTGCAGGGACATCCAAATGACCTGAGAAAACCAATGAAAGGTTTCCTCTTATGCCAAAGTTCATAAGGAGTCTTACCATGTGTCTTAACTACTAAAACTCTGTTTTGCACATAGCAAGCAGTATTAACCGCCTCTGCCCAGAAGGTGATGGGCAGTTTAGAGTCAGACAACATAGTTCTTGCAGCTTCAATAAGTGTCCTGTTTCTCCTCTCAGCAACTCCGTTTTGCTGAGGAGTCCTGGGAGCACTATATTGTCTTGTAATACCTTTTTCATCACAAAATGTATCAAGGATTTGGTTCTTGAATTCAGTTCCTTGATCACATCTTATGGTTTTGACCTTGTGATCACATTGATTCTCAATTTTTAAGATGAAATTCTTCAGAATCTCAGAGGTTTCATCCTTAGTTCTAAGAAGAAAACCCAAGTGAATCTTGTAAAGTCATCTGTGATCACTAAACAATAAGAGGTCCTTCCTAAACTCATTACACTGGTGGGGCCAAAGAGATCCATATGTAACAAGTGTAGGGGAGTAGTGATGGAGTTCTTTTCCTTAGGCTTGTGAGATACCTTGTGTTGCTTCCCCTTCAGGCATGCAACACAATGATCATCACTTGTAAACTTTTTCTTTGGCATTCCAGTTACCAGATCATGTTTAATTAATTTATTCATGTTCTTAAAGTTTACATGGCACATTCTTTTATGCCATAGGAAAGATTCATCACTATTTGCTTTAGATAGAAAGCATGAAACTTCTCCAGAGGGAGATGTTTCTTGCAAATCCATCTTGTACATGTTCCCTTTCCTGGGGGCTCTGAGCAGGATATGCTCATGAGGAATGACCACTCCAGTCTTGAGAACAATGCACTCATGCTCAGTAAAGATCATGTTATGACTCTGATCACAAAACTTTGATACACTCAGAAGATTGTACCCAAGCTCCTTAACAAGGTTTACCTTCTCAATGCTGAGCTTACCATTTGTGACCTTGCCCCTTCCAGAAATGTAACCACCTTCATCTCCTCCAAAAGCAATTGGTCCTCCATCAATTCTCTCAAAATTATGGAGTAGAGACCTATTGCCTGTCATGTGCCTGGAACAGCCACTGTCAATTATCCAGATATTTCTGCTTGTTTTGAGATGTTCCTGCACAAAGAAAATGATTAGTTACATTTGGAAACCCAAGCCTTACTTGTCTTGGGCTCACTAAGTGTAATAGAAGGTAATGCAACAATAATAGATCCTATGGTTGTACTATGGGGATCTTCAGCTGTTGTTGATGGAGAAACTTCAGTCATTTGGTCTTTCTTAGACTTCCACACCACCTTTGGAGTCTTGGACTTGACCTTCAAAACCTTAGAAGCTTTTGGGACTTCACAAGTTTTGATGACTGAACCTTCGGAAGATTCTACAGTCACTGCAGCAGACTTCAGTGCTTCGGAAGAACTCCTTTCTTCCGAGACCAATTTTACTTCCGAAGGTAATTTTCCATTTACCTTCTTCTTTGATTTGGAGCTTCCGAAGGTAATTTTACTTCCGGGTGGGGTTTGTCAAACCCAGTAGATCTACTCAGGATTACTAGCTAATGTACATAAATTAACGGTTAGAAAGTGAGGACTTAAGTTGGTACAACACTAGTAAACAAGTGATATCACAGTAATACTGATCAAATGAAAATTTATTTAGAACACACGTTTCTTTCACCCTAAAGAAAGTAGGTAAAATGGGGTTGGGAACTCACCTTGAATGCACAACAATTCAGTAATGTAATACAAAAGCTTAGGTTTCCAAATAACCCAAATTTCAATTAACATTTAATTAATATAGAATATTAAAAATTATGTTATACGGTTTCGCGCTCCACGACTTGGTTCGATATTGGTTATTGGTTGTTTCCCATCACGTGTAACACACTCAAATGCTAATTTACTTCAAATACTACCCAATTATCACGTACAAGAATAATATATATTCAACTATTACCATTATTATTATTATTATTTTTAATCATATGCTTAATGGCACGACTCAAGTAATATATTTACATATACTAAATATATGTTACTCACACACATATATCATATATATAAATATATGTTGCTCACACACATATATCATGTATATAACTCACACAATATAGAACATATTAAACGCTCTATTTAATATAAAATATAATTTGTATGTACACCCCAAATATTCTACTCACAACTTTAGCTATAAACACACGTCCATAAACATACGAACCCACCTTCACATTCAACCACCCATTGCTCAACTCTACTATACACACCTACACTTATGCCTTATGCCTTCTTAATCTCACACCAATGATATACACACACCTGTGACGAACACATAAACGCAACACTATTTATATACACATGGACAATACAAAACACACATATACATGATACGTGACATACATATCGCAAGAACATTCACAGCCACATACATCCAAGCCTATACTTTTATCATCACTACTCGATGCACATGCTTATATAGAATGATTTATATATAATGCACACCCAACAAAAAAACTTCCACTATTACCTATGCTCGTAATCCCCCCATAATGACACTTAAAAGTACAGATAATAACTAAAATGCAAGAAAAGAACACAAGCGCATTCAAAGGCTAACAATAAGGCCAACAATTTAGTCGCAAGTCTCACACAACAATTTAGTCGCAAGAACACATGCAAACACACAAAAGACAGGCACACAACTTGGGTTTCCCCCGGCCAACTTACCAGCCGTGAACCCCCCCCCCCCCCCCCCCCCCCTCCCCCTTTTAAACACCCATGACACATACAACTGATCAAGGCACCGGAACAACCATGAAAACAGCCCATATGATGGACATACAATCACTGAGCCATAATCACGTACCCCACGAGTCGAAACCACCGAAACCTTGACGAAGCGAACACAAATAGTAACAAAGAATTCGTACCGAAAGGATGCGGAGAAGATAGCATTCCACTCGTGTTGCTTTGCTCCGAACCACGACTGCCAAGTGTAAATAAAACAGTTTCTGTTTGCGACGATCAATCGAATCGATATGCTTGCGGTAAAACAATGAGAGTGCTAGATGTAGGGTTGTCTATGGTTCACGGCTGCAGGGACAAATCGCACAAGCCTGTCGTCACAATGGGGAAAGATTTTCGGTGATTAGGGTTGTGAGGGAAGAGGGTGAACGATGGGGGAAAGGGTCGATTATATTAGACAAAGATGATAACTTTTCTCAATTGACATTTAGGTCCCTCAATTATGTATGATTTTAATATTAGTTAACTTAATAGTTTTAGTTAGTTCAATGTTAAATTAAGGTTAAGTAATAATAATAATGTTAAATTAAGATTAAGTAATAATGATTATGATAATCCCTTTCATTTAATAAACGAAATGAGATTAGATAACGAAATCGGTGTTAACCTGAAAACAAGAATGTCACATCATCCTCTTGTTTAAGGAATTTTCATCCCGAAAATTAGAACACTAAATTCAACAAACAACACCAAATATAGCGATCTGTAACATACATAGAATGTTTTTAGAGGACCTTAAAAACGACCTAAAAGAAGGAATTATATGGTTTCACGAGAGTTGTGACATTTGGAGACTTAGGTTTAGAGGATTCAGGTTGGGGAGAGTGGGACTGAACTTGTGGTATTTGAGATGGAAGAGTTGTAAGGAAGTCCTTACTGTTTACCTCAGAGGCTAGATCAAGAATGGCCTCTGTGATGAACAGGTTGACTGGGTGGTGAGAATGAAATTCTCAGTTGATATGAATCAACTAGGATCAAATATGATGATTGAGTCAGTGATTATATGGTGGAATCATACAAACACAGAATATTGAATGCTTGAAATACTCATAAATGCTTTTGTATTAATGTGGTGAAAAGTTACAATGAATGCTAGGGTTTTAGCACTAAATAGTAACAAGACACCTTCTGAAACATATGACCAATAAAATATTCTGATTGTCTAACATTAGTCAACCCACAAGTGGAGATTTCTATTCTATTTATAGGCTGACATGATGCTTTTACAAAAAGACTAAACCACCCCTGTACTATAAACTAGTCTAAGTACAAAAAGTCTTCATCAGCATTTGTTTTGTTCATCCGCATTAACTAATGTGGATGTGTTGATCTTCATCAGTATTTCTTGTTTCTTCAATCGTATTGGTGTTTGGTCATCAGCATTGAGAAATGCGGATGAACAAACACTTGACGCATTTGTTGCTGACCATCCGCATTAGTTAATGCGGATGTACAAATCCTTGTCAGCATTTATTTGGTTGTCCGCACTTGTTAATGCGGAAGAACAAACACTTGTCAGCATTTGTGCTGTGGTCATCCGCATGTACAAATATGGATAGCCGACACTTGTCTTCTTTTATTGATGCAGATTCTTCATCCGCGTTGGTTCTTGGACTTATGGGATTTCCAGCAGAACAACCATCAACCCACTACTTGAATTGGCATGTATGATCCTTTCAGGGTCCAACAATACTCCCCCTAATAATTATACAGCCTATGTACTTCAAGGGTTTGTTGGTGGATGAGGTTATGAGGATTCTGCTGGGTCTTGTGTAGCAGGAGGATGTACTAGTGGTTCTACAAGTGATGGATCCAAAATGGCCTTTATCATGTTGGCAAAGTCATTGTCTTCAAACATCTTTTCTCTTTTAAGCACATGAATCTTCATTTGGCTCATGGAGTATATGGCTTCAGTTGGCAGCTCCCTCAATGAAAT
Organism: Flaveria ramosissima; assembly: GCA_025215565.1. Taxonomy (NCBI): domain Eukaryota; kingdom Viridiplantae; phylum Streptophyta; class Magnoliopsida; order Asterales; family Asteraceae; genus Flaveria; species Flaveria ramosissima. The sequence goes on from CM046040.1 coordinate 46,204,599, forward strand.
GGGTTCCCAGATTGATACAGTGGACAACCCATCTCAATAAAGCTCATTCCACATCAACCTCCGGTTTTACTATGTTCCCCAGCTGCAAAGGAGTCTTCTTCTTCCTCCTTTGCTCTTTCTTGGCTATAATTCTATCATAAGCCATCTTCTGTATTTTGATGCACTTGAAAAAGAAGTGCATATCAGCTTCTCCTAGCTTGTTGTTTATCTCCCTAAAGTGTCTGGTGTAAATATAGTGGATATAGGATTCATCAAGCAGTCTCACCTCATATCCACTAAATAACCTTATCTCAGCACCCTCCTTTCCTCCCCACCTCCTTTCAATCACCAGTTTATATGTCTTCTCATCATAAAAAACATTTGAGATTGGTTTGGAGGAGTGAGTGCCTTCCACCATCTTCCTCTTTAGAGAATCAGTTGGCTTTTACCTTCAACTCAGGAAATACCACCTCTTCAGCTTCTTTGGTCCTTTTCTTCTTCTCAAGAGGGTTGGTGAAGATCTATCTTTCCTCATACAGATAGCCTTGAGAGATTTGAAGTTATCTGTTCTTTTGAACATCTTTAGAATGTCTTCAAACTCATACCCTCTAAACATAGCCTTGTGATTAATCAGTTCCAGATAGGCTAGTTCCTTCAGATCATGAATCAGCAGGGAGTTCACTAGAGCAGCATACTTAGTGAAGAATTGAACTAATCCTGAGATCCTTTTGATCATGAACATATTCCAGTCACTATCATACTTCCAGGTAATAATTTTCTGATCAGTCTTGCCCTGAGGAGTAGATACACCCTTAATCATCTCTACAATGGTGAGTCCTTCTTGAAGTTTTAATTGAGAAGGCTCTGCAAACCACTTAGGATTTCTGTGCACAGGTGCCAAAGAGTCATGATCTCTATGAGTGAGCTGGATGTCTTGGGCTGATACCTTTGTTCTTGGTTTCTTACTTATGATCTCTTCCTCTAGCTTCTTCAATCTCTCATTTTTCTCATTTATCAACCGGAGGATTGCAGCTCTTAAAGAGTTTGTCTTTATGTTTCCAAGCTTTCTTTTGGTGAAACCTTGTTCAGAAAGATAATCCTTCATTTCCCTGTCAGTCATGGAATAGGGATCGAGATGTAATGATTAAGGAGCTTCAGTCTGTTTGGCTTTTGAGGAGGAGTGAACCACTTGTGACTTGGATGCTTGAGTCTTTTCATACTCAGTCACATATGAAGGGTCCAGCAGCTTGTTTAACATTTCTTCTTCTGCTATCATTCGCTCATAAGTCATCCCAAATACCTCATTTGCATCATAACCATTATTGATGAGAAACATAGCCTTCACCATCAAATCATCTATTTGAGCCTTTTCCACCATCTCTTGAACTGATGACTCAACCTTTACAGGGCTTTCTCTTGCTATTGGTTCATAAACCACATAGCCTCTCTCTATTTCTCCTTCTTTAAGGTCTATGATTTCAGCTCTTTTCTTCAATTGTGCCTCAGCATTCTCATGTTCAGCAAGAAACTCAGCAATGGCTGCCAGGCTCAGGGATCATCCTTTTGTTTCTTCTTTACAGGTTCTTCTTCTGCTATGGGTCTTTTACCCTTTGCCTTTTCAGATAAGTATTTCCTCTTTCTAGTGTAGGTCTGCATTCTTGGACCAGAAGAGGTTTCTACCATTTCAGTCTCTTGGGGCACTTTTTCAGCCTCTTTCTTTTCAGCCTCAGTTTGTTCTTTCTCTTTGAGTTTAACTGCCGATTCTTCTTTATTTTTTTGTTCTTCATAAAGTTTTCTAATCAGTTCCTTTTGCTCATCAGTCAAAGACACAACAGGTATAATCTGTAGACTCAATTCCTTTTCAATTGGTATAGGAGGTTGAGGAATTACCACAATTGGCTCAGCAGATTGTCTTGAATCTCTAATAAAGTCCCAGAATTCATCATCAATGATGAATTCTTTAGAAGTGAAGCTGTCAAGAGATTTGATCATGTCACTGAACTCTGATTTTTCAGTTTGAGATTCTTTATGAGCTTTGCTTGTGTAAACCACCATTACTAAGCTTTGCTCCTTAGACTTTGTTCCACTAGATTCAGCCTCTTTTGAAGTCTCAGTTTATCTCATCTTTTTGGCAGGAGGAGAGTTATCATCACTCTCCTTTGAGGAACTTTCATCACTTTCTTCTTTTCAACCTCATCTTTATCACCTTCATCATCCTTCTCCTTTTCTACTTGTTTTATCATAGCCTACAGCTCCAATTAAGAAATTCTCTTATTCAGAGACTCTATTTGTTTTTGCTGTTCCATGATTATGTCAGATTGTTCTTCAATCAACCCTTCTTGTTCTTCCATAGCAATGGTTTGAATAGCCAGAGTGTCTACATGACCACTGATTTCATCCCTAGAGTGTTGAAGAGCTGCCTTTAGTTCTTTTATCTACCTGTCTTTCTCTGCTTTTTCAGCTTCATACTTTTCTTTCATCTCTTTCAGTTCTTTCTCCTTCTTATCCAACTCTAGAAGTCTGTCTTTTATGATACCAGACCTTCTATCCAGCAGTTTATTCTATTTTAGCCACTTTCTTCAAAAGCTCAGAGATCATTTCGTCTTTCTCATCAGGTCTGTTCACCTCTGATTCAGCAAAACTTTCAGAGGGAACTGCTTCTGAAGTGACTTGTCTCATAGGCATTTGCGTTTGATGATCCTCCTCATCAGAAGATGATTTGGACTCCTTTGAAGAGCTGGTAGAGTCACCACACTCAACAGGCTCAGTAGTGGTAGGTGATGGTGGAATGAGAGATGTATGGTGAGGATGAATAGGTGAAACATGAGGTGAATAGATGGGAGATATATGTGGAGAGATGATGGGTAGTGTTTGTGGTGATGGGATTGGTGATCTTTGAGGTGATGGAATGGGTGTAGGCATGAAGGGAGAGGCTATCTCAGCTTCCTGAACAGAAGGCCTAATGTGAAGATCACCACCTACATCCACCTGTGGTGACACTGGCCTTTGTCCTTCTTCAGCTATTCCAGCATGCTTATCAACATTGTGTTGACTAGAAGCAGCTTGTTGTTCTTCTCGTACATGCTCATCAACAGGAGCTTCTTGATCTTGTTCTTCTAATTTTTCTTCTTGATTGATCTGCTGCAACATCCATGGCAATAAAGGAACGAATGTTCCACTATAAAAGTTCCTTGGATCTCTCTTCTTTATGTACTTGTTTTGCATTGTAGTGAGGAATATCCATCACTCGTCCTTCAGGTACTATCTCTGGAAATGCTTTATTGATAAAGCATTGTAGAACCTTGGATACATAAGGAACATATGCCTTCTTCCTTCCTGAATGTTTGAAACAAGACCATTAAACACATAAGCAGATATGTTAAATGGCCTGTTTGTGCACAAAGCACATATGGCAGAAGAGGTTGTCACTAGGATATCATTCCATCCAGTCTTCCTCTTTGATAGACAGTGTTGGTATAAGTGAATGAGGAACCTCCATTGTAAGTCAATCAATCCTTTCACAATCTGCTTTCCTTCATACTCTCCTTCATATCCAATGTTTGCAAAGAAAGTCAGAATGCCATCATCTTCTAATTCCAAAGGAGTGTTGGCATCATCACCAAACTATAGACACTGTCTCACATTCTGTTCAGTGATGGCCAATGTATGATCATTGGTGATTCTTCCAGACAGAGTCTTCACACCATCAATGTCACACCCCGGCTAAAAGCGGAAACACGGGGATGTAACGAGACCGGGTTCGTCATAACACATGGTAAGCGATAGAGAGCAATATAATAAATGATGACAAGTGTGTCATGACGACACCCGACAACAAGGGGACTGATAACACATAGCCATAAGCAACATGATAATGATAACATATAATCACATAAGATGAAAATGTAAATGTTAATTCCCACAACCCGGGAACAAGTTTCAAAAGTTGATAATTGTTTACATGCGTTAACATTGTTCAAAACATTGTTTAACAAAACATGTTAAGTCCCAAAATGCATCCTAGGGTCTCCACTAAGGCAGCACACCTAGATTCCTGGACTTGCATGATCACCTGAAAAGATATGCTTAAAACGGTCAACATAATTGTTGGTGAGCTCGCAGGTTTATGTAATAAAAATGTAAGTGATGCTGTAATAAGTAAGCGCGTTGGAATACCGTGAATACAGTTATATACACAAGTAAATATCACATGACATGAGCTTTGCAACCAAACCTAGCGACGTACACAAAGAAATTGTCGGCATATATTCACCCAAGGGCCCGTTCCTAGCCACTGATGGTACCAACTAGTATACCATCGAACGAGGGTGGGGGTGTCAACCCAGTAGTACTACCAATACCTAACCGTCGGTTCCCACACTGGAATTAAATAGTTGCAAAGATAGAACCACACAGCAGACCCAAGCATGTATCAAAAAGTACTTGCAACACAGTATCACGTTGATTCCTTGTATGTAAAATGTATGTAAGTTGTACAACATTGAAAATAAGTAAGCATACTTTTCCCCCAATTTGTAAATGATTGAAATATTGTATAAATGTAAAAGGGGCCACGAAACTCACTTGTTAGGTGGTAAGTATGTATGATCGATGTATCCCAAAGGTTGAATGCAAATAAACAGTCAAACACCTATTGACATTTATTGTATAGCATTAATGATATGATATATGTATAAGCGCGCAATAATGATGGGTCCGTTCGGGTCGTATCGGCTGGGTCGCGTATAACACACACAGACTGACACACGTACTAGATCCTATGTAGATCCAAGTACAAGACATTGTCACCATTAATGATGATGTTTAAGTAAAAGTATCGTTGTTATTGAAGAAGCATTGAATAAGTGTCAATAGTTATAAGTCAATTTGATCATTGTAAAGCGTTAGTTCAATTTGTTCAAAATAGTTTCTGTGCCCTTTCTCGTGTTGACTTTAATATTTGTGGCCGAACAATGGCATTATTGTGTTAGTGTTACCTCAACACCACACGACATACTCACACCACGCACAAGGTATCAAACACAACAATTTCAGTCGCATAACAAGGTCAGACGCACGACTCAACCTCCATTCGTGCGAATCAACCCTCAATCGTGCGAATCAGCTTCATTCGTACGATTGAGCCTTCATTCGTATGGCTGGCATTCAGTCGTACCACACAACACCCAGTCGCACGACTCAACTTCCATACGCACGAATCAACCTTCAATCGTGGGAATTAGCTACTTTCGTACGATTGAACCTTCATTCGTGCGATTGGACTCCAGTCGTGCGAATCACGCACATTCGCACACATTCAGTCGGTCACCTGACTCAATCGCACACAATCACTCAATCGCATGACTCAATCGCATACACTCATTCGCACGCATGACTCAATCGCATACAGACACTCAGTCGCACAACTCAGTCGCACGACATGCCTAGTCGCACAACTCAGTCGCGCGATTGACTTAGACGCATGATCCAGTCGCACGACCCACTCAGTCGTACGGCTTAATCGCATGGATGACCTAGTCGCCTGATCTGTAGAATCGCGACTGTGGTCGGGGTGAGCAGCCCCCGAGCTGCTCTAAACACGGGTTTTACACCACAAGGACCTCTAGAAACGCTCAACAAACATACACAAGCATGAAACACAAGCAAAGAGACCTCACACGCACCCATACGACCTTGTGTGTTCGGGTTGAACCCGAACACCCGAAACCCTAGTTTTGGACAGCCGTGAAAAGGCTAGAAAACGGACAACCAAAGACAACTACCTGCTAGAGAGGGGTAGTCTAAGCTGTAGACGGTGTCAAGACGAAGAAAACGAGACCTCTCGGGTTGGATTTGGTGCAAAAATGGTGATTTTGTGTGTGTAGAGGGTGAAGATGAAGAAGATGGTGAATGTGAAGGCTTAGGGCTGGTATGAGGGTATTTATACCCAGCCCAAGTTTGCAAAATTACAAGTTTAGTCCCTGCACTTAACCCCCGAGTTTTCCCAAATTTTGTTCGGTTGAAAAACGACTTTGTTAGGTGTTTTATATTAATTGTAAAAGTTCATTTAATGTTATTATGACTTAAGAAATGGTTATATTAAAACATTTATTATATTTATAAAATGGTATATTTGACGTTTTCAAAAATGAAAGTTTTAAAAGTCTTTTTAAGGTTAACACATGGTTATAACGAATGCACACACACAACGATAATAATGCACACATGATATCCACATAAAGAGTCAAATAAAGATGAGGAATGACCAATCATAGAATAGATGACGGACAAACACGTTAATTGACGGACCTTAAAGTGACGGATGTCACAATCAATCTCTGTAACTTCAGCACTACCCCAGAAATACCTTATGAAGTTCTCATAAATGATAGGTCTCACTGTAATAGCATGGGCTACTCTGGTGGTAGAGATGAATCTGATCATATCCCTAATGTCACACCCTCAATTTTCACAACGGGGTAGTACCGTTAGGCGAGTGACATACCAGGATCTTAGCCATTAGTTACACTAAACGACATAATAATTACAAAACATAATTGCCCATTTGAAATAAAGTTTCCCAAAATCCAGAATTAAATATGAAAACATGAAGTAATGCGAAAGCGTATAAATTTATAATTCAAACGGCGCAAACACGCGCAAAACCAGATAAGTATAATATGTAGAAAAAAATGCAATTGTTCTTTGTCGAGCCAATAAATGATGAATGATATGATGTGATGATCCTAGACGTGCCCGCTTAAGAACTTGAAAGAAACATGCTAAAGTGTCAACACAAGGTTGGTGAGTTCACAAGTTTTGATAAACAGAACATAATAGTATACTGATACAGTAAACAAAGTAATATCATTAGATAGCTAGTCTACTCAACAAGTTACTAAGTGTATGAAGTTCGCAACCGACGCTGACAATGTAAAGAAATGCCTCGGCTGTTAACACCGGTCACAGCAACAGAAATTAGGTCAATTAAACACCCGTTTGACGAACTTTGTGCTAGCGCGACTAGCCCGGGTGGGGTTTGTCAAACCCAGTAGATCTACTTAGAATTACCTCGCTATAATACATACATTAATGGTTCCAAAGTGAGGACCTAAGTATGGTGTCACACTAGTAAACAAGTGATATTACATTAATACTGATCAAATGAAAATACGTTTTGAACACACGTTTCTTTTATCCCAAAGAAAGTAAGTAAAGTGAGGCTGAGAACTCACCTTAAATGCACAACAATAAGTAATTGAAATCACAAATGATATGTTTTTCCGAATTAACCTGAACGTACATTTAATATGAAATCAATATTAAATAATAATAATGTGGTCGTACGGTTTAGCGTTCACGACTCGGTTACGATGTAGGCTAACATTTGTTTCCACATTCACAACAAACACACTCAATGCATAAACTTACAACATAAACATGCAACAATCCTAACCATGCACTCATAAGAAGTAAATATTATATCTAGCATACTTATGATATATTTGCATTTCCACTAACCATATAAATACATGGTATATATACATGCCAACAATGCCTCAATAAAACACCAGACACCTACCAAAGCACATGCACCCCACAACTAACACCACACACACAACTCTCGGTAATCACCATACCAACACCATATGTCACCATACACCCCAAGAGCACACATACATGCACCTAAACAACATAAATACATGCACTACCCAAAAAGAAAACACACATATATTGCTTACTGCATGAAAAAGAAACACACACAAAACACACACACACCACCCCTATTTACACATACACACACAATTCATACGTACACACACAAGGCATACATGAGAACACATACATAATTACACACGTGTACGTGTATATATATATATATATATATATATATATAAGTATATATATATATACATACATACATATCTATATATATATATATATATATATATATATATATATATATATATATCTATATATATATATATCTATCTATATATATATATATATATCTATATATATATATATATATACATATATATGGGGATGAAGTCGACACACATATATATACGCAGAACATACACACACACACACACACCCACACACACACATATATCTATATAATATATATATATATATAATAGATATAGAGATAGATATCATATCATATAGATACATATCTAGATATAAATATTAGATCTATATATATGTAGATATATATCTCTATAGATGTATATATAGATATACCTATGTACATATATATCTCTCTCTCTCTCTCCTCTCTCTATCTCTCTCTCTCTATCTATGTCTTCTCTCTATTCTCTATGGTCTCTCTCTCTCTCTCTTCCCTCTCTTCTCTCTCTCTCTATCTCTCTCTCTATTCTCTCCTATATCTCTCTCTCTCTCTATATCCTCTATATATCTCTATATATTTCTCTTATCTCCTCTGTATATCTATCCACGCAGCACATATATGTACAAATACAAATACAAACATACCCAGTAAATCCCACTCAAGAGAAGGGTGTAGGAGGGGTGGTTGGTGGCGAGTCTTTCCTCTATCTTGGAAGATAGAGAGACCGCTTCCGAAGAGACCCCCGACTCAGTAAGGAAAACAATAACCGTAACGATTATAGTATAAGGCATACAACACACTGGTAAAGATCACATAAAAGCTGAGAAATTGAGTACAACAAATACTCGTCAAGAAACGCGCGAAAGGGCAGATTAAAGAAAAGAGGTGTCTCGCTACTAAGTCTAAGACTACCTTCCTACCCACAGATCCCGCTAATAGTCCTTAATTTTAATTCTACGCCTCCACGCACTCCTATCCTCGATCATGTGCTCAGAGAGGTGCAAGTCTACCATATCTCGCCTAATTACCTCTTCCCAAGTCAACCTAGGTCTACCTCTACTCCTCCTACCCTCTACGTTGATGTTCTCTACTGCTCTAACTGGTGCTACCAACGGCCTCCGCTTTACGTGCCCAAACCATCTTAATCTTCCCTCTCGTATTTTATCTGTGATACCAGCCACCTCTAGCCTTTGTCGAACCACGTCGTTTCTTATTTGATCCAATCTTGTGTGGCCACACATCCACCTCAGCATTCGCATTTCCGCGACCTCGATTTGCCTCTGGTGCGATTTCTTTATGGCCCAACAGTCTGTTCCGTATAACATAGCTGGACGAACTGCCACTCTGTATAGTTTTCCCTTTAGTTTTGCTGGGAACCTCTTATCACACAGGATCCCTGATGCTGCTCTCCATTTGCACCATCCTGACTGCACAAGGTGAGCTACATCGTTGTGTATCTCTCCGTCCTCCTGTACGTACGAGCCCAAGTATTTAAACCTAGATTGTGTGGTACTGTCATACCCTGGATACTTATTTAGGTGTCCTCTTCATCCCCCCCACTAAAGTTACAATGCATGTATTCCGTCTTAGAGCGACTTATCCTTAAGCCTCTACTCTCTAGTGCGGCTCTCCACTGTTCTAGCCTCTCGTTAAGCACCGTTTTAGATTCTGATATTAAGACAATATCATCCGCAAACAGCATGCACCACGGGACTGGCTCTTGTATAGACTTAGTCATCTCATCCAACACTATTGTGAAGAGAAATGGGCTCAATGCCGATCCCTGGTGTAGTCCCACTTCCACCGGGAAAAAGTCTGTGTCTCCGACTGGTGCTCGCACACACGTTTTTGCCCTTCATACATATCCATTATTATTTTGATATACCTCTCTGGTACCCTTCTAAGTCGTAGACTTTCCCAAATGAGTTGACGCGGCACACTGTCATATGCTTTTTCTAGGTCAATGAAAACCATATGTAGGTCCCTTTTCTTTTCTCTATATTTCTCCATTATCCTTCTTATGACGTGTATGGCTTCTGTTGTGGAGCGTCCTGGCATAAATCCAAATTGGTTTACCGTTATCTGGGTTTCTCGTCTAATTCTCGTGTCAATAACTCTTTCCCATAGTTTCATCGTGTGGCTCAATAGCTTAATTCCCCTGTAATTTGTGCAACATTGTACATCTCCTTTTTTCTTATATATGGGTACTATGACACTGCTTCTCCATTGCTCTGGCATCCTCCCGGTTTTGACGATAGTGTTGAATAAGTCTGTTAACCATTCCAGGCCCTCGTCTCCTAGGCACTTCCACACTTCAATCGGTATGTTGTCTGACCCCACTGCCTTAGCCCTTCCCATTTTCTTCAGCGCCCTCATAACTTTGTCGACAGTGATACTTCTACAATAACACTTGTTTTGTTGGTTTGGTTGGGTTGTTTTTTATCGGTGGCAGATTGTTGATTAGGGTTCGTTATGTTGAAAAGGTTATCGAAGTAAGTTTTCCATCTCGCCTTGATGTCGTTCTCCTTCACCAAGACCTTTCCATCTGCAGCCTTTATAAACTTTACCATTCTGAGGTCTTGTCTTCCACTTCTCTTCCCCTGGAAATCTTAAACATGTCATATTCTCCTTCTTTCGTCTCTAATCGCTTATACATTTTCTCGTACGCTGTGTTCTTTGCCTCTGACACAGACTTTTTCGCCTCTCGCTTAGCCTCCTTATATTTATGTTTTAGCTCTGCTCGTTCTTCGTCATTATTACATTGTATAAGGTCTCTAAAACTTTGTTGTTTAATTTTTACCTTCTCCTGTACATTTTCATTCCACCACCAGGATTCCTTCTGACCTACTGTCCTATTTGTTGCAAGTCCAAGAGTTTCTTTAGCTGCTTGCATAACTGTAGTTGCCATTTCTTCCCACATTTGATTTACGTCTATCTGTGGCCTAGTTTGGATCATTGGTATGACCTTATCTCTGAAGGTGGTAATCTTTTCGTCTTTGAGCTGGCCCCATCTGATCGTAGGTCTAAATCTCTTAATTGGCTGGACAATTGCTCTCCTCACGCGTAGATCAGCCACCAACATATGATGTTGAGTCACTACAGACTCTCCCGGATTGCCTTACAGTCCTTCCACGAGTTACGGTCTTCTCCCCTCATCAGCAAATAGTCTATCTGCGTGTGTCTCCCGCCGCTGCTAAACGTGATTAGATGCGAGTCTCTCTTCTTAAAAAACGAGTTTATCATGCCTAGGTCATGCGCTAAAGCAAAGTCAAGGAGCTCCCTTCCGCCGTCATTTCTTAGACCAAACCCAAAGCCTCCATGAACTGACGGGAATTGATCGTTACCCTTACCGATATGCCCATTAAAATCACCTCCTATGCATATTTTTTCTTCTCTAGGTATTTCTCTAGGCAGCACATATATGTACATAAATCGCAAAACATACACACATATATATACGCAACACATATACATACATAAATCGCAGAATATACACACACATATATATATACGCAACACATATACATACATAAATCGCAGAATATACACACACATATATATATACGCAACACATACATACATAAATCGCAGAACATACACACACACATATATATATATATATATATATATATATATATATATATATATATATATATATATATATATATACCAGCACATATACGTACATAAATCGCAGAACATACACACATATATATACGCAGCACATATACGTACATAAATCGCAGAACACACACACACACACACACACACCCACACACATATATATATATATAGAGATAGATAAGAGAGAGAGATAGAGAGAGAGAGAGAGATAAGAGATACAGATATATATACAGATACAAAGAGAGAAAGAGAAAGAAAAGAGAGAGAGAGAGAGAGAAGAGGAGAGAGAGAGAGAGAGAGAGAGAGAGATTCTCTCTCTCTCTCTCTCTCTTTCTCTAGCTCTAAGATCTCTCCCCAGATCTCTCTTCTCTCTCAGGGAGTCTCTTCTCTCTCTGTCTCTCTCCCCTCTCTCTCTCTCTAGAGAGAGATCTCTCTCCCTATCTCTCTCTCTCCCTCTCTCTAGAGACTAGATCTATCTCTCCAGATCTCTCCCCTCTACCTCTCTCTACAGAGACAGAGGTCTATCTCTCTCTCTCCCTCTCTAGAGAAAGAGAGAGAGAGAGAAATCTTCTTCTCTCTCTCTCTCTCCTCTCTCTCTCTCTCTCCTAGAGAGATCTCTCTCTCTCTCTCTCTCTCTCTCTCTCTCTCTCTCTCTCTGTCTCTCTCTCTCTCTCTCTCTCTCTCTGTCTCTCTCTCTCTCTCCCTCTCTCTCTCTCTCTCTTTTCTCTCTTTGTCTCTGTCTCTCTCTCTCTCTCTCTCCCCCTCTCTCCCTATCTCTCTATCTCTCTCTCTCTGTCTCTGTTCTCTCTGTCTATCTCCCCTCTATCTCTCCCTCTCTCTTCCCTATTCCCCTCTATCTGTCTATCCTCTATCTATATACCTATATACATATATATACATATATATATATATATACACACGCAGCACATATACGTACATAAATCGCAGAAAACACACACACGCAAGCATGCTAGAATTCACGACTAATACACCAGCCACGATCACCCACTGTGAACCCGAAAACATACAAAACCAGCCATCGCAACCCGTAGCGTATCCGACGAAGTAAAGAACGAAACCGTACCCAAAACCGTAACAAAACGAATAACGGAGATACGTACCGTACAAGGTTGTCGTCGAAGGCTATGGTTTTGGTCGAGAGAAAGAGGTTCGCTGGGGAGAGTTATCAAACGGGGCTGCCGTGAGGGCTAGAGATGAAGTTGGTTGCGGTTGCCGTGGGTTTGGAACACCTTAGGGTTTCGAGAAAGAATAATAGGAGAAGAAGGTTACGGGTGAGGTGTTTGGGATTTATATTGTATTTTATTAATTTACACATTAGGCCCCTCTATTTTGTATTAATTTTATAGTTAAACTCAAATTTGTTTTAGGTTAGTTTGAAGTTTAAATAAATATAATGGTAATTATTGTAATAAATATAATGGTAATAATTGTAATTTCATTTATACACGATGAATTTAATAATACTAAGTGACGGAAATGGTTTAAATAATAGAACGACATTAACCTAGTGTAACACGGGGTGTTACACTTAAGTTCTTCTGCCTCAGGTACATCAGGGTCAAGATAACCACTGATATTATGAAGCTTGCTCCATGTGAGATTAGCCATTGTAACATGCATTAGAGGCATATGAATTAGAAAATTCAATAATAATTATCAGATTGTAAATCATAAATCAAGTGAACTTTTTCAGTTTGACTTTTGATGGTCAAAATGGTGTGTTCATAGGTACTGTTTCATAGGAATCATACCTAACCTGATTTTGTCATGAATGCTCATTTTTATTTTGTTTTTCAAGTTTGTAGAGACTATCTTTTCTGTTTTTTAACATCATTTAACCCTTAAAATCAGGTTTTAACAACAACATTTTTGGTTTTGGGTATACCCTGTTTTTGCTTGAATTAGGTTTGTGCAAATCACTTATATGTTGTTAATTTCTTGTTAATGAAGTTCATTGCATTTGAAAATATCTGTCAATCCTTAGGTTGATGTTAATTTTGATGATTATTTCTTGACCAAGAGTTCTCAGTTCAACATGGGTTCAAATGTCCGACGGTTTTAGGTCATAAACTTCAAAGATTTTCACCTTGTTTTCGATACTACGGTTGTTAAGAATCGAAACTGAGGAATATCGAAGGTGAATAAACTATGAACATAGGTTTTTGGTGATGGTGATGATGATGGATGAAGAACAGTGATGAACACTCGTCGCACTTTTAAGTCTCTCAAATTTGAAAAGTATTAAATGACCTTTTGAAGTGGGTTTAAATAGTCAATTTAATGTCTTTTACAAATGTTACAAGTTTTAAAACAAGTGCGGTTGATTTTTAATATCACTGTAGCAAATGCGGTAGGGAATTATTCATCAGCATTTGTTTACTGTTACAAATGCGGAAGTATAAAAACTTGACTGCATTTGTTCACTGTAGCAAATGCGATTGAACAAAAGTTTATCAGCATTTGTTGCACTGTAGCAAATGCGATAGAACAAAGTTTATCAGCATTGTTCACTGTAGCAAATGCGATAGAACAAAGTTTAATCAGTATTTGTTCACTATAGCAAATGCGATAGAACAAATTCCTTGGATCATATTTACTTCAACAAATGCAGAAGACCAAAAGTTTGTTCGCATTTCTTGACTTTCAAACATCATCATGACAGAAGAGATTAAGCACATTGTTTATTCATTTTGATACGCAAAGTAGTTTTTAGTGTTGATGTCAACCACGTTTAGAAAGTGCAGATAGGTAAACTTACTTTCAACAAGAAATGCGGCAGAACAAAAGTTTACCACATAGAGAAATGCGGTTGAATACTTTTGTCCACATAAGTTTTCAACACTTCAAACATTTTATGTATACTTGTCATTGAGACAAATGTGGTAGAGTTAACTTGTCCGCATTAGTTTCACTTTGTTTTTAATGACATAAAAATAGTTACGCGCATTGGTTATATGCCTGGGTTACCTTCACCTGCATTAACCAATGCACTTACCTGTATTAATTTTTGAACTTAATCAAATTAATGTTTCTGTAGAGTAAAATCTTTTCTGTTTTTCTGCTGATCCATTGGCTGTTATGAAGAACTGTCTTTGCTTTTGACTTGTTTCTTATGAAGTTTTGACTGTTGTTGGGATTGTCAATTCTTCCTTGGATTGACTTGTATATCAGATATGATACAAGTTTCCCAGTGTTTGATTGATCTTGTACTTTTATGCTTTCAGATATCTGCATAGACTGAGATACTGTAGTATAACTTCTGCACCAACACAGTCAATTCCCTTTTTTATAATTTTTAAGAAAGGAAATATCTGTATAAACTGATCAAAAGTTTAATTACTCCCCCTAAAGTTTATATCCATAAAAAGATAGAAACTTTAAAGATTTAAAACTTTTAAACATAAAATATTTTGCTAATGATTTTTTTTCTTATCTGTACATGAAGAGGAAGTATACTTTTCTTGGGATCATATCAATCTTACATTACACAAGTGCAATCTTTTGTTGGTAAAATAGACATGTTTATGATCTTATTGATTGAAGGTATGTTTGTCCTCTTAAACTCATACCTGGTTAATATTATAATGCATGTGATAGTTATCATGTTTTAGTTAATTTGAGTATTCAACATGTACCCCACACTGACAAGCATGTTTTGATCAACCCCCTTCATGTAATACATGGTAGAACTTTTTCACAACTTACTTGACCAGGTCATTTAAAGTATGAAATCTCATTTTCATTGATCCTTATTAGGATTCTTTTACTTTGATCCTTTTAATGATTTGATCCACATTGGGATTCTTTTTCACTTCACTTGGGAAGGTGATCGATAATGGGATTCTTTTTGTTCATTCATAAGGAATGTATTCTTTTGTTACTTCATCTAAGATGGATGTGTTCTTTATTGGGAATCTTTTAGATCTTAACATCAGCACTATGTGCTTGTTTCTTCAGGTCTTTGCTTAGAAAAACAGAGAAGAAACTGATGTAGGTGAAAGAGATTCATAAGACATCATTACCTGGTGTGTTTAGGTTGCTAAGCACACATACACTTGGATAAGCCAATACTTACTAGTACTTTGAGATGAGTGCTTCACAGTTGAATATGAATTTTAGTTCATCACAACATGTATCTTCCTTTCCAAGTTAAGCCTACCCACATATCAGGTAAGTCATGTCAGTCTTTTGAAATTTTGAAATAAGCACTGTGAATGATATAACGACTGTAATTATATCATTTCCCAAGTATAAAACACAAGCTTTAATAAAACAACTTCTTTTTGTAATTTTTGTTGATATTTGAATGTTTTTGTAATTTTAAAATTTTATTCAAGGTTAATCATGCCAATTGATTGAACTAGGAATTCAAACCGACTAGGTTCAAATGCCTTGGTAAATAAATCAGCTAATTGATTGTTAGTATGAACTTGAATCAATTTGATTAACCCTTTTTCATCATAATCTCTTAGAAAGTGATTTCTAATTTCAATATGTTTTGTTTTTTAGTGCTGAACTGGATTATTTGTGATAAACATTGCAGCTGTGTTGTCAATGTGAATTGGAATGTGCAAAAAGTTAAAACCATAGTCGAGCATCTGGTTTTGAATCCAGAGAACTTGAGAGCAACAAGCTGATGCTGCTATATACTCAGCTTCTGCTATTGAAACAGATACATTTGTTTGCTTCTTGCACTGCCAGGAGACCAGTCTGGAACCAAGAAATTGACAACCGCCAGAAGTGGACTTCCTATTAAAGTTGCATTCCCCATAGTCACTGTCAGTGTAGGCATAGAGATTGAAGTCTCCTTCCTTTGGATACCACAATCCAAGAGCAGGCTTGCCCTTAAGATATCTGAATATCCTCTTGACAGCATTCACATAAGATTCCTTGGGATCTGCTTGATATCTGACACACACACAAACACCAAACATAATGTCAGGCCTATTGGATGTTAGATACATAAGTTAACCTATCCTTGATCGATAGTGAGTCTGATCCACTGATTTGCCTTCTGGATCTAGACTAATCTTCCCTTTAGTGTCAACAGGAGTTCTGATGAACTGACAATCAGCAAACATGAATTTCTTCAACATTGTTCCATGTATTTTGATTGATTAATGAAGATTCCATCTGCTGTTTGTTGGACTTGCACTCCTAGAAAGAATGCGAGTTCCCCCATCGCACTCATTTGGAATTTTAAATACATAAGGTCTTCAAAATCTTTACAGAGTAACTTGTTTGTTGAGCCAAAGATGATATCATCCTCATAGACCTGAACCAACAACATGTCTTTTCCTTTTCTCATTTTGAAAAGGGTCTGATCAATCTTTCCTCTTTCATACCCATGTTCAACAAGAAAAGATGATAGAGTCTCGTACCACTTCCTTGGAGCTTGAAGAAGACCATACAAGGCTTTGTCAAGCTTGTACACCCTGTGTGGAAAATCAGGGTCTTCAAATCCTGGTGGTTGACTCACGTAGACTTCTTCAACAATCTTTCCATACAGAAAAGCACATTTCACATCCATTTGATAAACAGTGAATTTCATGGATGCTGAATATGCAAGAGAGTCTTATCGCTTCTAATCTGGAAACAGGAGCAAACACTTCATCATAATCAATTCATTCTTCTTGTGTATAACCCTGAGCCACTAATCTTGCTTTATTTCTGATGACAATTCCCCGGTCATCAGTTTTGTTCCTGTATAGCCACCTGGTACCGATAGGGTATTGTCCTTCGGGAAGATCTACCTGTTGCCATACTTCTTGTTTCTTGAATTGTAGCAACTCTTCCTACATTGCCTCAGTCCAACTGTTTTCTTAAAGAGCCTCTTTGATGTTTTTGGGTACTGGGTTTGACACAGAAAGCAGGAAAACAAATAGATGTTTGCTATGCTTGACTTGCTTCTTGTCACTCGTTCATTAAGTTCACCAATGATGCTTTCAACTGGATGGTTCTTGTGTATTCTGGTAGTTGGAATTGAGTCACCAGCAATGGTTACATTAAGATTGGAGACATTCAGATCATCTTGGTGAGAGGCACTTTCATCTTGTATTGTGGGAGAGTTGTGAAAATAATCAAAGTCTTTTCCAGTTCCTGCTTCAGCATCAACAGCACTTTGATGACTTCCATTATTTGAAGTTCTTTCAATTTCAACTAGAGGTGTAGCTTGATCTTGATTTCTGACTTCAGTTGAAGGTTCTTCTGAAGGATAGGGAAGTATGCTAGGACCAGCCTCAGTTGAAACACTCTTATTTTGAGATGGTTTTCTGGAAGGATCAGCTTGCAGTGGGACATCTTCAATCAGTTGCTTAGTAGAAGTCGGAGGAACCATTGGGAAGTCATTCCTTCTTTCTACTAGTGGAGAAGATTCAGCTGATTGTAGGTTTTCTGCATCAGACAAGTGAAATTGATCAAAAGATTTTGTAAATAAGTCAATATCAAACAACCATCAGGCACACAATGTGTTGATTGGGGAAAGGAATGCTCATTGAATTGAACATTGGTTGTATCATCAATAATGTTTAATCAGGGATTAAACACTCTATAAGCCTTTGAGACAGAAGAATAACCTACAAAGAATCCTTCATCAGACTTTGTTGAAAACTTTCCCAAGTGGTCTTGGGTGTTCAATATTGATACAGGACTACCAAATGACTTGAAAAATCCAATGAATGGTTTTCTGTGAAAGAGAAGTTCATAAGGAGTCTTGTTGCTTTCTTTTACAATCAAAGTTCTATTTTGTACAAAGCACGATATGTTAACTGTTTCTGTCCAAAAGGTGATTGGCAGTTTAGCATCGGCTAACATAGTTCGTGCTACTTCAATTAGTATTCTATTTCGCCTTTCAGCTACCCCATTTTGGTGAGGAGTTCTAGCTGCACTAAGTTGATGAGCAATGCCTTTAGTTGCACAAAATGAACTCGAATCTTCATTTTCAAATTATGTCCCATTATCACTCCTAATTGTTTTGACTTTATGATTAAGTTGATTTTCAATTTTAGTGATAAAATCTTTTATTAGTTGGGACGCTTTGTTTTTATGAAGTAAGAAGAAGACCCATGTAAATCTGTGAAAGTCATCTAAGATCACCAAACAATACTGTTTCTTTCTAATGCTCATAACATGAGTTGGTTCAAAAACATCCATATGAAGTAACTTCAATGGAGAATTGTTTGTGTTCACAAGTTTTGGCTTGTGGGAAGACTTATGTTGTTTCCCTTTGAGACACGCTGAACAATGATCAATAAAGTGAATTCTTTTTGGGGTAAACCAATTACATGATTTCCCTTGACCAGTCTGTTCATGTTTTTGAATTTTGTGTGTCCCAATCGTTTGTGCCAAAGATGTGACTCATCAACAGATGCTTTTGACAGAAGACATGTGCAGGATCGAGTTTTGTCACTTAACACTTGGATCTCTCTCAAACTCACTACACTCAAATCAGATGAAGTAGAATCTTTTCTAAGAGTTGATAATAATATAATAAGTAGCAAAGAACACAAGGAAATAATTTTCAAGGCACTTGTATATATTACTTCTCAACTCAAAGTATTACAAGACTCTTACAAGCATGAAACAAGAGTTACAATGAGAAACTATATATACTAGATCCTACAGCCGGATATACTTTGATACCAGCTGGAAACCTAAGACTAAAGCATATACTACAATGCTAAAGTTAAGGTATCTTAGATAAAGTATTATCTAAGATATGGTAGTCATGACATGTCCATGACTTACCTTTTGTCACTAACTAAAGTTGGCAACTGTACTAACTGATAAAGGTAAATAGTGGAATAAAGTATGGTCAACTACATGGCTTTTGAGGAAATGCCATGCAGTATCTTAGAGGTCTGTAGCGGAGTGTCAGAGAGACCATACTTATGTCCACTGGATAATAGTAGTGTCTTCTGAAGGTAAGTTGGCTTCGGAAGAACAAGTTCTTCCGAAGCCACTTATACTTCGGAAGAGGCTACAATACTTCCGAGGCTTGAGGACTTCTTTCATACTTCAGAAGTTGACTTCTGATCTTTCACTCTAAGTCTTGATCTTTGAAGTGAATAGTTTGTCTTCGGAAGTTGGAGTTTTCCTTCGGAAGTTGATCTTACACTATGTCTTCAGAAGAACTCCTTTTCCTTCAAAAGTTCCACACTTAGCTTCGGAAGTCCTTTATTAGTTGCACCAAAATCGTCTAAGTGATTTGGTTTTGGTTGCACCAGCCTTTCTAGATCCAACAAACTCCCCCTAGGCTGATGCTACCAAAACCTCACTTGTTTCTGCTTCTCAAAACTTTCAACACCAGAGACAGAAGATATTTGTCTGTGTCCTTGTTCTTCCCCGAAGTGGTGCTTAGAAGCTTGTACAAGTCATTAGTGGATAGAAGATCCAATCTATCACTCTGAATGACATGTACCCTTTGTTGTGCCCCCTGAAAAGAGTTAGTTGACGGGAGTTATAGTCATACTCCCATCTAACTATGGATTCAAGTTCAGGAACCTCAACCATTTGTAGAAAGGCTTTGCCTTTGGTTGTTGATCCCTTCCTTTTCTCTTCCTCTCTCAGCTTCAACTCTTCTTTAATCTTGGTCCTAGCAGTTAGCTCGGCCAGATAAAGACTGCCCAGGTGATTTCTGATGTGAGCAGCTACTTTATAGTTGGAAGGGTTGGAGAGTGGCTTCTCTGCTAACTCAGCAATATCAAATCTGCTTAACTGTAGCAGAGATGAGGCATTTAGCCTGTTGAGCTCTCCACTCTCTCTCTCAACAACAAAGTTGTGAAAAGAGCCTTCGAACCTCCACTAGATGAACTTTTTCCTAGGCACAAGGGGTTGTCTTGGCACCCTGTCATCTTTCTTGGTATCCAGCAGAGTTGTCAGGACCGTGTATGTACGGAATACTAACTGATAATGCGTGAAACCAGATCAAATAGTGCGGAATCCTATTTGATTGGCGATCCAATCAGTGAGAACGCAATCCCGATCAATCCAACAATTAAAGAAACGTTAAGAACGAGTAGAGAAAGATCAGATGCGAACTATGAACTTGAAATAGGCTTTATGGACGCTCTGGACGGCTAGGTTATGAGTATGTGTCAAAAGTCTCCTTTTTCCACGAATTAAGTGGTATTTATAGGTTTGCAGTCTTCATTCGTGCGACTGAACCATTAGCATGGTTCAATCGTGCGACTGACCCATGCGACTGATTCATACGCACGACTGAAAGTTCAGTCGTGCGACTAAGTCAATCTCATGTCTCACTCGTACGACTGATCCAGTCGTCTGGTTCAGTCGTGCGACTGATCATTTGCATGATTTATTCATGCGTATGGTCCATAAGTATGGTCCATTAGCATGAATCATCATATACAACTTCAAACCTATATAATAAATTTATATATATGAATCTGATATTAAGTTAACATCAAAGCACAAATCATATGTTATTACATTGTTTCATTACACATATGTAAGCCATGACAGATTTTTACATTAAGCACTTAAACTAGGGACATATGTGTCAACAAACTCCCCCCTTGACCTAGTTTACTCTAATGTTTGACATCCTTCATATGCTCCTCAAACCTCTTGTACTTCTCCTCTCTTGTGACTCCTGCGTGTAATTCAAACGCAAATCAGAGTCGTATCACATTCTGGAATTGGAGAGCTTGTACAATATCCTGCGCGTCATAGAACAATGGCCACTTGTATAAAGTGTAGACATCTTCAACTGACAAGTTGGTAAGCCACAATGGGTCAAATACCCTGATAGTTTCCATTTTGCCCTCTCTGTTTAGAACTATGACCGCTTCACCCGTCCTCCAGTCATAATACCACCATTTGAAATGTGGAGTGAAGTCCTGAGGCATTTCCCGTAAGGGAATCTTCAACATCGTGCGTGGGGGACTCCACTTCAACACTATTTTAGGCTTTCCAGATATGGGATCCACCTCAGACTTGCGAATAAACCTCTTCGGTTGTTGAGGTCTAAAGTTTACCCACCTGGTGTGGTATTCCTTCTTTAATGCAGCTTCAAACCAACCTGACATCTTTTTGGGATCAACATACAGCAGATTTAAGCATGCCAGTCGGTTGAGCTCAAAGCCTGGGAGAGTCTTCAGATCATGAGGATACCTGAAGTACTCTATTCCCTTCTCCCTTTTTACAGCATAAACGTTTAAGTCCTCAAAATACGCCCATGCTATGATCTTGCCAGACACCTTCTGATGTTTCTTGACTTTGTAGAGTTTGGTGTAGGCATTTTGCTTTGGAGCTGTGCGCTGGGCTCTTATTTTAGCAAAACAAGCTGCCCACTTAGCTTTCTTGATATAAACGTTTTCGTTCGAAGCTTGGGCTGAGCTTTCTTCTTTCTCCTTTTCTTTCTCAACTTCATCCAGCTTCTCAAAAGTATCATTGTCGAAGGTTTCACCCGAATTGGGTATACCATTACCTTTGTGGTCAGTGTACTCTGGATAATGTTCAGCAGTGACGTCCTCGATCTCAATTTCATCAACATTGTTCAGCTCATCGTCACTAGCCACATCAACTTTTGGAGCATCTTTGTCAGTTTCATCAGGATTGAGTCGGAACATCTCAGCTAGCTAGTCATCGGTTTGATTTAAGCATTCAACTCATCACACATTAATCATTAATCAAGACATTTAAACATAAATAATCATTAATTACATTAATGTAACACATAATTTAAGTACAAAAGTTTCAAATACATAAACATCTAATCATTACTTTTGTCTTGATCTGTAGTTTTTTCAGCTTGAGCCAGACGAGTACACTACACCATCTTCAGTCAGTTCCTTAAAGGATACTTGATCGGGCTGAAAGTATCACACTGCGAATGCACCAGGAGCTTAGTTTCAACTTCACGGTCATCACCTTCTTCTAGGATCTTTAGTACTTCTTCAGCAAGCTTTGGCTTTGTTGTGGATCAATCTGCTGTTCATAAGCCTGAGAGATATTCCACTGGAGCCAATAAGCATCAACATCTTGTACATTAAGTGACATAACCTCGTTAGCTTCTTGAGAATCTTCATCATCCATACCACCACCCATTTGCATAGCATTATTCCCATCTCTGTCCAAAAACATCGTCTTCTTCCTCTCCATCAAGTAGGAAAAGATCATGTGAGAGCACTTGAACAGGTGGTTTAACATAAGTGCTACGTATGCCTTCTGGATTTGGTCAGACATCTCATCAATTCCTCCTCTCCTTGACGCTATGCACTTACGAATAACATGAGCTAAGTACTTGAACTGGGGGCACAAGTTTCTCTTATTGAGCAAACCTGCGTTGATGTCCCAAGTGTACTTCATCTTCAGAAAAGCATCTACCTGCGCACATATGTTGTGCTTGTGCTCATAGTCCACCTATCAGCCATGTTTCTGGAACACAAGACACATATATGTTAGAATTTGTGTAAATGGATGACATTTGAATTTTAATGAACTTGAATCATTTTGTTTAGTCGTGCGAATGGATAATGCGACTGAGTCTTAGTCGTGCGATTGAGCTCAGTCGTACGATGGAGCCTGCGACTGAGCTTAGTCGTATACTGGCCCATGCAGTTGAACCAGTCGTGCGACTGAACTCATACGTATGGTTCATTCGTGCGATTGAGTCATACACCCAGCTCATACGTGCGATTGAGGTTCATCAGCATGTCCATTCGCATGAAGCTCTGTTTGACACTTTAAATTCAAATCTTGGTCTAAACTTGATGTTAAACGTTGTGTTTTGGCTCATTAGACTCGCAAACACTCAAAATAACACCTAATACTCTTCAAATTAACGATTAAGTCCATTTTAGTGGTTTATTTTGAATAGTATGTCTAAGTTCTTGTATTGAGTGATTTCAGACATTAGGTCTTGATTAAACCGAACATTGAAGTCGATTTTGGTCTCACATTACCTGTGGATGTAGAGAGGAAATGTTAGAATCACAAACACGATGCTAAATCAATGAAACAAAATTTTGGCAAAGTAACGGTGCTTTCGTGCGACTGAGAGCGATTGAGGAGTGATGAGAATGTGCGACCGACTCCCCTCTATTTATACTGAGTTTACCTTCAGTCGTGCGACTGGACCTATTTGCACGCTTAATTCGTGCGACTGGGGCTAAGTCGTGCGACTGTCTCAGTCGGTCACATCCATTCTTGCGATTGGTTCATTCTGGTGATCCAATCGCATGGATTGACCCATGCTTATGGTCCAATCGTACGTCTGGTCCATACGTATGGTTCAATCGTGTGATTGGCTCATACTCAGAATCCAATCGTGCGACTGGTCCATACTTATGGTCCAGTCGTGCGAATGGCTCAGACTTATGAGTTTGACCTCATACACTTTCAAACACTTTACCTGTTAACTATTGATAAGACGTTATGACCGATGATCATCTCAGACATGACCTTTTTAATTTGAAAAATTGTTGATCACCTCAGACGTGATCCTTTTAATTTAAAACCGATTGGTCACCTCAGACGTGACCCCTTTTAGTTTGAAACTGATTGGTCACCTCAGACGTGTCCCTTGTAATTTAAAACCCGATTGGTCACCTCAGGCGTGACCCCTTTTTGTGAGTGATTCACAGATTGAATCCAGATGTATAGTCCGACTTTTACCTACCAAATGACTAAAAATAAATAGAAAAGAACAACTTGAAATCAAAGACAGAACAAGACATATTTTTGGGTTTTTTGTTTAGAGATGGATTCAAATCTTTTAGAAAACCGTCTAGCAGATTTTTCTTCCTGAACAGCACAACTTCAAGTTAATTTGATCATTTCAAGAACGATTCATTATGGAATCATACAGGTATATCAGAATCATTTGGGATATTTTAATAAAACATTTTGATGCTAGATTCTTGTTTTGACCGAGAGTCAATAGCAATTAGGAAATCATACTAGAGCTATAAGATGCATACAATGACTTTGACTGTCAAGAATTGCAGCCACGATGATTGTCAGTATATTTGTCCTCTTAAATCCATACACAGATTTTTGACTCACACTGGTGATGCGTTAGGTTATATTATTTCAACAAGCATTTGTGGATCCCACACTTATATGGTAATCAACATTCCTCAGGAGATTTTTGAGCAGTCTACGGGTATTTGACAAGAAGAGACTATTCTAAGAGCTTTCAAAGAGATGCCAAGCCTCAGGTCAGTGCCATCGTACAACAGGGAGGCACAAACAACAATGAATTCTAGAATATGTAGGTTATGCTTATCCTCAGGTCAGTGCCATCGCACAGCAGAGAGGCACACAACCTATCTTCTTGTGAGAGCATTTTTCTTTTCTTTGTGCACGTAACGCACCAACAACATTAGTCATTAGCTTGATTGCGCTTAACATTTTTTTCATGTGCTTTGCTCAATTTTTATGGTCATCCGCACACATTTGTGGCGTTTATTTTGCTCGTCTCCCCTTATCGAAAATGCGTTGATTGTGTTAACCAGGGATAAGATGGGAACCCACAGCAGGTTGAACAATTTAGTTTGAATTTAAATCACCAATGAGGTCTACTCATCTATTGTGTTGAATCTACCGACACATCATACAATGGACTAGCAACCTCTAGGTCTACTTTCTCTATGTTACCTCAGTAGCAGAATAGTTTTACTATCATTTTTCCTTTTATTTTGCTTAGACTTCTCAGACTTATATTATGAATTTTGCATCTTTATCATTTAAATTCTTTTAAAGTCCCAAACTATTTGTTCCCTGTGTACTATCATTTTCCATAAACATTGAATCAATATCACAAATTTGATCTCATTTCTATTAGCTAGACTGTCCTCTTCCCTCGTTTTTTTTAAGTAATTAAATAAAACAACTAATTTAATACTAATCTAACCTATTCTCCCCCTAAAATTCTAAAACCGAAAATCTTTTTGTGTTTTTTTTGGATTTTTAATAGGCACAAAATAAAGAAAATAAAATAAAATAAAGATATCCATGTGTAGAAGTTCGAGAGGCAGGTCAATGGAGTTTACTTTCTTTGCCTGGTGAGACTTCTTGGTCTGTTTACCTTTCTTACACGCTACACAAAAATCCGAAAGTTGAAAATTCTTTAGATTTTACTCCATTCACTAAACCATTCTGGATCAGATGATTCATCTTCCGTGGATTGATGTGTCCCATTCTCCTATGCCAGGAGATTGAGAGTCCTTCTCTATTGCCTTTGACAAGAAGCATTGAACTTTATGATCGGTTGTGGAGGCTTTTGGAATCCAAGACATATAAGTCATTATATCTTGAAGCTGACATTAAGATTTTGTCCTCCGGGATAATGATCCTTCTTCGATACATAGCACTTCTTTTTGTCAAAAACGATTTGAATCCTTTGTCACAGATCTGGGAGACTAAAAGCAAGTGTTATTCTGTAGTTGTTGAACGTAGTTGATGTTAGGACCTGGTATTTGAACGAAATACCTAGTGATTAGCGTGTTAAACAACTCAAATAGTGCGGAATCCTATTTGATTGGCGATCCAATCAGTGAGAACACACGATGAATCAATCAAGAATTGAAATCAACGTCAGAAATCGATTAGCAATCGATCTGATGTGTTCTGTGAACTTGAAGAACGATTTGGGAGGCTTCTGGACGGCTAGGGTACGTCTGGAATCGTAATGGAATGAATGCTTGCGTTTTTCCACGAATTGGGTCTATTTATAGGTTAGTATTGTTCAATCGTGCGACTGGGCCATAAGTATGGTTCAGTCGTGTGATTGAACCATGCAGTTGATTCATCCGCACGACTGAGTGTTCAGTCGTGCGATTGAGTCAATCTTATGTGTCAATCATACGACTGATCCAGTCTCCTGTTTCAGTCGTGCGATTGAGTCAATCGTATGAAGTTATTCATGCGTGTGGTCCATTCGCATGGGCCATTCGCATGAGAACTTCATTAAGTCAAGTTTGAATGTTTTAATTAATATAACATAATGTGCAATCATTCAAAAACAATCATAAACCCAATCAATTCAATCACGACTCATTAATGAAATATTAAACATAACAAGTAACAACCAATTCATATCATTTCATTAATCGATACTATTACATCATAATCAGACAGACAAGATTTATTACATTACACTCATGATCTAGGGACATACATGCATCAACAAACTCCCCCTTGGACCTAGATCTATCTAATCTCTTGTCTTCTGCATCACCTCCATATAACTTGTACTTCTCCTCTTTAGTGACTCCTGCGTGTATTTCAAACGCAAAGCAAAGTCGTATAACATTTTGGAACTGGAGGGCTTGTACAATGTCTTGTGTGTCATAGAACAGTGGCCACTTGTATAATGTATAGACATCATTAGCAGACAAGTTGGTTAGCCACATCGGGTCGAATACCCTGATAGTATCCATTTGGCCCTCTTTATTCAGAACTATGACAGCTTCAGCGGTTCTCCAATCATAGTACCACCATTTGAAGTGTGGAGTGAAGTCCTGTGGCATTTCCCTGAGAGGGATTCTCGACATAGTGCGCGGGGGACTCCACTTCAGCACAATCTTGGGCTTGCCAGTAATGGCATCAACCTCAGACCTTCTTATATACCTCGTAGGCTGTTGTGGTCTGAAGTTAACCCATCTGGTGTGGTACTCCTTCTTCAGGGCAGCCTCAAACCAGCCTGACATCTTTCTTGGGTCAGCATACAGCAGCTTTAGCTTAGCCAGCTGGTTGAGCTCAAAACCAAGTAGAGTCTTCAGATCATGTGGGAACCTGAAGTACTCTATTCCCTGCTCCCTCTTAACTGCATATGCGTTAAGGTCATCAAAATAAGCCCATGCAATAATCCTGCCTGACACCTTATGGTGTTTCTTGACTCTGTAGAGCTTGGTGTAGGCATCTTTCTTTGGTGCAGCACGCTGGGCTCTTACTTCTTCAAAACAGGCAGCCCACTCAGCCTTGCGAATATCTACGTCATCATTGGAGGCTTGGGCTTTCCTTCAGTCTTTCAGTTTCCTGCTCCATCTTGTCTAGTACCTCAAACGTATCACTGACTAGGGACTCACCCAGATTGGGGACCACATTACCCTCGGTGTCAGCATACTGAGGGTACTCTCTGCAGTAATATCTTCAACCTCAACTTCATCAACGTCGTTTAGTTCTTCATCACTGGTTGAATCAACTGTTGGAGCGTCCTTGACAATTTCATCAGGATTGAGTCTGAACATCTCTGCCAGTTGCTCATCAGATAGGTCATGAATTATTTCCCCTTCTTCAGGGGTATAACTCACAAACCTTCTGACAATCCCTTGCAGATCAAGAATCATGGTTAATTGAGTCTTGACCATTTGAAGGGGAGCAAAGTCAAACTCATCCCTTTGAAAGTTTGGATCTGTTTGATATACACATTCAACACATAAACCATTAGTAATTAATCAAACAGACTTATATCAACTTAATATATAAACATTCAACACACTTGTTTTTCATTACATGATTCAAATACAAAATAAATAAATACATAAGACATCTAATCTGTACTTTTGTCTTGAATCTGGGGCGTGCCTCTCGGAGGAGCAGAAGAGTGGGGATGACTGGTCCTGTCGATGCTTAGATCTTCGTTCTTGACCTGAAGCAGAGGCCGATGCAGCCGCATCCCCTCCTTCTGCTTCGTCATCATCATCTCTACCTTCTATTCTGTCTTCCTCAGTCTCTTCCTCATCATCATCATCTTCCTCATCATCATCATCATCTTCATCATCACCATCTCCATCATCCCCGTCACCCTCCTTTAGCTTCAAGGGCTCATCCTTCGACCCTTTAACCTCAGCATAATCGTCTTGTTGGTCGTCTCCAACTCCTCTATCCGTTTGACTGACTGGGCCTGCTGGTCCTGGAGTTGGGACACCTCGACTCTCTGGGCATCGATTAGCTGGGTCTGCTGGTCTATCACCCGAGCCTGCTCTGCCATCTGCTGAGACTGGGCAGCAGTCAGGTCGGTCAGCTGGCGGATCTGCGCCGCCTTCTCCTCATCTGCAGCAAGCAGGCGCATCACCATACGGTTAAGCGCTGAGAGCTGCTCCTCTACCCTGATGTGAGGTAGAGTAGATCCATAAACATGTGGTGGCTGGGCTGAGGGTCCAGCATGATGTGTGGTGGTGGTGGCAGTGGCAGTGGTGAATATGGGTCGGTAGGCTGTGCTGGTGATGTAGGTGTGAATGGTCTGGTGGTGGATGGGAAGGATACAGTGGTGGTAGGTAAGGTGGGGGATGTGGTAGTGGGAGTAGTGGAGTGGTGTGGTCTGTGGTGATGGGTGGTATGTCAGAGGTGGTGGTAGTGGTGGCTGTGGTGGTGGAAGTAGTGGCAGCAGTAGTAACGAAGGTCAGCGACGCTTCTTCTTCTTCAATCAATGGGGTTGAGCCATCCGCTTCCTCCTAGTCCCGGTGGACGTGGATGCTCCCCCTGCAGCTCTGCCCACTGAACCCGGAACATAGTTCGGGTCAGTCTCTCTCTGAGGAGTCCCGAGGGTGTTCACCAACCATCCTAAGCCCGTGGTCTGTGGGAACAACTTTGCTTCCCACAGTCCTAGTGAGGGGCTCCTCATCTGACTCCTCCTCCTCTTGATCCCCAGCTACAAACTCCTGATGGAAACCAGCCATCTCAGCGACCTCTCCGGCAGTGGCTGACCCGGGGGAATAACGTCTGAATCAGTGCCTCTAGATGGAGCAGGCATATCATCCCCGGCGTCGCCGCTATCATCATCATCTGAGTCAGTATCTGGTATAGCAATATGCTCAACATCCGAATCACTGTCATCGTGACGCCATTTGCGTCTACCAGGTGCCACATAATCAGCACGGGCCAGATGCCCAAACAACCTCCTGACAGGGGGCTTCACCTGCTTCCCCCTGTATACCTTCATCCGGCCTAGCGTAGTGTCGTCCATAACCTCAAGAACAACAGCATCATCCTTCTCCTTTGGCAGGGAGGGGAGCTTCTGGTCAATCATCATCTGCAAAAATCTGGGGTACATACAGAAGCCTTCCTTCCCTTTCCCCTCGATGTTCTCCACCAGGTAGGTGAATATCATCTTGGAGAAGCTGAACGGGTGGTTCAGCACCAACGCAACATACGCGTTCTGGATCTGGTCGGAAAGCTCATCAAAACCTCCCTTCCTGGAAGCTATACACTTTAGCAGCACGTGCGCAAGATACTTAAGCTGGGGACAGAGGTTACTCTTGTGAGTACCCCAGCATTGATGTCCCCAGAGTACTTGGCTCTCATGAAACATCCTCTGACAGTGAGGGGGTGTAGACGAGTAGGACAATCAGCATCATCCCCAACTGTAGAACAATCCTCAAATCCTCCTCTGATACAGTGATAGCCTCACCAAAGATCGAACTCCTATGCAATGAGGATCAGAGGATCTATCAACAGTCGCGCCTTCCCAGAAGGCCTGCTGCACTGATCTATATGGCGTGCATGGTGTAGCGATAGCATGAGCGATCCTGGATCTCAACAGAAATGTAATAATGCCTGAGAAGTCAGCTGCGTTCCTGGATGTCAAATCCAGATGAGCACATATGTTGTGCTTGGTGCTCATGTTCCATCGACTCGCCATCTGTAACACATAACAATATAAACATTAGTATCGTTGGCTAACATCAGATGAAACACTTAGACTTTGAATAGAATGTCTCTGTCATGCGATTGAGGTTGTGCGACTGAAGACAGTCGTGCGACTGAACAGGGCGATTGAGGTTCAGACGTGCGAATGACCTCATGCGTACGACTGAGTGTGCGACTGGACTCATGCGCATGTACTCTTATGCGGTTACACCAGTCGTGCGACTGAGTCTCATTCGCATGGTTCAGTCGTGCGGTTAAGTAAATCGCCCCCTTCAGTCGTGCGACTGAAGTTCATCCGCACGACCAGTCGCCTGTCTCAGTGTTCAGTCGCCAATCGTTCGAAACTTCACAAACTAAGTCTTTTAACTCAATTAATCGGTTCATTAGACTCGCATTCTCGTTACTAATAACCTATTTGACTTAATTTTAACGTTTTGCTTGGTTTTAATAGGTTATTAGGGCTTTCTTGTCTCGGTTCAAGTTTCACAGTCGAACAATCCCAATTAGGGTTCCAATCTTTCTGTTTTTGATGAAAGAAGACTTCAAACTACCTGTATGATGAATGGCGAATGTCAGTAACTCACAATCAACGGTAAAACTAGGGCAAATAAATTTTGGCTGCGTAACGGTAGGGAGTGCGATTTAGGGGCGATTTGAGGATGATGAGTCTCTGCGACCGACTCCACCTCTATTTATACCAACCCTAGATCCAATCGTGCGACTGAGTTCATACGCACCTTTCAGTCGTGCGAGTGGGACTCAGTCGTGCGATTGGGTCAGTCGCCTTCTCCAGTCGTCCGACTGAGTTCAGTCGTGCGACTGACTCACTCGTTCGCACTTAAGCCTCCGACTGGACTAATCGTATGGGCCATTCGGTTGATGGTCCATACTCATAGTTCATTCGTGCGAATGGACTTCATTCGTATGGTTAGTCCATACGTATGGTCCATTCGTGCGAATGGGTCATACTTAGTTAATTTTCTGCCATTTTTACCAATTTACTTTTAAAACCCTTTTAAATTTATGAAATTAACATTATGAACTTTGATCATCTTAGACATGATTATCTTATCTGGAAAACATTTTGATCACCTCAGACGTGACCATTTTATCTTGAAAACATTTTGATCACCTCAGACGTGATCCTTTTAAACACTTTAGTCACCTCAGACGTGACCCTTTTAAAAACACTTTGTCACCTCAGACGTGACTATTTAACCTTTCAAAGCAGTATGGTCATCTCAGACATGACCCTTTTAGTGAGTTGATTCCTTCTGATTTTCCTGATGTAGCCCGACACTTGACTAAAATTAAAATTAAAACAACTAACTAATTAAGACTTTAAACTAATTACATAAACAGACATATTTTTGGCTTTTTGTGAGAGATAAATCCAGAGATTGATATCTACGGGATTTGGTTTGGAATAGACAGCTTCAACTTGGATTGACCACACCTGGACCAATTCAATTTTGGAATCATACAGGCAAGTCAAA
Organism: Flaveria ramosissima; assembly: GCA_025215565.1. NCBI lineage: Eukaryota > Viridiplantae > Streptophyta > Magnoliopsida > Asterales > Asteraceae > Flaveria > Flaveria ramosissima. The sequence goes on from CM046040.1 coordinate 46,236,192, forward strand.
TCATTTGGGACTTGTTATCAAAATCTTTTGATGCTCAATTGTCGGTGTTCATCCAGAGTCGTTAGCAACTTAAGGAAATCATACTGAAGCTCTTAGATTTTCACATTGATTTGAACCTTTGAGAATGTAGCCACAATGATTGTCAGTATGTTTGTCCACTTAAATCCATACACAGACTTTTGACATAGACTGGTGACTTATTTAGGTTTAATTATTTCAACTAACATTTGTGGATCCCACACTTATATGGTAATCAACATTCCTCAGGAGCTTTTGAGCGGTCTACGGGTATTATTACAAGAAGAGACTATTCTTAGAGCTTTCAAAGAGAAGCCTGTCCTCAGGTCAGTGCCATCGCACAGCAGAGAGGCGGCAAACAACAATGAATTCTAGAATATCTAGGTTATGCTTATCCTCAGGTCAGTGCCATCGCACAGCAGAGAGGCACACAACCTATCTCCTTGTTAGAGCAGCTTATTTTATTTACCACAAAATGCACCAACAACATAAGTCATTAGCTTTATTGCATTTGTCTTTCATTTTTTTCTTGCTTTGCTCTAATTATGGTCATCCGCACACATTTGTGGCGTTTAATTGCTCAATACCCCTTATTGGAATATATTTGATTGTGTTAACCAGTGATAAGATGGAAGCCCACAGTCAGTTGAACAACTTAGTTTGATCTTGAGATCACCAATCAGGTCTACTTGTCTATTATGTTGAATCTACCAACATATCATTTGTGGTCTAGCAGCCTCTAAGTCTACTTTCTTTGTGTCACCTTAGGAGTTGCCAGTTTTCTATCATCTTTCCTTTTTATATTGCTCAGACTACACAGACTTATACTTTGAACTTTTGCATCTTGTCAAAACTTACATTTTTAAAGTCCCTCTTGATTTGTTCCTGTGTACTATCATTTTCCAAAGGTATTGAATCGGTATCACAGACACAATCTACCTTATTTCAGCTAGTTACTCCTTCTCCCTCTCTTTTTTTTTTTTTTTTTTAAATGTTAACTTGCTGTGACATATTCTCCCCCTAAAATACTAAAATCATTTCTGGTTTAATTATTTTAGGATTTTAATAAACAGCAAAATAACATGAGTTTAAATAAACAGACGAAAATAAAGCAAATGAGATAAAATAAAATAAACTTTAACTAAACTACATCGGACTACACATTTTCATCATCAAGAATTACCTCACTTTTCTTTTTAACGCCGTTGACCTCTAACAAATATTGAAAACGTGGTTTATCAAAGGCTTTAGTATAGAGGTCAGCGCGTTGAAAATCAGTATTAATTTTAACCACATCAATTAAGTTCTTTTCAAAGCAATCTCTAATGAAATGGTATTTAATACCGATGTGTTTGGTCTTAGGATGTTGGACCGGATTTTAGTTACTGCAATTGCAGCAGAGAGTTATCAACAAAAATAGGAGTAGATGAGAATTTTAAACCGTAATCACGCATTTGCTGTTGAATCCAGATGATTTGTGAACAACAACTTGCAGCAGCAACATATTCGGCTTCACAGGTTGACAAAGCAACCGATGTCTGCTTCTTACACTGCCAGGTAACTAATCTTCTCCCAAAGAATTGACACCCTGCTGATGTAGACTTGTAGTTCATCTTGCAGCCCCGTAATCCGAGTCACTATACGCGGTAAGCTCAAAGTCATCATCATGAGGATACCACAATCCAAGTGTAGGTGTACCCTTCAGATAACGAAAAATCCTCTTGACCCCGATCAGATGGTTGACCTTTGGTTTAGCCTGATATCTAGAACATAGACATGTAGCATACATAATATCAGGTCTTGAGGCAGTGAGATACATGAGGGATCCAATCATTCCTCTGTACATAGTGGCATCTACTAGATCTCCATTCTCATCAGGTGCTATATCATGATTCGTAGCAAGTGGAGTCCCAGCAGCAGAAGCATTCTCCATGTCAAAGCGACTGAGAATGTCTCCTACATACTTGGTCTGATGTGTAGAAAGATTCCATTAGGTGTTTGATCCACCTGTAGTCCGAGAAAAAACTTCATCTCCCCCATAGCACTCATCTCAAACTCTTTCTTCATCACTGCTTCAAACTCTTTACATAACTCTTCGTTCTTTGACCCGAAGATTATGTCATCAACATATATCTGTACAAGCAGTAGGTCGCCATCCTTTTCTTTAATAAAACAGTGTACAGTCAATGACTCCCCTGCGAAAGCCATGTTTCACCAGATGAGTCGAGAGTTTCTCATACCAAGCTCGAGGAGCTTGATGAAGCCCATATAAAGCTTTGTCGAGCTTGTAAACTCTATCCGATGATAAGGATCCTCAAATCCCTCGGGTTGACTTACATAGACTGTTTCCCTGATTTCCCCATGAAGGAATGCACTCTTCACATCTAATTGGTAGACTTTAATCTTCATGTACGATGCATAGGCAAGAAAGATACGAATGGCTTCCATCCTTGCCACGGGTGCAAACACCTCATTATAGTCAATCCCCTCGACTTGGCGAAAACCTTGAACCACCAGTCGAGCTTTGTTCCTGATAATGACTCCTTGGTCATCCTTCTTGCATTTTAGTACCCATTTGGTGCCAATGACTTTAGCACCTTTAGGTCTATCAACCAGAGTCCATACACCTAACTTCTTGAACTGCAGAAGTTCTTCTTGCATGGCACTCACCCACGCCTCATCATTTAGTGCCTCACTGACATATTTTGGCTCAACCTGCGAGACAAAACATCGATAAGCACCATCATGAATGTATCCTTTCTCCATAACCGAGGCGTAATCAGCTGAGTATAGCTGATTTCGGGTTTGTACTCCTGATCTGACATCCCCAATAACATTGTCAAGGGGATGATAGACATTTAGTCGTGATCCTGGAGTAGTAGGAACAGCCACCTCAGAACTAAGATTATGAACATTTTGTTCTGCATCTGAGGTAGTTGGAGTTTGAGGTTCCGAAGTCGAAGGGCATCACTCGTAGATGCTTGTGGACTTTCAGGAACTGGAACCTGTTCCTCCTGACTGTTCTGGTCATCTGCTTCAGTTTCATCTTCAGAGGAGGAGTCACTGTCATTGACTACTCCCCCTGACTGAGTAGATGATTCTCCCTGTGTGCTAGATGGTGTATTCAGAATGTCATACATCATCCTAGTAGCTAACTCATCATCCGAGGGAGAGAGAGAGGAATGTTGAAGGACTTGAAGAATCCATCATAATCGAAGAAGTATGCAGGTCCTTTGCCTGTAGGTGGTGTGGTATATCTCTGAACGTCGACATTACACCACACTTCTACAAGACCTGTTGAGTTATTGTAAACTCGCTTGTTCGGTATGTTGTATCCTAGAAAAATTCCTTCATCTGCCTTCTCGCTGAATTTTCCTTCTTGTGTCTTCTTCAGAAGTGTACACGGCGCGCCAAAAGGTTCAAGATACTCCAAATTTGGTTTGCGTCTTTGTAGTAGCTCATAACATGTCTTTCCGTGGCGCTTGACTATTAGGACTCGATTCAGAGTATAACATGCGTTTGCCACTGCCTCATTCCAGAATTGAATAGGCAGTTTCGAGTCAGCCAGCATAGTCCGTGAAGTCTCTATCAAGCTTCTATTCTTCCTCTCAGTAACACCATTCATCTGAGGAGTGTAAGCAGAAGTGAATTGATGAACAATTCCCTTTTCCTTACAGTATGCCTCCATCCATTGATTCTTGAATTCTGTCCCGTTGTCTGAGCGTACTTGTCTAACTTTTAGCTTGTAGAGAGATTCCAGTGTGGTTACTAATTCCTTGAATGACTCAAATGTTTCTGATTTGGATTTCAGAAACATTACCCAAGTGAACCTTGAGTAGTCATCAGTGACCACAAAACAGTACAATCGCCTGCAATGCTCCTTGTACTGACTGGACCAAACAGATCCATGTGGAGAAGTTCAAGAGGAAGTTCTATTGAATGAACTTTCTTTTCCTTATGAGACTTCTTTGTTTGTTTGCCTTTCTTGCAAGCTACACAAAAGTCAGGAAGTTGGAAGTTCTTGACATTGACTCCTCTCACTAAATCCTTCTGAATCAAATGATTCATCTTCCTTTGACTAATGTGTCCCATTCTCCTATGCCAGGAGATTGAGTCCTTCTCAGTAGCTTTAGATAGAAAGCACTGAACCTCATGATCCGTTGTAGCAGCTGTTGACAGATCCAAGACATAAAGGTCTTTATATCTTGAAGCAGTCATCAGAACTTGGTCCTCTGGGATCATGTAGTCTTTCTTCAGCACGTAACACTTCTTGTTGTCGAAGATGACTTTAAATCCTTTATCGCAAATTTGGGAAACAGAAAGTAAGTTATTCTGAAGTTGTTGAACGTAGTTCACCTTATCAAACTTAACTTTTTGATTTCCCACTTCTCCCTGTGCTGTGATGTATCCTCCCTTGTTTCCTGCAAAGGAAACATGCCCCTCCTTTTATTTGTTTGACGTTTGATAAAAGGGCTCTATTTCCTGTCATGTGCCTGGATGCTCCGCTGTCTATAATCCACGTGTTAGTCTCAGCGCTATATCGAACACCCTGTGTTGGTTCAGAAGAGTTTGCCATCAACGCAGCATCAGACGTCTCTGGTTCTGGTGATTCTGACTTTTCTGTCTCTGACGTGGAAGTCTCCTCCTTTGGCTTGTAACTGACCTCGGCTGCAGTTGTTTCTTCACTATGTGACATTGCTATCTCAACTGCTAGATCACCTTCACTCGCAGAATCATCATCTATATCTTCAACACTGGCAATGTTAGATTCTCCTGGTGAGACAAACCTAAAAACTCCAATCCTGTCCTTCATCATCATGAGCGGTCAAGGCTTTGGGTCCTTGCTTGATGAAGTAGAACTGGAGGCTTGCTTGTCTTGGCGAGTAAAGGACGAGAACGGGTTCCCATTACCCGTCTTCTTTGGCTTGACACATTCTCTCTTGAAATGCCCCTTCTCTCCACAGTTGAAGCAGGTCACTTTGCTCTTGTCAAAGCCAAATGTGGTATCCTTAGTAGCTATCAAGTTCTGTCTGTCTTCTTAACAAACTTCTTCGCCCTTCGGACAGCGCTAGCTAAGGCCCACATTATATCCATCCTCTCAAGCTCCATTTCATCCACCTGCTCGTAGTCCTCATCTGCCAGATGGCAGTTTCCAATCTTTCCCAGCAACAAGTCCATCATATGAATGAACCACTGCGGCTAGAAGATCCATATGCTCTCGTGCTACTTCTACGGTCACATTACCGAGGTTCTCGGTCTTCAATTTGGGTAGCACTTGCTTCTGATCCAATATAATGGGTACATGATGACCCTGACGTGTCTGATCCAGAAGGAGAAGCATGTGAAGGACCTGACGAGCTAGACACAAATGCAGTCTGGAGTGGTGCTCCAGATGTCTTAGCTTGAGGCGTGGCGTTGTATAAAGCTGGATTTTGTATGTACGCAGACTTCTGAGCTCTATACTTCATCCTTAGTGCTTCTTCTCGCAACTTAAGAATGAAGTCATTTATGTCCAGCTTTATAAGCATTTCATTCTGTCTAAGGTTAGACACAAATGAAGCCCACTTATCAGGCAATCCGTCTGCGAAGTTGCTTACTTTCTCTTCCATAGTCGTTTCCACTCCATGTGTATGCAATTCGCTCATCAAGTGGTAGAATCTGTCTATGACTTCGTCTAAACTCTCATTACCAATCGATGAGAAGTTATCGAATTCCTTCTTTAACTCCTTTGCCTTGATTTCCTTCAATGACGCATTCCCATCATATCTCTTCTCTAGCTCATCCCACAGTTTCTTGGACTGCTTGTTCTCTGAATACTGGTGGAATATGTCTTTGGGATAGACTGAGTGATCAATGCATAAACCCTTTTCTCTGCATTGTACTTTACTTTCTGTGCGTCTGTCATCCCACTTAACGTTAATTTAACTCCATCAGCTCCCACTGGTGTACTATAACCAACCTCAATAGCTTCCCACAGATTAGGATCTACTCCATTGAGGTAGATCTCAAAACGTTGTTTCCAGTGGGGAAACTCATCTAAAGTCAAGAGCTTTGGTGGTTTATTGTGATTACCCACCTCACTCTCAAGCAACAGCAGGTTCTGAATCCTCGAGTCCTTCCCAGCAGTAAAGGCTGACATCTGATCTTCCATGGCTAATAAACTTAGAATCTAATCAAACAAACTTTCACTGATGCGACTGAAGGATGCGAATGGTCTAATTGTGCGTATGAACTCTGCGATTGGTTCAACCGTGCGACTGAACTGGGCGATTGGTTCAGTCGTGCGAATGAATCTGGTGCGTATGAGTTATGCGAACGAACGGTTCAGTCGGCCGAATAAGGGTGCGACTAGGTCCAATCGTGCGAATGAGCAACGCGAATGGAGTCCAGTCGTGCGAATGGGTCACTCGTGCGACTGAAGCTGCTGTTTTGCGAAAATTTCTAGGTTTGACGGGTTTCAGCCGTAAAAATTCGAAATTTCACAAGTCCTAATCGCCTAAGTCCGTAGAAACTGAACTTCGATGAGCAGGGAACGTTCCAAGATCACTTTTGATGCCAAAGATTGCGTTTTTCGTGCAAAAACACAAACTTTTATGCAATCTGATTGAATCAACACGTAATCAAGAGCCAAAGCTCTGATACCACTTGTTAGGACCTGGTATTTGAACGAAATACCTAGTGATTAGCGTGTTAAACTAACTCAAATAGTGCGGAATCCTATTTGATTGGCGATCCAATCAGTGAGAACACACGATGAATCAATCAAGAATTGAAATCAACGTCAGAAATCGATTAGCAATCGATCTGATGTGTTCTGTGAACTTGGAGAACGATTTGGGAGGCTTCTGGACGGCTAGGGTACGTCTGGAATCGTAATGGAATGAATGCTTGCGTTTTTCCACGAATTGGGTCTATTTATAGGTTAGTATTGTTCAATCGTGCGACTGGGCCATAAGTATGGTCAGTCGGTCGTGTGATTGAACCATGCGGTTGATTCATCCGCACGACTGAGTGTTCAGTCGTGCGATTGAGTCAATCTTATGTGTCAATCATACGACTGATCCAGTCTCCTGTTTCAGTCGTGCGATTGAGTCAATCGTATGAAGTTATTCATGCGTGTGGTCCATTCGCATGGGCCATTCGCATGAGAACTTCATTAAGTCAAGTTTGAATGTTTAATTAATATAACATAATGTGCAATCATTCAAACAATCATAAACCCAATCAATTCAATCACGACTCATTAATGAAATATTAAACATCACAAGTAACAACCAATTCATATCATTTCATTAATCGATACTATTACATCATAATCAGACAGACAAGATTTATTACATTACAACTCATGATCTAGGGACATACATGCATTAACAGTTGACCTTATCAAACTTGACTTTCTGGTTTCCTACTTCGCCTTGAGCGGTGATGTATCCTCCTTTATTTCCAGCAAATGATACATGTCCCCCTTTAATTTGTTTGACACTGAAAAGGAAAGACAGGTTCCCAGTCATGTGCCTAGACGCCTCACTAGCAACAATCCAGGTATTTGTGATAGCACTGTAACGAATACCCTGCACATTAAAAGGAAATGATCAATTAGGTTTGGGACCCAAGCCTTAACTGGCTTGGGTGACCCAGAGGAATCACACATCATAAACTCAACCCACTGTCCATTTGAGGGTGAGGGCATATCATTCTTCTTATTGTTCTCATTATCAGACAATGGACTTGACTTTTCTTTCCATAAGCCAATTTTGTATAAGGCCTGTTTGTGATAAACAGACGACTGGCTTACAGTTTGAACTTTAGGTTCATTAATTCTCTTTGGTGGAGTAATAGAACTCCTTTTCAAAGAACTTGGTTTTCTATCATAAAGTTCAATTTTCTGTCTGGGAGTCAGATAATAAGGGCAGTTAGAAGAAATATGTCCTCTCTTTCCATAACTGTAGCATGATCTCCTTTTTACATGTTGAGGAAACTGTTTATGTGGAGTTGAGTGTGATACAGGTGTGACATGAGTCTGGTTGGATTTGGTCACTACTCGTTTAGATGTTTCTGCTTCTTTAACAAACTTAATTGTTTGCACATTCTTAACATCTTTAGCCTTTAGTTTATTTGGACTTTGACGTGAAGCACGTGTTTGGTTAACTGATTTGGTCATTTTGGGTTCAGAAGTAGACATGTGTGAACCTGACTTTCCATTAACCTTTTTAAATTGATTATCCAAATTTTCAATGGGCATCTTTCCTTTTGATTGAAAGTAGACTCCTTCTGTTTAGTGATAGAGTTCACCGGTTTATCAGTGGAATCTGGATCACTAACCAGAGGAGTGGACACCACATAATCCTTAATTGGGTTGTTATTTACAGGTCTACATTTTGTATTTAACATGATCTCATGTGATGGTGGAACTACTTTGTAACCCAACCCTTCCCCATTATTTTGTTCTTTCACTAAGTGTTGAACTATGTGAGAAGAACTGGTCCAACTATGCAGTTTTTGTTTTAAAGAATTTACCTCGACTTCTAAAACTACTTTTTCTTTCTTTGTTTCTTCCAAAGAGTTTAAATAAAACTTTATATCATTAGCTTGATTAAAAGCAACAACCTCGGTTTCCCTTAGTTGTTTACCTAAAAGTTCTATTTTTTCTTTGTAACTGCACTCATTTTGTTTTAAAATACGATTAGCTTCTGTGTACAACTGTAAATCATTTACAAAGTTATCATTGTGGTCTAATAACCTAGCAAATTTCAAATCAATGCTTTCTCTAAATTTGTTACATTCAATACAAGCATGTTTTTCAAAAAGTTGGTCTTTCGTACTTACCTGTGAAGAATCAGTTGAGTCAGCCATCAATGCAGAGTTAGACTCTTCGGATGCTAGAGATTCTGAACATGTCGTTCTGAGTTCTTCTTCAACCAGGTGATTTACCACATTCACAGCTTCTTCGTTATCTGACATTACTTGTTCAACTGTGATTTCACCTTCACTCGCAGAGCCATCATCCAATCCCTCGACACAGGTTATGTTTGATTCACCCGGAGACACAAAACGAAAGGTCCAGTCCTGCCCTTCATCACCTTGAGCAGTCAAGGCCTTTGTCTCTTTGCTTGAAGAGGTAGTTCCACTCCTTTCTTTGTCTTGACGGTTGAAGGTTGAGAACGGATTTCCGTTACCTGTTTTCTTGGGCTTTACACATTCACGTTTGAAATGCCCCTTTTTCACCACAATTAAAGCGGGTAACTTTGGTTTTGTCAAAACCAAAGGTTGTGTCTTTTGTGGCTACTAAATTCTGTCTTGTCTTTTTCACAAACTTTTTCGCCCTTCTGACAGCACTCGCCAAGGCCCACATGATATCCATTCTCTCTAGTTCATTTTCGTCCACCTGCTCGTAATCTTCATCTGCAAGATGGCAATTGCCAATCTTCCCTGCAACTAGACCATCATAGGAATGGACAACAACTGCTAGAAGATCCATATGCTCCTTTGCAACTTCCACTGTGATATTACCGAGATTCTTGGTCTTCAACATAGTAGCATTGGCTTCAGGTACTATATATTGGGTGCAAGATGACCCTGACGTTTCTGATCCTGAAGTAGTGGTTTGGGAAGGAGCTGCTGAACTAGACACAAAGGCAGTTTGAAGTGGTGCTCCTGAACTGGTTGGAGTGGGAGATGAGTTATAAAGTGAAGGATTCTGGTCGTAGGATCCTTTCTGTGACCTGTACTTCATTCTCAGTTCTTCCTCTCTTAACTTCATTATGATTCATTTATACCCAACTTTGCAAGAATATCGTTTTGTCTCAGATTAGACACAAACGAGTCCCATTTCTCCGGCATACCATCTGCAAAACTTGACACTTTATCTTCCATAGACGTTGTTACCCCATGAGTGTGCAGCTCACTCATCAGATGGTAGAATCTATTGATAATATCATCCAAGCTTTCTTTCCTATCAAGCTTCTTTTCAGATTTGAGGTGAAGTTATCAAATCTCCTTCTTGAGAGCCTTTGCCTTCAAAGCCTTTAATGTTGCATTCCCATCATATCTTTTCTCCAAAGCTTCCCATAACTTTTTCGCCTGTTTTATCGACTGAGTCAACAGGGCATACACCTTCTTTTCAGCATTGTACTTAGCTTTCTGGCTGTCAGTCATACCTCCCAAAGTTAGCTTAACACCATCAGCACCGACTGGCATACTATAACCTGTCTCAATGGATTCCCAAAGATTGGGATCAACTCCATTTAGATAGATCTCGAACTTCTGTTCCATTGGGGTAATCATCTAACGTCATAAGTTTGGTGGTTTATTGTGATTCCCAATTTCATTTTCCAGAAGCAGAAGGTTCTGGATGCGAGGGTCCCTTCCGGCAGTAAAAGCAGAGAACTGATCTTCCATCTCTTTAACCTTTGAACTTTAAAACTAGACTTGCTCACTCGTGCGAATGGACTATACGTATGGATCACTCGTGCGAATGAGGGGTGCAAATGAATGCAATCGTGCGATTGGATTCAGTTGTGCGATTGAAATGGATGAATGGACTAAAACGACTGTAATTGTTCAGTCATGCGGATGAGCTATGCGATTGAAATGTGCGAATGAATTCAATCGTGTAATTGGATTCAGTCGTACGTATGGAGTGTGCGATTGGAGACAAGCGAATGGGGCTGTTCAGTTGTATGAATAAGTGAGCGGCTGAATTCAATCATACGAATGGGGTGTGTGATTGAGTTCAGTCGTCCGATTGAGCTAATCGTGCGACTGAAAGCTGCTGTTTTTGCAAAATCGAAGGTTTTTGACACTTTGACACAAAAATACGATTTTTCAAGAACCCTTATCTGCCGTATGCCGGAAAAGCGTAAACTTTAAGACCTGGAGACGTCGAAAACACTGTTTTACTAAAAAAGGTGACTCTTTTCAATGAAAAACGTGATTTTTACACCAAGGCTAATCGAATCACATGCAAAATCAAGAGCCAAAGCTCTGATACCACTTGTCAGGACCGTGTACGTACGGAATACTAACTGATAATGCATGAAACCAGATCAAATAGTGCAGAATCCTATTTGATTGGCGATCCAATCAGTGAGAACGCAATCCCGATCAATCTAACGATTAAAGAAACGTTAAGAACGAGTAGAAAAAGATCAGATGCCAACTATGAACTTGGAATAGGCTTTTTGGACGCTCTGGACGGCTAGGTTATGAGTATGTGTCAAAAGTCTCGTTTTTCCACGAATTAAGTGGTATTTATAGGTTTGCGTCTTTATTCATGTGACTGAACCATTAGCATGGTTCAGTCGTGCGACTGACCCATGCGACTGATTCATACGCACGACTGAAAGTTCAGTCGTGCGACTGAGTCAATCTCATGTCTCACTCGTACTACTGATCCATTCGTCTAGTTCAGTCGTGCGACTGGTCATTTGCATGATGTATTCATGCGTATGGTCCATAAGTATGGTCCATTAGCATGAATCATCATATACAACTTCAAACCTATATAATAAATTTATATATATGAATCTGATATAAGTAAACATCAAAGCACAAATCATATGTTATTACATTGTTTCATTACACATATGTAAGCCATGACAGATTTTTACATTAAGCACATAAACTAGGGACATATGTATCAACAAGAGTCACCAGCCTTCTCCTTAGCTTCTTTTCTTCCTCATTCAAAGTATCTGAATTGAGGCCAAGGAGATTTGTAGCTTGGTCCAATGTTCCTCTAGGCAGATCAAGAAATTGATCTCTAGTGAGGGAACATGAGGATCCATCAACATAAGTCAGTTTGACTGAATCCTCCTCACAGGAGATGTCACTCGGGGTTGTGCAGTTGATGAGCTTTGTCTTGATTGCCTTGAACTCCTCTAAGGGGAGATGTTTAGAAGGCTGAGGGGATGGTTTGAGAGGTTGTTGGGTAGGTTGTGATGTTTGGGTTCTACCTAGTGTTTTGGGTTGGAGGATAGGTAGTTTAGGTGGTTGAGGTGAGGAGGTTGGTAAGGATGATGGTATAGGTTCAGGGGTGTAAGATTTAGTGGTTGGTTCGGTTTTGATGGGGAATGGAAAAGGAATTGGTTCAGGTTGTGGTTGGGTTTGAGGTTGGGGTTGAGTAGTTGGTTTGAAAATCATCCCCTGTCCCCTTCTATACATCTCCTTTCTCTTCCCCGAGCGAATGTCAGCCTTTATGTCACTGACATGTCGTTGGAGGGTCTTCTCAGACATAGGACCCACTTGCCTGCCAGAGAAGTCATGAGCCCGGAGATAGTCTTTCATCCAGGCCTTTTCACCTATCTTCTTGGCAGCAGCTAGCCCTGCTTCCTCTTCCTTCTTCCTCTTCAACATCAGTTTCTCCTTGGCAGCCCTCTTTCTCTCCTTCTCCATTTGATCTTGCTCTTTGTTGAAGGGCCATAAGATCGTATCATTCTTGTGTGGAGATAGTTCTTCTAGAGAGAAACCCCTGGAGGTTAGGAAGGTTATCCTTTCCCTCCTGAGCTGCTGATCAGCTTCTCTTTCTTTCCTCTCCTTTTCTTCCTCTAAGGCCAACCTTGCTGCTTCTTCTTTTTGCTGTTTTTGCAGAAAAGTTGTCTTTTCCAACTCAACTAACTCCTCTAGTGGTAGCAGGAGTACATCTTCACTCATAGCTCCTAGATTGACAAGTCTGTCAATGATTTCCACCCTTCTTTTATTGTTGACAGCCTCCTGGTTGGCTGCAGCTGCTTTGCTACTGGCAGCTAGCAGTTTTCCAGATGGAAGTCTACCTTTTCTTTTGAGCTTTTCTAACCTTTCTTCCTCCTGAAGCTCTTCCTTAGTCATCTTCCTCTTTCCTTTGATGTCTTTGGAAGTGCTAGACTTTGGGGGTTCTTGGATGGAAGGTTCAGGTTGAGTGGTGGAAATGGGAGCTGGAGTTAATGCTGATGTTTGAGCTAGGGGTTGGGTGAGAAAATCCTCCCTATTAACCTCAGATGCAAGTTCTAAGATTGCATCTGTGACTATTAGATCATCGGATAAAGAGAATAGTCCTTCCGCAGCTGCAATCTCAGCTTTGTAAGATTAAAGTTGTTCTTCCAAGGCTTTGACTTGTGTATCGGAAGTCTGTGAGAATGCATTATCTATCCCAACTGTCTCAGTTGCTGGGCCATCAGTCCTTGTTTCCCCTTTGAAATTAATCTCAGGTTCCACTTGGACCTTAGGTTGACCAACTTCCTTAATAGTGGTAGAAGGTGCATTTAACGTCTTAAGCTCTTGAGCTCCAAAGTAAATCACAGACAAGTCAGGACTTGGCTGTTCAATGAGAGATTCCAATAGGAACTTGTTGAAGAACCTGTTGAGATCTTGGAGCATCCTTTGATCCACTTGAATTACAACTGGAGGAGGCTTGGGAAAAACTGAAGCTTGTTGCATAGGTTATCTTGAACTTAAAGGGGTGAGAGCTTGACTCTGTGGTTCCTCTTGTCTTTGGCTTTGTCCCTGAACACTCTCCCCCTTTTTGGTAGCATCATCTTGAGAGCTTGATGAGCTGGAGGAAGAGGTCAATGAGACCTAAATTGGTACATGCCTAACAGACCTCTCAATCTGTTTCTCAGCTAGTTTGGCCTTGAGATTTTCAATCTCAAGTTGCTGAATGGCAGACCTATCCTCTAAAGTCCTAACCTTAGATTCAAGGTTTGAGACTTTAGAAAGTAGGTCTTTAATGGTGATTGTAGTCTTCCCTCATCTTCTTTTGAAGAATCATGGGGAGATGAGGTAACATACCTAGTCTCATCTTGCTTTTGAAGGCTCATTGGGAGATGATGTACATTACACTAATGTTCATCCTCACCACCAGATGTGGTTCTTGGCGCCATGGTTTCCCTGCTCATTGATGTCTCTTTCAGTAGTATCAAAGGGCATGGTTGTCGTAGATGTCAGTCTCAGTAAATGTTACCACTGTTCTTGAAGGGTCCATTTTTGATTAAGTCTCCTTTAGTAGTGGCAGCTGAATCTACATGAGTCCCCTCCACATCAGTGGGATTCACCTCAATAAAGGCTTGCTGATGGGGGCTAGAGAAAAGAGATCTCTCTGGGCTCTGTTGATCATTTAGAGGGTGTTGTGGATCAACTTCATTGCCTTGCAGAGACATAATCTCTTCATCAGCTCCTATTAGTAGGTCAGTAAAGGATATAGAGGTGAAGTCTAATGACTCGGGACTTTGATCAATGTCTAAAGGCATTGAGCCTATGGTGGGGCTGTCCCTTTTTAGCTGCTCAGGGGAGTATGAAGACTCTTCCTGAGGGTTTTCAGCTTTCGGGCTCATGGGTTTGAGACTGAGGAGACTCAATACCCATATTGAGGTCAATTGTGAAGGATGGTTGGACCTCAAACTGAGTGGGAGCCCATTGTTCCACTCTAGTGCTTTTGGATAGAACAGGAGGAGCTTGTTCAATCAGAGAAGATTGAACAAGGGTTCATTTGGGGCGTCTTTGATAAGTGGTAGTGATGGGGTGAGAAGGTAGATTTGGAAGTGTGAGGGTAGTTGCTGGTGTGGGTTCATCACCTGTGGGTGTTGATACATGTATGTACCTAGATCAGGATATGAATGTAATAGATCTTGTTTGTCTGATTCTGATGTAATGTTTGGAATGATTAATGAAATGGTATGGTTGTTTGTGATTTATAATGTTTAATATTTCATTAATGAGTCGATGTTGAATTGGTTAAATAGGTTTGTGATTGTTTGAATTGTTACACATAATGTTATATTAATCAATACATTCAAACTTAACAAAATGAAATTCTCATGCGAATGGCTCATGTGAATGGACCATACGCATGAATAACTTCATACGAATGACTCAGTCGCACGACTGAACCAGGAGACTGGATCAGTCGTATAATTGTAACATAAGATTGGCTCAGTCGCACGACTGAACACTCAGTCGTGCGGATGAATCAACCGCATGGTTCAATCGCACGACTGAACCATACTAATGGTTCAGTCGCACGAATGAACAATACTAACCTATAAATACAACCCAATTCGTGGAAAAACTAAAGCATTCATTCTATTTCGACTCCAGACGTACCCTAGTCGTCCAGAAGCCTCCTAGTTCGTTCTCCAAGTTCATAGAACGCTGTAGATCGATTCCCAATCGATTCTTAACGTTAGATTCAATACTTTATTGATTCTTCGTGCGTTCTCACTGATTGGATCGCCAATCAAATAGGATTCCGCACTATTTGGTTTGGTTTACACGTTAATCATTCGGTATTTCGTTCAAATACCAGGTCCTAACAAGTGGTATCAGAGCTTTGGCTCTTGATTACATGTGATTCAATCAAGATTGATAAAAAGTTTGTGTTTTTACACTTAAAACGCAATCTTTTGTGTCAAAAGTGGTCTTGGACGTTCCCTGCTCATTAAGTTTTGGTTCTACTGACTTAGGCGATTAGGTTTGGCGAAAATTTGAATTTTTACGGCAAAAACCACGTTTATTAACCTAGAAATTTTTGCAAAACAGCAGCTTCAGTCGCACGAGTGTGAGCCATTCGCACGACCTGGACTTCATTCACATTGCTCAGACGCACGATTGGACCTAGTCGCATCTCCATTCGTACGATTGAACCATCCGTTCGCAGTGTTCATACGCATCAGCTTCATTCGCACGACTGAACCAATCGCTTAGTTCAGCCGCACGATTGAACCAGTCGCATAGTTCATTCGCACGGATAGCCCATTCGCATCACCCAGTCGCACCAGTTTGACAGTTTGTTTAGTACACTTAAGGTTATTCGAGATGGAAGATCAAATGTCAGCCTTTACTGCTGGGAAGGACTCAAGGATCCAGAACCTACTGTTGCTTGAGAGTGAGGTGGGGAATCATAATAAACCACCAAAGCTCTTAACGTTAGATGAGTTTCCCCACTGGAAAAAACGTTTTGAGATCTACCTCAATGGAGTGGATCCAAATTTGTGGGAAGCTATCGAGATTGGGTACAGTATGCCGGTGGGAGCAGATGGAGTAAAGCTTACTTTAGGAGGAATGACTGACGCTCAGAAAATTAAGTATAATGCAGAGAAGAGAGTTTATGCATTGATTACACAGTCTATTCCTAAAGATATTTTCCACCAGTACTCGGAGAATAAACAGGCCAAGAAATTATGGGATGAGCTGGAAAAGAGATACGACGGGAATGCTTCGCTAAAGGCAATTAAAGCTAAGGAGCTAAAGAAGAAGAATTTGACAACTTCTCATCGATAGAAAACGAGAGTTTGGAAGATGTTATTGATAGATTCTACCATCTGATGAGTGAACTGCATACACATGGTGTTGCTACTACCATGGAAGAAAAAGTGTCAAATTTCGCAGACGGATTGCCGGAAAAGTGGGCTTCATTTGTGTCAAATCTGAGACAGAATGAGATGCTGGCAAAGTTGGATATCAATGACTTCATTCTAAAGCTGAGAGAAGAAGCACTTAGGATGAAGTACAGAGCTCAGAAGTCTTCATACACTCAGAATCCAGCTTTGTACAATGCCACTGACCAACTGTTTAAAAATTCCACAGCAAAGACAGAATCACCAGAACCAGAGACATCTGATGCTGCGTTGATGGCAAATTCTTCTGAACCTCCTCAGGTAAGTACCACTGACCAACTGTTTAAAAATCATGCTTGTTCTGATTGTGATACTTTTAGAGATAGCATAGATGAGAAATTGCTAGGTTATTAGATCATAATGATAACTTAGTAGTAAAGGATTTGCAACTGTGCACTGAGGCTAATAGAGTATTAAAACAAAATGAGCATAGTTACAAAGAAAAGATAGACCTTTTGACTAAAAAGTTAGGGAAACTGAAGTAGTTGCATTTAACCAAGCTAATGACATTAGGTATTATCTAACTCCCTAGAAGACACTAAGAAGCAAAAGGCAGTTCTAGAAGTAGAAGTAAACTCATTAAAGCAAAAATTGCACAGTTGGACAAGTTCATCACACATTGTCCAACACTTAAGTGAGAGAAAGAAACAACGGGGAGGGTTTTGGTTATAAAAGTGGTTCCACCACCACCTGAGACCTTGATGAACACTAAGAGTAGACCAATAAATAATAACCCTATCAAGGATCATGTGGTGTCTACTCCTCTTGTTAGTGATCCAGATTCCTCATGTTCATCAATTGAATCTGGAACCAAACAAAAGGAGGCCACTTCAAAGGCAAAGGGAAATAAAATGATGTGTGTAATCTGGAAAAAGAATTTGAAAAGGTTAATATAAGTCCGGGTCAAAGAAGTCAAATCAGAACCTAAAAGGACTACTAATGTTAATCTTTCACAAGTTTCATGTCAAAAAAAAGTTACCAAAAACAAAAAGATGTTAAAAATGTTTTAAAAAATTAATTTTGTTAAACAAGAGACACATCAAAAGAACCAGAGTAAACCTAAATTGAGTGATGTTACTAGGGTGTCACACACATCTCCACAAAGAAAGTTTAATCATAAAGTTAATAGCAGGTCGTGTGCTACAACTGTGGAGAGTGTGGACACATTGCTTCCTATTGTTCTTACTATCAGACACCTAGGAAGAAGATTGAACTTCAGGACTCAAAACCTAGGTCTTCTAAGAGGAGTTCTTTAACTCCACCTAGAAGAACTAGTGAACCTAAAGTTCAACCCGTTAGCCAGTTGACTGTTTATCACAAACAGGCATTGCACAAATCTGGCTTATGGAAAGAGAAGTCATCCTCTGTGTCTGATAATGATGACAAGAAGGAACCTGAGCTACCCTCACCCTCTAAGGGTCAAGGGTTGAATTCATGATTTGTGATGCCTCTGGGAAACCCAAGCCAGTAAAGGCTTGGGTTCCTAACCTAAACTAATCTTTTACATTGTATGTGCAGGGTGTTCGCTACAGTACTGAAACCAACATGTGGATTGTAGACAGCGGAGCATCCAGGCACATGACAGGTAACAGGGCTCTTTTATCAAATGTCAAGCAAATAAAAGGAGGGCATGTTTCATTTGCTGGAAACAAGGGAGGCTATATCACAGCTCAGGGAGAAGTTGGAAATCAGAAAGTTAAGTTTGATAAGGTGAACTACGTTCAACAACTTCAAAACAACTTACTTTCTGTTTCCCAAATCTGTGATAAGGGTTTAAAGTCATATTCGACAACAAGAAGTGTTACGTGCTAAAGAAAGACTACGTGATTCCGAAGGACCAAGTTCTGATGACAGCTTCAAGATATAAAGATCTTTATGTTTTGGATCTGTCAACAGCTTCTACAACGGATCATGAAGTTCAGTGCTTTCTCTCAAAAGCAACTGAGAAGGACTCCATCTCCTGGCATAGGAGAATGGGACACATCAATCAGCGGAAGATGAATCACTTGATCAGAAGGATCTGGTGAGAGGAGTTAACGTCAAGAATTTCCAGCTTCCTGATTTTTGTGTAGCTTGCAAAAGGCAAACACAGACGAAGAAGTCTCATAAGGAAAAGAAAGTTCATTCAATAGAACTTCCTCTTGAACTTCTTCACATGGATCTGTTTGGTCCAGTCAGTACAAAAGAGCATTGCAGGCGACTTGTACTGTTTTATGGTTACTGATGACTACTCAAGATTCTATTGGGTAATGTTTCTAAAGTCCAAATCAGAAACATTTGTGTCATTCAAGGAGTTAGTAACCACACTGGAATCTCTCTACAAGCTGAAGGTGAGACAAGTACGCTCAGACAACGGGACTGAATTCAAGAATCAGTGGATGGAGGCTTACTGCAAGGAAAAGGGAATTGTGCATCAATTCACTTATGCCTACACGCCTCAGATGAATGGTGTTGCTGAGAGAAAGAACAGAAGCTTGATAGAGACAGCACGGACAATGCTGGCAGACTCGAAACTGCCTATCCAATTCTGGAATGAGGCAGTGGCTAATGCATGTTATACACTGAATCGAGTTCTGATAGTCAAGCGCCACGGAAAGACATGTTACGAGCTACTACAAAGACGCAAACCAAATTTGGAGTATCTCGAACCATTTGGCGCGCCGTGCACATTTCTAAAGAAGACTCAAGAAGGTAAATTCAGTGAGAAGGCTGATGAAGGAATCTTCCTAGGATACAACATATCAAACAAGAGAGTTTACAACAAGTCAACGGGTTTAGTAGAAGTGTGGTGTAATGTTGATGTTCAGAGATATACCACCACCACCTACTGGCAAAGGACCCGCCTACTTTTTCGACTATGATGGATTCTTCAAGTCCTTCAACATCCCTATCTCTTCTTCTGATGATGAGTTAGCTACTCGAATGATGTATGATATCTTGAATACACCATCTCATGATTCAACAACATCTAGCTCACAGGAGAGAATCATCTACTCAGTCAGGGGGAGTAGTCGACGACAGTGACTCCTCCTCAGAAGATGAAGCTGAAGAAGTTGACCAGAACAGTCAGGAGGAACAGGTTCCAGTTCCTAAAAGTCCACAAGCATCTAACAGTGATGCACCTTTGACTTCGGAACCTCAAACTCCAACTACCTCAGATGCAGAACCAAATGTTCATAATCTTAGCTCTGAGGTAGCTGTTCCTACCACTCCAGGATCACGTCTAAACGTCTATCATCCCTAGACAATGTCATTGGGGATGTCAGATCAGGAGTACAAACCCAAATCAGCTATACTCAGCTGATTACGCCTCGGTTATGGAAAAGGGATACATTCATGATGGTGCTTATGGTGTTTTGTCTCGCAGTTTGAGCCAAAAATATGTAAGTGAAGCACTGAATGATGAGGCGTGGGTGAGTGCCATGCAAGAAGAACTTCTTAAGTTCAAGAAGTTAGGTGTATGGACTCTGGTAGATAGACCTAAAGGTGCTAAGGTCATTGGCACCAAATGGGTCTTGAAATGCAAGAAGGATGACCAAGGGGTCATTATCAGGAACAAGGCTCGACTGGTGGTTCAGGGATTTTGCCAAGTCGAGGGGATTGACTACAATGAAGTGTTTGCACCCGTGGCAAGGATGGAAGCCATTCGTATCTTCCTTGCCTATGCATCGTACATGAAGATTAAAGTCTATCAATTAATGTGAAGAGTGCATTCCTTCATGGGGAAATAAGAGAGACAGTCTATGTCAGTCAACCCGAGGGATTTGAAGATCCTTATCATCGGGATAGAGTTTACAAACTCGACAGGCCTTATACGGGCTTCATCAAGCTCCAAGGGTCTGGTATGAGAAACTCTCGACTCATCTTGTGAAACACGGCTTTCGCAGGGGAGTCATTGACTGCATGCTGTTCATCAAAGAAAAAGATGGAGACCTACTGCTAGTACAGATCTATGTCGACGACATAATCTTCGGTTCAAAGAACAAAGACTTATGCAAAGAGTTTGAAGCAGTTATGAAGAAAGAGTTTGAGATGAGTGCTATGGGGGAGATGAAATTCTTTCTCGGGTTACAGGTGGATCAGACACCAATGGGATCTTTCTACATCAGACCAAGTATGTGGGAGACATTTTCAGTCGGTTTGACATGGAGAATGCTTCTGCTGCTGGGACTCCACTTGCTACTAATCATGATATAGCACCTGATGAAAATGGAGATCTAGTGGATGCCACAATGTACCGAGGAATGATTAAATCCCTCATGTATCTCACTGCCTCAAGACCTGATATCATGTATGCTACATGTTTATGTTCTAGATATCAGGCTAAGCCTAAGGTCAACCATCTGATCGGGGTGGTCAAGAGGATATTTCGTTATCTGAAGGGTACACCCACACTTGGGTTGTGGTATCCTCATGATGATGACTTTGAGCTCACGGCATATAGTGACTCGGATTACGGGGGCTGCAAGATGAACTACAAGTCTACATCAGCAGGGTGTCAATTCTTTGGGAGGAGATTAGTTACCTGGCAGTGTAAGAAGCAGACATCGGTTGCATTGTCAACCTGTGAAGCCGAATACGTTGCTGCTGCAAGTTGCTGTTCACAAATCATCTGGATTCAACAGCAAATGCGGGATTACGGTTTAAAGTTTTCTTCTACTCCTATTTTTGTTGATAACTCTACTGCAATTGCAGTAACTAAAAATCCGGTCCAACATCCAAAGACCAAACACATCGGTATTAAATACCATTTCATAAGAGACTGTTTTGAAAAGAACTTAATCGATGTGGTAAAAATTAATACTGATTTTCAACGCGCTGACCTCTATACAAAAGTCTTTGATAAACCACGTTTTCTATATTTGTTAGAGGTCAACGGCGTTAAAAAAAGTGATGTTATTCCTGATGATGATCATGTGTAGTCCGATGCAGTTTAGTAAATTTTCTTTTTTATTTTATTTCTTTATTTAGTTTAGTCTGTTTAAATTAAACTCATGTTAATTAGCTATTTATTAAAATCCTAAAATAATTAAACCAGTTATGATTTTAGTATTTTAGGGGGAGAATAAGTCAGCCAGTAACATTAAAAAAATAATTAAAAAAAACGAGGGAGAAGGAGTGGATAGCTGATATAAGGTAGATCGTATCTGTGATACCGATTCAAACCCTTTGGAAAATGATAGTACACAGGAACAAATCAAGAGGGACTTTAAAATTTAATTTGGAAAAAATGCAAAAGTCAAAGTATGAGTCTGTGTAGTCTAAGCAATATAAAGGGAAGATGATAGAAAAACTGGTAACTACTAAGGTAACACAAAGAAAGTAGACCTAGAGGTTGCTAGACCACAAATGATATGTCGGTAGATTCAACACAATAGATGATTAGACCTGACTAGTGATCTCAAGATCAAACTAAGTTGTTCAACTGACTGTGGGCTTCCATCTTGTCACTGGTTAACACAATCAACAATATTCCAATAAGGGGTAATGAGCAAGTAAACGTCAAAAATGTGTGCGGATGACCATAAATAGAGCAAAGCACGAAAAAAAAGGAAAGACAAATGCTATCAAGCTAATGAATTATGTTGTTGGTGCATTTTGTGCAAAATAAAATTAAGCTGCTCTAACAAGAAGATAGGTTGTGTACCTCTCTGCTGTGCGATGGCACTGACCTGAGGATAAGCATAACCTAGATATTCTAGAATTCATTGTTGTTTGCCGCCTCTCTGTTGTGCGATGACACTGACCTGAGGATTGGCTTCTCTTTGAAACTCTAAGAATAGTCTCTTCTTGTAAAAATACCCCGTAGACCACTCAAAAGCTCCTGAGGAATGTTGATTACCATATAAGTGTGGGATCCACAAATGTTAGTTGAAATAATTAAAACTAAAACAATCATCAGTTTGTGTCTAAAGTCTGTGTATGGATTTAAGAGGACAAATATACTGAAAATCATTGTGGCTGCAATTCTTGAAAGTTCAAATCAATGTGGTAATCTAATAGTTCCAGTATGATTTCCTAAATTTGCTAACGACTCTGGATGAAAACCAAGAATTGAGCATCAAAAGGTTTTGATAACAAGTCCCAAATGATTTGACTTGCCTGTATGATTCCAAAATTGAATTGGTCCAGGTGTGGTCAATCTAAGTTGAAGCTGCCTATTCCGGAACCAAATCCAGTAGATTTCTATCTTAGGATTTATCTCTCACAAAAAGCCAAAAAAAACAAGTTTAAGTTTTGTACTTTAGTTTAATTTTTCTAATTTATTTAGTCATTTTAGTTTGTTTGTTTGTTGGACTACATCATGAAAATCAGTATGGGATTAACTCACCTAAAAGGGTCATGTCTGAGATGACCACATGTGTTTTCAAAGTTTAAAAGGGTCACGTCTGAGGTGACAAAGTGTTTAAAAGGATCACGTCTGAGGTGATCAAAAGGTTTTCAAGTTAAAATGATCATGTCTGAGATGATCAAATGCTCATAACGTTAATTTAAATAGTTAAAAGGGTTTTAAATGTAAAATGGTCAAAATGGCAGAAAATTTCATAAGTATAACCCATTCGCCCGACTGGACCATAAGTATGGACCAACCATGCGAATGGGTCCCATTCGCACGACTGGACATGAGATTGAGCCATTCACCCGAATGGCTTATCAGACTGATCCATTCGACCGAATGAAAGGGTGCGAATGAGTCAGTCAACCGACTGAGACTCAGTCGGTCAACTGAAGGTGCGAATGAAAGGGCACGTATGAGTCAGTCGACCGACTGAGACTCAGTCGGCCAACTGAATGCGACTGACTGGGCCAATCGCACAACTGAGCTTCAGTCGCCCGAATGAACTGAGCGAATGAGGCCAGTCGGCCGATTGAACACAGCTTCAGTATTTAAAGGGCCATAGTCGATCGCATTTCACTCATCACCCTCAATCGCTCCTAAATCGCACCTCGTACCGTTACTCTGCCAAAATTTCTCTAGACCTTGTTTTCACATTTCTATTGATCTTCTGACGTGCGTTGACGTTTATACAGGTAGATTGCAGTGAAATCTCACCGAAATCTGAAGAAATTGAACCCTAATTTGTGATATTCGAGTGAAACAAGAATCGGACTGTAAATTACCTAATAACCAACATAAACTAAGCAAAATGTTAAAATTAAGTTTAATAGGTTATTAGTGACAAGATGGCGAGTCTATTGGACCATTAAACCATGTTAAATTACTTGTTTTGATCAAGATTCGAACAGTAGGCGACTGAACAGTAGGACAAGCGACTGGTCGTCCGGATGAACTCCAATCGCACGATTGAATCTTGCGATTGGGTCAATCGGCGAATGCACCATGCGAATGAATTCAGTCGGCTGACTGAACCAATCGCAGACTCAACCAAAAGATTGAACTCAGTCGCATGTATCATTCACCCGAATGAGCTCAGTCGCATGAAAGGACAATCGACTGACTTCAGTCGCATGATCCATTCGCACGAATGAATCAGACTGAATTTAAACTATACACTTAGAACTGAATTTGATGTATTATTTACTAATGCTTCTGTGTCTTGTGGTTCAGGTAAATGGCTGATAGATGGTCCATCAACCCAAAGCACAACATATGTGCTCATTTGGACCATACGACTCGGAATGGGGCCGAGTTTACAGAGATTATTGCGTTCCTTCGACGTTCTCGGATACATAAGGCCATATCTACACCGTGTACTCTTACAGGTCGTTACATCAGGCTTTCTGGGAGAATGCCTCCGTAGATCGTTCACGTGAGCCTTATAGCATACGGAGCTCCATTCATGGTCATGATATTGAGATTACAGCAGCTGACATCCAGAGAGTACTTGAGTTTGGGGACGATACTGATCACCCCACCAGACTACATCCACTTACAGTTAGAGGTTGCTTACTCAGGATTAAGTACGCTAGGGACATCAACTCAGGTGTGCTCAACAAGAGCAACCTGTGTCCCCAGTATAAGTACTTGGCACATGTGATCCTGAAGTGTATTGCGTCTAGGAGGGGTGGGTTCGATGACCTATCAGACCAGATTCAGAATGCCTATGTGGCACTGGTGCTGAACCACCCCTTCAGCTTCTCGAGCATGATCTTCTCATATTTGGTGGAGAATCTGGAGGCCAAGGGGAAGGAGGGTTTTTGTATGTACCCCAGGTTTCTGCAGTTGATCTTCAACGAGAAGCTGCCTTCACTTCCCAAGGAGAGCCATGATGATGTGGCCTTAGAGATTATGGATGACACGACCTTGGGTCGTATGAGAGTGTATCGGGGCAAGCAGGTAAAGCCCCAGGTGAAGAGGTTGATCGGCCATCTCGCCAATGAGAGATATGTGGCGCCAGGTAGACGCAAGTGGCGTCATGATGACAGCGATTCAGACGATGAGAGGCTATTGCTCCCAGAGCATGATTCAGACGATGATGACAGTGGGGATGTTGGGGATGATATGCCTATTCCACCGAGGGGCACAGCTTCAGAAGTTATACCTCCAGTATCTGCCCCAGCAGGTGACATAGCCGAGTCAGCAGGATTCCATCAGGACTTTATTCCTGGTGAGGAGGAAGACGAGTCTGACGAGGAGCCTTTGACGAGGACTGTGGGAAGCAAGGTTGTTCCCACAGAGTATGGACTCCGGGCGGTTGGTGAACGCCCCAGGGATTCGGGAGAGTCTACTGCAGATCCTAGCTATGCCCCTGAGTCAGCTAGCCGTGTTCTAGGGGGAGCATCCACCTCGACTGGATCGAGGAAGAAAAGGATGGCTCAGCCCCACGGCCAGAAGAAGAAGAAGAGACAACTCACTTTTGTTACCACCACCGCCACTACATCTACCACCACCACTACCACCTCTACAGCTAACAATCCACACCACCACAGCCACCACAGCTACCACTACCACCACCACACCTCCCACCACTATACATATGCCAACCACCACCATATCTTTCACACCTACATCACCTCCACTAACTCACAGACCCAAACCCATCTTCACTACAGCCACCACCACCACCACTAGCCACCAAGCAGGACCCTCTTCACATCCCTCACATACATATGGATCACCTCTACCTCCAATTGGGGTAGAGGAACAGCTTTCTGCGCTAAACCGGATGGTGATGCGTTGTTAGCTGATGATGAGGAGAAGACGGCTCAGATCCGTCAGCTGGCTGACCTTACTGCTGCACAGTCACACTAGATCTCAGAGCAGGCTCGGTTGATTGAGGAGCAGGCCCGACAAATGGCTGCTTAGAGCCACGAGATCGCCCAACTCCAAGAGCACAGTGTCACATCTACTAAGAGGATTGAGGAGTTGGAGGAGGCTAAGAAGACAATCATGCTAAATCTAAAGGATCTAAAGAGGAGCCACTGAAGATTAAAGAGGGAGACGGAGATGATGGTGATGATGATGATGAGGAGGATGATGAGGATGATGATGATGAGACTGAGGATGATGAGGGGATTGAAGAAGAGAGGACAAAGGAGGGGAATAAGGATGATGATGAAGAAGGAGGAGATGCAGCTGCATCTGCTTCTGCTCAAGGTCAGGAAAGGAGGTCTAAGAAGAAACAAGACCAACAAGCTTCCTCCTCTGCTCCACCAAGCGATGATCCAGTGATACAAGAGAAAAGTAATGATTAGATATCTATGTATTAGATTACTTTTGTATTTGAATCATGTATTTAAACTTATGTATTCAATGTCTATATTAAGATTAATGCATTTCTGTTTTGATTATTAACTAATGGTTGATGTGTTGCATGTATAAATCAAACAGATCCAAACTATCAGAGGGATGAGTTCGATGTTGCTCCCCTTCAGCAGGTCAAGACTCAGCTAACTATGATTCTTGATCTGCAAGGGATCGTAAGGAGATCGGTGAGTTATACCCCTGAAGAAGGGGTAATAATTCACGATCTATCAAACGAGCAACTAGCAGAGATCTTCAAGCTAAATCCCGATGAGATTGTAAAGGATGCTCCGACGTGCGACTCGACAAGTGACGAAGAGCTCAACGACGTTGATGAAATAGAGATAGAAGATGTCACTGCAGAGCACTACCCTCAGTATGCTGACAATAAGGGAAATGTGGTCCCCAATCTGGGTGAATCCCTTGTTAGCGATACTTTTGAGGTGTTAGACAAAATGGAGCAGGAGTCAGAGAAAAAAGAGGGAACGGCCCAAGCCTCAAATGATGATGTCGATATCCGAAAGGCTGAGTGGGCTGCTTGTTTTGAAGAAGTTAGAGCCCAACGCGCTGCACCTAAACATGACGCCTACACCAAACTCTACCGAGTCAAGAAACATCATAAGGTGTCGGGCAGGATTATAGCGTGGGCATATTTTGAGGACCTTAACGTCTATGCAGAGTTAAGAGGGAGAAGGGCATAGAGTACTTTAGATTTCCACATGATCTAAAGACTCTACCAGGGTTTGAGCTCAACCAGCTGGCCAAACTGAAGCTGTTGTATGCTGACCCGAGAAAGATGTCAGGCTGGTTTGAGGCTGCCCTAAGGAAGGAGTACCATACCAGGTGGGTTAACTTCAGACCCCAACAGCCAACAAGGTATATCAGAAGGTCTGAAGTTGATGCCATTACTGGAAAGCCAAAGATAGTGTTGAAGTGGAGTCCTCCGCGCACGATGTCAAGAATCCCGCTCAGGGAAATGCCACAGGACTTCACTCCACACTTTAAGTGGTGGTACTATGATTGGAGGATAGGAGAAGCGGTCATAGTCCTAAACAAAGAGGGCCAAATGGATACTATCAGGGTATTTGACCCAATGTGGCTTACTAACTTGTCAGCTAATGATGTTTACACTCTATACAAGTGGCCACTGTTCTATGATACGCAGGATATAGTACAAGCCCTCCAGTTCCAGAACGTCATAAGACTCTGTTTTGCATTTGAGATTCATGCAGGAGTCACAAAAGAGGATAAGTACAAGAAATATGAGGAGGTAATGAAGAAAACAAGACATTAGAGAGATCTAGGTCCAAAGGGGAGTTTGTTGATACATGTATGTACCTAGATCAGGATATGAATGTAATAGATCTTGTTTGTCTGATTCTGATGTAATGTTTGGAATGATTAATGAAATGATATTGGTTGTTTGTGATTTATAATGTTTAATATTTCATTAATGAGTCGATGTTGAATTGGTTAAATAGGTTTGTGATTGTTTGAATTGTTACACATAATGTTATATTAATCAATACATTCAAACTTAACAAAATGAAGTTCTCATGCGAATGGCTCATGCGAATGGACCATACGCATGAATAACTTCATACAAATGACTCAGTCGCACGACTGAACCAGGAGACTGGATCAGTCGTATAATTGTAACATAAGATTGGCTCAGTCGCACGACTGAACACTCAGTCGTGCGGATGAATCAACCGCATGGTTCAATCGCACGACTGAACCATACTAATGGTTCTGTCGCACGAATGAACAATACTAACCTATAAATACAACCCAATTCGTGGAAAAACTAAAGCATTCATTCTATTTCGACTCCAAACGTACCCTAGTCGTCCAGAAGCCTCCTAGTTCGTTCTCCAAGTTCATAGAACGCTGTAGATCGATTCCCAATCGATTCTTAACGTTAGATTCAATACTTTATTGATTCTTCGTGCGTTCTCACTGATTGGATCGCCAATCAAATAGGATTCCGCACTATTTGGTTTCGTTTACACGTTAATCATTCGGTATTTCGTTCAAATACCAGGTCCTAACAGTGGGGTTAACAGGGATGTCACCAGGAGCCATTGGCTCAGTCATACCTGGAAGAAGTGCAGTATATCTTCCGGTGAAGTTGGTGGACACTCTCTTCAAAGTCTAGAAGATGGTCGGTCTCATTTAAGGAACAGTCAGAGCAGCTGCACAGACAAGCTTACTCGGTCCAGCTCACAATTGATTATGTGCTGAAGAAGAAACCTGGGATACATGAAGAATGTGTCCCGTTAAAGGTTTCCCATAAGATTGGTCAGCATAAATTTTGAGTAGTTAAAGCGGAGGCTTCTCACTGAACCATGAACTAGGCACCCTAGTTCATATGGGATTTGATCCCATATCTTAGATTTGTTGGACAAGCAATGAAGAACAACATGCAGCAGGAACTTCCAGTTGTAAGAGAAGTTAAACTTGTAAACGGTTGACCAGCTTACATCTCCAGCATATCCCATTTGGATATAGGTGTTGTCCAAATCTGTCTTGGGGAACTCTGTAGGAGCGCCCTCATCATGAAGCTCGAGATGCTCCCTGATGAGTTGTTCAGAAATGACCAACTCCTGGCCACAGATGCTCGATCTTATGACACAAACCCCATTTAGGGTTTCAATCTGACCATTGGCCCAAAATTCAGCCATGTGATTTGAGTAAACAGTGGGGTTAACAGTCAGAGCAGTGTAATAAGAGGATTGGGTTAGAAAGGAGATGATATCTGAGAAGTCGGCATCCATTGAAGAATCAAGGAGTGCGACTTGGTTGTGCTGAGGGTTAAGTGCCATTCGAGAAAGTTGCATGAAGATAGTTTGGAATTAGGTGAATTGGGGATGAAGGAAGCTTTTAGGGCAATAAATTTGGTATAAAGATGAAAGTGATTAGCCGGGGTTATTTAAATGGGTGAAAAGGCGGTTTAAGGGTTTTGGATAAGATGATGGGACGTTTCAGTCGCGGATGTGACAGGGGCGGTAAGGTTTAGTCCATTTAAATAATCCGACATCATTAACAAAATCTTTACTTTCTATAGAGTGGGGCCCAAAAGATTTCCGTTACACAGTAAAGTCTTTCGTCCGAGTATAAAGTATTTCCGAAGGTAATGTTCTTTCGAAGGCAAATTTACTTCTGAAGGTAAAGTTTTTACTTTCGAGAGTAAATGTTGCTTTCCGAATGGAGAGTGTTATAAGCTTCGGAAGTATATCTGATATGAAATCAATCGCTTCTTCCGAGACTAAATAACTCTTCCGAGAAGAAAATTATCCTGGGAGGAATTTGCTTCGGAAGATATGTAAAATATCTTCCGAGGGTTAATTTTTCTTCGGAAGAATTTATACTTAGAGAAAATTTCAGAGAAGGACTTTTTGTAACAGGGCTTAGATTGCTTTGACACAAGACTTTACACATTAAAAGGATTTTAAATGAGATAGACTAATCAAGGTTTATCATCCAATAGCTGTAATGTAATGAGATACTTTGAATTTTGTCATCAAAGATTTGGTGAGCAAGTCAGCATATTGTTTCATTTGAGTCAACTTTGATTACTTGATTAGATTTTCTTGTGAATATCTCTAATGAAATGGTACCTGATATCAATGTGCTTAGTCTTGGAGTGCTTCACCGGATTTTCAGTAATGGAGATAGCACTGTTGTTGTCAATGTCGATAGGAGTGCTCATAAAGTTGAATCCGTAGTCTATCATCTGGTTCTGAATCCACAGCAGCTGAGCACAGCAACTAGCAGCAACAATGTATTCAGCTTTAGCAGTTGATGTAGAGACACATAATTGCTTCTTGCATTGCCATAAGATGATCCTTCCACCAAGAAATTGACATCCACATGATGTTGATTTCTTGTTGATATTGCAGCCACCATAATCACTGTTAGAGTAACCATAGAGATTGAAATCACTATCCCTTGGATATTAGAGACCTAATTTAGGTGCTCCTTTGCGGTATCTGAGGATTCTCTTGGCAGCAACTAGGTGAGACACCTTTGGAGCAGCCTGATATCTTGCACAAATACAAGTTGCAAACATGATATCAGGTCTACTTGCTGTGAGATACATCAGAAAACCAATAATTGCTCTATACTGATGTTGATCAGTATCCTCTTCCTCAGAGTCAGGGCAGAGATTATGGTTTCTGGGTATAGGTGTTTTGACTGCCTTACAATCTTTCATGTCAAATCTTTCTAAGATGTCATTGACATACTTAGATTGATTGATGAAAATGAAGGGTTTGCTAGAACACAAAATCCATGTTTAACCATTTAAACTTTCAGAAAACGCAGCGGATATGAAGCTTTTAAAACCGATTTTTAAAGCTGAAAATTTCATGTTCTTAGTTATGTTTTAAGATGAAAACAAACCCAAATCAAAAAGGATCATTTATGTGAATGAACAAGCTATGAACATAATGAAATGCACATAAATCACAGCCACTATGAGCTGTGATTACTACCTCTTCCAGCAGCAAGAAAACGACCAAGAAGGAGATGAGGATGCTGAAAATTTCGGCCAAAACTCCAAGGAAGGAGTCCTCAAGCTTGTATACCCCAAGCCTCCTTGCAAAACACCTTCTTGTTAGGAAGATACACCACCAAGTACAACTCAAACTCTCCTATTTTTGCTGCTGAATTCGTGGGTTCAAGAGAGAAAAGGGAGAGTTTTTTCTTGTGTTTGCATGTGTTGAGATTGGATGAGAGAGGTTTTTTGGTCTCCAAGACTAGTTAATGAGTATTCTAGTTACAAGACAAAAGGTCCAATGAATATGAAGGGGGGGGGGCGAAAATGCATATTCAAAAGGGTTTCCCCCCTTTTTTTTTATTGAACACACACATATGTGTTAAATGGTCTTGTAACTAGACATACAATTAACCATTTAATTGTATGTACAAGTTATATAACTTATACATTTAACCTTTTAACTTATAAGTTATAATCTCTCATTATTATTTGGTGTCATCTAACCAATTTAAATAACACATCAAATAATATTATTGAACAAAATATCCTAATAAGTTGTTCCCTCTCATATGCAACTTATTTAGAAAACCTATTTTCTAAATTGGTGTAAATATTTAATTGTATGATCATATCATCTATTAAATATTAATTGGTGTTTGCTAAGCTTGTTATTGGGTATAACCCGACTTGGATCATAACGTACTAACCACATCAATATTCTAAGTGTCTTGGGCACATAGAATCCTACAATCTCCCACTTGCCCAAGATTCATAGAAGATTGATGCAAGCAGTAAATACCGCCTAACAACGGTTTACTACCCTTAATACGCATGACTTATAGCCATGCAATAACATCATCCCTTTCAAGTACCCTACTTGAAATGATTTAGGTGAATCAATCATCTATCCTTTTGTTACAGATGTCATGTTAAATCCAAGACACAGAATGATCATTCCTTGTTGATTTAACTTAATCAGGCCTTAGACATCTAACTCTCAACGAATAAGAGGAACAAATTCCATCTTGACTACATACGTTTCTCACAACACCTCGTGTCATACCTGAACATACTCTTATGTGTTGTCCACTATTTCAGGACAGTGAAGAATGAGCTCAAGGTATAAACTTGGTGAATATCAAAACCCAATATGTATCTCAGGTCTGAGGATACCAAATGATATTCGCCTTTTACTCAAACTTACTTATGATCAATCGGTAAGATTCTATGTAGTAAAATTTGAGGTGCGGGTTAGTCCAATATTTGTATCCCACAAATATCTATGAACCTTGGTAGCAACCCATTGCTCTATATTCATCCTTATGAATATCAACCAATCCAAGTTCATAATAATCTTACTTTCACACTTGTTCCTGTAGGATTCTATGTGCCCAAGACACTTAGAATATTGATGTGGTTAGTACGTTATGATCCAAGTCGGGTTATACCCAATAACAAGCTTAGCAAACACCAAATAATATTTATTGATGATATGATCATGCAATTAAATATTAACACCAATTTAGAAAATGGGTTTTCTAAACAAGTTGCATATGAGATGGAACAATTTATTAGGATATTTTGTCAATGATACTATTTGTAATGTTATTTAGATGACATTACAAATTAATAATGGCATTATACATGTAGTACAATTAAATGGTTAATTGTATACATCTACTAAGAGATTAAATCACAAGACCATTTAACTTGTGTAATGTGTAAAAAAAAAAAGGGGGGGGGAACCCAAATTTTCGGCCACCCCTCCCCTTTTTCCTATTGGACCAATTTCTTTGGAAACACAATACACATTAAAGGGTATTGTAGCTCTCTTGGACCAGCCATTCATTATTCATTGTATGCAAAAGACCAAACTCTCAAACTCTCTCTCTCTCTCTCTATTTTCGGAACAAGGCAGCAGCTTTAGAGGGTTTAGAAGATCAAATTTGTGCTTCTTTTGTTGGTGATTCATCCTAACAAGAAGGGTTTTACTTAGAGCTTTGGGTATACTAGCTTGAGGGGACCTCCCTTGGAACCTTGGCCGAATTTTAGCATCCAAACACTCCCATCTTTGGTCGAAATTCTGCTGGAGAAAGGTAGCAAATCACAGCTCTTTGTGGCTGTGATTTTATGTAGTTTTACATTAGATTATTGCTTGTTCATTCACATATTAAAGATCCTTTTGTTTGGGTTTGCTTTTCTACATTAAATGGACACTAAGAACGTGAAATATTCAGCTTAAAATGGGTTTTAAAGCTATATATGTCCGCTGCGTTTTTTTCTGAAAGTTTAAATGGTTAAACTTGTGTTTTGTGTTCTTGCAAACCCCTCAATGGCATCTAGAGCCGGTTATGTGGATGACTTGCTTGTGTTGTTCTTTAAAATTGGTTTTAAAGGATGTTTATAGACATATTTTAGGCTGTTTTTGGGCTGTTATTGTTTGGTTGTATGATTCCCCAACTTTCAAGGTCATATCACACATGCTAGTGATTAGATCTTGAAAGATACATATCTTGATGTGTTGATTGTTTGGACAATATTTAAAACCAAAAATTTCAGTTTATGTTGGCTGAAATTTGGTGGTTTTAAAAGGGGTTTCATTAGATGTTTTGATGTTATGATCATTGGATGATAAAGTGCATAACCTAGCCATTGACCTTGTGATGTTTGGATGCTTGTGTTGGTTGTATTCATTCATTATTTGGTTGTAATTTTGTTTCATTCATTTGGGTTTGTAATAGATTAGGGTGCATTTCTTTTATTAGAAAAATGTATTAGGATACAATTTTGTAAAAGGAAGATGCACAAGTTCAAGACCCGAAGATGGACATCAAAGACATGGAACTTGAAGCATATGGATGCAAGTTCAAGTGGGGTCCAAGATGACCTGCATTTTGTGATTGTTTTCAACCTTAGAAAAGACCTTATGACAACACTTGTGATGGCAAACAAGTGTTGTCAACTTAGTAGCTATGGTTATGCACTCATGTTTGTATATATATGCTTGTTTGATTGTTTGTTGTTTGATTCTTTGGTTTGTATTTGAATATTCATAACAAACTCATTAACAAACTTAACAAGCTGAAAATGTTGGTTCTTTAAAGTTAATAAAAGTTATTAAAATGGTTTAATGATTTTAAAGATTAAAATTGGTTTTAATCTAAGAACCATAGGGTACCTTGTATTTGAAAGCATACAAATACAAGTACATAGAGTTTTCTAAACTAGAATTAAGAAATCTCTAAAATTTTAAAAACAAGATCAACACCGTCCTTTTACACAACACTTGAGTCACTTGGGAACTCTTAGTGGGATAAAGGTCACCTAACCATTTTGAGGGAACTTGTGATTTGAGGTGAGAATGCCTTACTTATGGGATAAAGGTCACCTAACCATTTGTTTTGGCAAACTCACACGTGGGTGTAAGTAGGATGTCTTGATTTGCAAACCATGTTAAATGGATCACCTACAATGTGGTTTCCAAATGGTGTTGATGGGATTTACATGCCGACTTTACATATGATGTTCAAGGGTCGATCCCATACCTCTAGAAGTTGCAAATGGTTGCAACCGTCAATCGTTGACCACCTTATTAATTTAAATCGTGGGATAAAGGTCACCTAACCACAATTTAAATGTAATGTTGGGTTCTAGATTTTAATATATAATTGACCTTAATAGGCATTAATTATTAAAATTGATAATATCGAAAATACTAAATAAAACTTTGTTAAATTTTGTAGATGGCCTCTAATAATGATAATTCCGATAACTCATCCGCGTCCAACCAATCTTTACGAGCGATCCTCCAAAAGGAACGTCTAAATCACAACAACTTCATCGATTGGTATCGAAACTTGAGAATCGTTCTCAAGCAAGAGAGAAGATCGTACGTTTTAAACGACCCTATCCCTGATCAACCTAGCGAGGATGATGAGGAGGCCTTCAATGATTGGCTAAAGTACACTGAGGACTCCGTCCAAGTGTCTTGTCTCATGCTAGCGAGCATGACTCCGGATCTCCAAAAGGAGTATGAACACCACGGGGCTTATGACATGATAACCCAGCTGAAGGAAACGTTCCAACAGCAAGCGAGGGTTGAGCGTTTCGAAACGGTTCGAGCACTCCATGCATGTCGTATGGACGACAACCAATCTGTTTCATCTTATGTACTTAAGATGAAAAGTCATATTGACCGCCTCGAGAGGCTTAATTGTCCCGTCTCGAAGGAATTGGCCACGGATTTGATCCTCAATGGCCTTACCAAAAGGTTCGAGACATTCGTGTTGAACTACAACATGAATGCTTGGGATAAAAGCATTG
The DNA here is from genome assembly GCA_025215565.1 of Flaveria ramosissima. NCBI lineage: Eukaryota > Viridiplantae > Streptophyta > Magnoliopsida > Asterales > Asteraceae > Flaveria > Flaveria ramosissima. The sequence goes on from CM046040.1 coordinate 46,271,110, forward strand.
GTGAGCTTCACTCAATGCTCAAAACGGCCGAGGCGGCCATGGGTAAAAGGGTTTTACCCGTTCTCACCATTAATGAAGGTGGGAACAACAAAAGGCCTCGTCCCGCACCAAGGCAAAGGTTGCCAAGGGTAAGGGACCCGCTTGGGGAAAAGGGAAGGGGTGGCAAGGGTGCCACCCAAACCACAAGAGAAGAAGCAAAATGTTGCTACAAATGACCCATGCTTCAAGTGTGGGGAGATTGGACATTGGGCAAGGAATTGTCCTGTCCATCTCCAAGAGTTGAAAGCCAAGAGGGATGCCGGGCAGACCTCAGGTACAATATACATGATTCATATTGATCTTAATGTTACATCTTCTAACACATGGGTATTGGATACCGGATGTGGAACTCACATTTGCAATTTGTTGCAGGGGTTCACAAGAAGTAGGGACTTCAAACAAGGGGATGTTAGCCTCTTCATGGGAAATGGAACTAAAGTCTTAGTTGAAGCTCGTGGAGACTACATCCTAAGACTTCCAAGTGGTTTGGAAGTTATTTTGAAGAATGTTTTGTATGCTCCTAGTTTGACTAGGAACATTATTTCTGTATCCCAATTAAGACATTATGATTATGTATTATCTTTTATTGAAAATGATATTCATGTTTCTTTAAATGGTATGTTCTATTTTAAAGCTATTCCAATTAATGGTATTTATGAATTGGTTCATGAAAATACTTTAAATAGTTCATTGTACCAAACTAACACCAAGAAACTCCAAGTTGGACTTAAGTGATACCTATCTTTGGCATTGTCGTCTTGGTCATATAAACAAGAAACGTTTACAAACACTTCAAAAGAATGGTCTTTTAAAACAAATGAATGTGATTCATTTGATGTTTGTGAGTCTTGTTTACAAGGTAAGATGACTAAGGCACCCTTTAGTGGAACTACCGAAAGGGCAAAAGATTTATTAGGAATCATACATTCGGATGTATGTGGTCCTTTTAAGCCAATGACTAGGAATGGTGAAAGATACTTCATTACCTTTACCGACGATTATAGTCGCTATGGGTATGTGTACTTGTTAAGGCACAAAGACGAAGCTTTTGAAATGTTCAAAATCTTCAAAAATGAAGTAGAAAATCAACTCAACAAGTCAATTAAAATTCTTCGTACCGATAGAGGAGGTGAATACCTAAGTGATGCCTTTCAAAATCATCTTAGGAGTTGTGGGATTGTCTCACAACTCACTCCACCTGGAACACCACAACATAATGGTGTGTCTGAGAGGAGGAATCGAACCTTATTGGATATGGTCCGATCTATGATGGCTAGAAGCACATTACCTCTATCATTTTGGGGTTTCGCTCTGCTCTCCGCGGCCCGTATTCTAAATATGGCCCCAACCAAAAAGGTAGAAAGGACACCTTTTGAGATATGGCATGGAAGAGTTCCATCCCTATCGTACTTAAGGGTTTGGGGATGTGAGGCTTATGTTAAGACTCCCACCCTAAACAAATTGGATGTCCGATCCACCAAGTGTATCTTTATTGGATATCCTAGAGATTCTATGGGATATTATTTCTATGATCCAATGGAACAAAAGGTGTTTGTTGCCAGAAAGGGTGAGTTCTTAGAAGCAAAGTTCCTTATGGAAGGAGCTAGCAGTAGAACAGTGGATCTTGAGGAAGATCAAGAACCACAGCCCGATGCACGTTTGGTTGAAACTAGCACTCAACATAAGGATGTTGAGGATGATCAAGTGGTTGATCAATACACAAACACGTTCGCAGAAGTGGTAGAACTAGTAATCCACCTGAAAGATATGGATTTTTCATGGATGGATGCTATGTGATAGATTCTGATGAACCAACCACATACCATGATGCAATGTCCAACATGGATTGTGACAAATGGCTTGAAGCCATGAACGTTGAGATGCAATCCATGTATGACAATCAAGTATGGGACTTGGTTGTACCACCTCTTAACTCCAAGATAGTTGGAAGTAAGTGGGTTTTCAAGAAGAAAACCGATATGCATGGAAACTTGGATACTTATAAAGCTAGACTTGTAGCAAAAGGTTTCACTCAAACTCAAGGGGTTGATTATGATGAAACCTTCTCACCTGTTGCGATGCTAAAGTCTATAAGGATATTGTTTGCCATAGCTGCTCATTATGATTATGAGATTTGGCAAATGGATGTCAAAACCGCTTTCCTAAATGGATATCTTGAGGAAGATGTCTATATGGTTCAGCCTGAAGGTTTTGTCGATCCAATACATCCTAATAAAGTATGCAAGTTAAAGAAATCAATCTATGGATTAAAACAAGCATCGAGAAGCTGGAATCACCGTTTTGATGAGGAAGTAAAGAAATTTGGTTTCATCAAAAAACGCTGATGAGGCTTGTGTGTATAAGAAGGCTAGTGGGAGCACAATAACTTTCCTAGTATTGTATGTTGATGACATACTACTATTTGGAAATGACATTCCAACCTTGGAAGGTGTAAAAACCTGGCTTGGAAGTTGTTTTTCCATTAAGGATCTTGGTGAAGCCGCCTATATTCTGGAATAAAGATCTATAGGGATAGATCAAGGCGGTTGATTGGTTTGAATCAAAGTGCATATATTGATAAAATCTTGAAAAGGTTCAAGATGGAGAATTCTAAGAAAGGTACCGTACCTATTCAAAGAGGAACGATATTGAGTACGGCTCAATGTCCAAGCTCAAAGGAAGAGCAAGATAAAATGAAGGCAATCCCATACGCATCTGCTATAGGATCCATCATGTATGCAATGATATGCACTCGACCGGACGTGTCATGCGCCTTAAGCATGACAAGCCGTTACCAGCAGAATCCTGGAAACAGTCATTGGATGGCTGTTAAGAACATACTTAAGTACCTAAGGAGGACAAGAGATATGTTCCTGATCTATGGATCTGGTGACGAGGAACTCGTTGTAAAAGGTTACACGGATGCAAGTTTCCAAACCGATCGTGACGATTCACGATCACAATCGGGATACATTTTCATTCTGAATGGAGGAGCTGTCTCTTGGAAGAGCTCCAAGCAGGATGTGGTGGCTCTATCAACTACAGAATCAGAATATGTCGCCGCCTCATTGGCAGCTCAAGAAGCTGCATGGTTGAAGAAATTCATTGCCGATCTAGGGGTTGTCCCTTCCATTCAGGACCCCCTAGAGATTTTTTGTGACAACGAGGGTGCGATTGCTCAAATCAAGGAACCCCGTGCTCATCAAAAGACTAGGCACATTGAGCGGAGATTCAACTACATACGAGATGAAGTTGAAAAGGGAAAGATATGTATTCGCAAAGTTCACACGAATCAAAACGTTGTTGATCCTCTCACGAAGCTCCTTGAAAAGGCAAAGCATGAAGGTCATACTTGTGCCATGGGACTTTGATATTCTAGTGATTGGATATGATCTGTAAATTTAGCATTTGGATATATGGAATCTTCTATTATTTGAATAAAATTATTTGGTTATAATGTTTCAAATAATATTCCAATTTAGCATGTTTAATCCATGAGTAAAATGTTTACTCTAAATGTCCGTAGTCGTTCATACTTGTGGGAACAAGTTTGAAGGTAAGACTATTATGAACTTGGATTGGTTGATATTCATAAGGATGAATATAGAGCAATGGGTTGCTACCAAGGTACATAGATATTTGTGGGTTACAAATATTGGACTAACCCGCATCTCAAATTTTACTACATGGAATCTTATTGATTGATCATAAATAAATTTGAGTAAAGGCGAATATCATTTGGTATCCTCCGACCTGAGATACATATTGGGTTTTGATGTTCACCAAGTATTATACCTTGAGCATATTCTTCACTGTCCTGAAATAGTGGACAGTACATAAGGATATGTCCAGGTATAACACGAGGTGTTTGTGAGAAACGTATGTAGTCAAGATGGAATTTGTTCCTCTTATTCGTTGAGAGTTAGATGTCTAAGGCCTGAGTAAGTTAAATCAACAAGGAATGATCATTCTGTGTCCTTGGATTTAACATGACATCTGTAACAAAAGGATAGATGATTAATTCACCTAAATCATATCAAGTAGGGTACTTGAAAGGGATGATGTTATTGAATGGCTATAAGTCATGCGTATTAAGGGTAGTAAACCGTTGTTAGGCGGTATTTACTGCTTGCATCAATCTTCTATGAATCTTGGGCAAGTGGGAGATTGTAGGATTCTATGTGCCCAAGACACTTAGAATATTGATGTGGTTAGTACGTTATGATCCAAGTCGGGTTATACCCAATAACAAGCTTAGCAAACACCAAATAATATTTATTGATGATATGATCATGCAATTAAATATTAACACCAATTTAGAAAATGGGTTTTCTAAACAAGTTGCATATGAGATGGAACAATTTATTAGGATATTTTGTTCAATGATACTATTTGTAATGTTATTTAGATGACATTACAAATTAATAATGGCATTATACATGTAGTACAATTAAATGGTTAATTGTATACATCTACTAAGAGATTAAATCACAAGACCATTTAACTTGTGTAATGTGTAAAAAAAAAAAAAGGGGGGGGGGGGAACCCAAATTTTCGGCCACCCCTCCCCTTTTTCCTATTGGACCAATTTCTTTGGAAACACAATACACATTAAAGGGTATTGTAGCTCTCTTGGACCAGCCATTCATTATTCATTGTATGCAAAAGACACAAACTCTCTCTCTCTCTCTCTCTATTTTCGGAACAAGGCAGCAGCTTTAGAGGGTTTAGAAGATCAAATTTGTGCTTCTTTGTTGGTGATTCATCCTAACAAGAAGGGTTTTGCTTAGAGCTTTGGGTATACTAGCTTGAGGGGACCTCCCTTGGAACCTTGGCCGAATTTTAGCATCCAAACACTCCCATCTTTGGTCGAAATTCTGCTGGAGAAAGGTAGCAAATCACAGCTCTTTGTGGCTGTGATTTTATGTAGTTTTTACATTAGATTATTGCTTGTTCATTCACATATTAAAGATCCTTTTGTTGGGTTTGCTTTTCTACATTAAATGGACACTAAGAACATGAAATATTCAGCTTAAAATGGGTTTTAAAGCTATATATGTCCGCTGCGTTTTTTTCTGAAAGTTTAAATGGTTAAACTTGTGTTTTTGTGTTCTTGCAAACCCCTCAGTTCCCACAAGTATAAGCGACTACGGACATTTTAGAGTAAACATTTTACTCATGGATAAAACATGCTAATTTGGAACATTTTTGAAACATTATAACCAAATAATTTTATTCAAATAATAAAGTCTCACATATCCAAATACAAAATGTACAGATCAAATCCAATCACTAGAATACCGAAGTCCCATGGCACAAGTATGACATTCATGCTTTGCCTTTTCAAGGAGCTTCGAGAGGATCCGCAATGTTTTGATCCGTGTGAACTTTGCGAATACATATCTTTCCCTTTTCAACTTCATCTCGTATGTAGTTGAATCTCCGCTCAATGTGCCTAGTCTTTTGATGAGCACGAGGTTCCTGATTTGAGCAATCGCACCCTCATTGTCACAAAAGATCTCTAGGGGGTCCTGAATGGAAGGGACAACCCCTAGATCGGCAATGAATTTCTTCAACCATGCAGCTTCTTGAGCTGCCAATGAGGCGGCGACGTATTCTGATTCTGTAGTTGATAGAGCCACCACATCCTGCTTGGAGCTCTTCCAAGAGACAACTCCTCCATTCAGAATGAAAATGTATCCCGATTGTGACCGTGAATCGTCACGATCGGTTTGGAAACTCGCATCCGTGTAACCTTTTACAACGAGCTCCTCGTCACCAGATCCATAGATCAGGAACATATCTCTTGTCCTCCTTAGGTACTTAAGTATGTTCTTAACAGCCATCCAATGACTGTTTCCAGGATTTTGCTGGTAACGGCTTGTCATGCTCAAAGCGCATGACACATCCGGTCGAGTGCATATCATTGCATACATGATGGATCCAATAGCAGATGCATATGGGATTGCCTTCATTTTATCTTGCTCATCATTTGAGCTTGGACATTGAGTCGTACTCAATATCGTTCCTCTTTGAATAGGTACGGTACCTTTCTTAGAGTTCTCCATCTTGAACCTTTTCAAGATCTTATCAATGTATGCACTTTGATTCAAACCAATCAACCGCCTTGATCTATCCCTATAGATCTTTATTCCTAGAATATAGGCGGCTTCACCAAGATCCTTGATGGAAAAACAACTTCCAAGCCAGGTTTTTACACCTTCCAAGGTTGGAATGTCATTTCCAAATAGTAGTATGTCATCAACATACAATACTAGGAAAGTTACTGTGCTCCACTAGCCTTCTTATACACACAAGCCTCATCAGCGTTTTTGATGAAGCCAAATTTCTTTACTTCCTCATCAAAACGGTGATTCCAGCTTCTCGATGCTTGTTTCAATCCATAGATTGATTTCTTTAACTTGCATACTTTATTAGGATGTTTTGGATCGACAAAACCTTCAGGCTGAACCATATAGACATCTTCCTCAAGATATCCATTTAGGAAAGCGGTTTTGACATCCATTTGCCAAATCTCATAATCATAATGAGCAGCTATGGCAAACAATATCCTTATAGACTTTAGCATCGCAACAGGTGAGAAGGTTTCATCATAATCAACCCCTTGAGTTTGAGTGAAACCCTTTGCTACAAGTCTAGCTTTATAAGTATCCAAGTTTCCATGCATATCGGTTTTCTTCTTGAAAACCCACTTACTTACTTACTTCCAACTACCTTGGAATTAAGAGGTGGTACAACAAGTTCCCAAACTTGATTGTCATACATGGATTGCATCTCAACATTCATGGCCTCAAGCCATTTGTCACAATCCAAATTGGACACTGCATCATGGTATGTGGTTGGTTCATCTGAATCTACCACATAGCATCCATCCATGAAAAATCCATATCTTTCAGGTGGTTTACTAGTTCTACCACTTCTGCGAACGTTTTGCGTGTATTGATCAACCATTTGATCATCCTCAACATCCTCATGTTGAGTGCTAGTTTCAACCAAACGTGCATCGGGTTGTGGTTCTTGATCCTCCTCAAGATCCACTGTTCTACTGCTAGTTCCTTCCATAAGGAACTTTGCTTCTAAGAACTCACCCTTTCTGGCAACAAACACCTTTTGTTCCAGTGGATCATAGAAATAATATCCCATAGAATCTCTAGGATATCCAATAAAGATACACTTGGTGGATCGGACTTCCAATTTGTTTGGGGTGGGAGTCTTAACCTAAGCCTCACAACCCCAGACCCTTAAGTATGATTGGCCCTATCCTCCCATCTCATTCTCATATGTGTCCTTCCATGCCATATCTCATGGTGTCTTTCCACCTTTTGGTTGGGGCCATATTTAGAATACGGGCCGCGGGAGAGCAAAGCGAAACCCCAAAATGATAGAGGTAATGTGCTTCTAGCCATCATAGATCGGACCATATCCAATAAGGTTCGATTCCTCCTCTCAGACACACCATTATGTTGTGGTGTTCCAGGTGGAGTGAGTTGTGAGACAATCCCACAACTCCTAAGATGATCTTGAAAAACATCACTTAGGTATTCACCTCCTCTATCGGTACGGAGAACTTTAATTGACTTGTTGAGTTGATTTTCTACTTCATTCTTGAAGATTTTGAACATTTCAAAAGCTTCATCTTTGTGCCTTAATAAGTACACATACCCATAGCGACTATAATCGTCGGTAAAGGTAATGAAGTATCTTTCACCATTCCTAGTCATTGGCTTAAAAGGACCACATACATCCGAATGTATGATTCCTAATAAATCATTTGCCCTTTCGTTAGTTCCACTAAAGGGTGCCTTAGTCATCTTTCCTTGTAAACAAGATTCACAAACATCAAATGAATCGCATTCATTTGTTTTTAAAAGACAATTCTTTTGAAGTGTTTGTAAACGTTTCTTGTTTATATGGCCAAGACGACAATGCCAAAGATAGGTATCACTCAAGTCCAACTTGAGTTTCTTGGTGTTAGTTTGGTACAATGAGCTATTTAAAGTATTTTCATGAACCAATTCATAAATACCATTAATGGGAATAGCTTAAATAAAAGAACATACTATTTAAAGAAACATGAATATCATTTTCAATAAAGGATAATACATCCAATTGTTTTAACAGGGCTACAGAGATAATATTCCTAGTCAAACTAGGAGCATACAAAACATTGTTCAAAATCACTTCCAAACCATTTGGAAGTTTCAAGATGTAGTCACCACGTGCTTCAACTTGAACTTTAGCCCCATTGCCCATGTAGAGGCTTACATCCCCTTTCTTGAAGTCACTACTTCTTTTGAACCCCTGCAACAAATTGCAAATGTGAGTTCCACATCCGGTATCTAATACCCATGTGTTAGAGGATATCATGTTTAAATCAATATGGATCATGTATATTGTACCTGAGGTCTGCCCGGCATCCCTCTTTGCTTTCAACTCTTGGAGATGGACAGGACAATTCCTTGCCCAATGTCCAATCTCCCCACACTTGAAGCATGGGTCGTTAGTAGCAACCTTTTGTTGTTTCTCTCTTGTGGTTTGGGTGGTACCCTTACCACCCCTTTCCCTTTTCCCCAAGCGGGTCCCTTACCCTTAGCAACCTTTGCCTTGGGTGCGGGACGAGGCCTTTTATTGTTCCCACCTTCATTGATGGTGAGAACGGGTAAAACCCTTTTACCCATGGCCGCCTCGGCCGTTTTCAGCATTGAGTGAAGCTCACCAATGCTTTTGTCCCAAGCATTCATGTTGTAGTTCAACACGAATGTCTCGAACTTCTTGGTAAGGCCATTAAGGATCAAATCCGTGGCCAATTCCTTCGAGACGGGACAATTAAGCCTCTCGAGGCGGTCAATATGACTTTTCATCTTAAGAACATAAGATGAAACAGATTGGTTGTCATCCATACGACATGCATGGAGTGCTCGAACCGTTTCGAAGCGCTCAACCCTTGCTTGCTGTTGGAACGTTTCCTTCAGCTGGGTTATCATGTCGTAAGCTCCGTGATGTTCATACTCCTTTTGGAGATCCGGAGTCATGCTCGCTAGCAGCATGACAAGACACTTTGGACGGAGTCCTTAGTCTACTTCAACCAATCGTTGAAGGCCTCCTCATCATCCTCGCTAGGTTGATCGGGGATAGGGTCGTCTAAAACATACGATCTTCTCTCTTGCTTGAGAATGATTCTCAAGTTTCGATACCAGTCGATGAAGTTGTTATGATTTAGACGTTCCTTTTGGAGGATCGCTCGTAGAGATTGGTTGGACGTGGATGAGTTATCGGAATGATCATTATTTGAGGCCATCTACAAAATTTAACAAAGTTTTATTTTAGTATTTTCGATATTGTAATTTTAATAATAAATACCTTTTAAGGTCTTTTCATATTAAAATCTAGAACCCAACATTACATTTAAATTGTGGTTAGGTGACCTTTATCCCACGTTTTAAATTAATAAGGTGGTCAACGTTTGACGATTGCAACCATTTGCAACTTCTAGAAATATGGGATCGACTTGAAACATCATATGTAAAGTCGGCATGTTAATCCCATCAACACCATTTGGAAACCACATTGTAGGTGATCCATTTGACATGATTTGCAAATCAAGACACCCTACTTACACCCACGTGTGAGTTTGCCAAACAAGTGGTTAGGTGACCTTTATCCTAAAAATAAGGCATTCTCCTCACTCAAGTCACAAGTTCCCTCAAAATGGTTAGGTGACCTTTATCCCACTAAGAGTTCCCAAGTGACTCAAGTGTTGTGTAAAAGGACGGTGTTGATCTTGTTTAAAAAAAAAGGTTTAGAGGTTTCAAATTCTAGTTTAGAAAACTCTATGTACTTGTATTTGCATGCTTTCAAATACAAAGTACCCTATGGTTCTTTGATTAAAACCTATTTTAATCTTTAAAATCATTAAATCATTTTAATAACCTTTTATTAACTTTTAAGAACCATCAATTTTCAGCTTGTTAGTTTGTTAATGAGTTTGTTATGAATATCCAAATATCAACCAAACAATCAAACAACAAACAATCAACCAAGCATAAACATAAACAACCATATGTGCATATGTGCATAACCATAGCATCTAAAGTGGTCCACACTTGTTTGCCATGACAAGTGTGGTCCATAGGACATTCCTAAGGGTCACAAACAAAGCATATAGAAAACTTCCAAAAGCCTCCCACTTGAAACCGCATCCAAAATGCTCCATGTTTCTTTCATGACCTTCCTTTGTGCTTCCAATGTGAATGTCTTTCATATTACAAGATATAAAGTCCTAATACAAGATATCTAGTAAAATGAAAATACACCTAATCTATTTATTACAACCCAATAATAAATAAATTACATTTGAAACAAAGCACAGACAACAAATAATACAACCCAATTGAATGAATGAATACAACCATCACAAACATCCAAACAATCACAAGGTCAATGGCTAGGTTATGCACTAAAACAAGCATCTATCATATCATCCAAAATATGACTATGAATCCCCTTAAAACCAACGAATTTTCAGCCAACATAAACTGAAAAATTCGGGTTTAGATGTTGTCCAAACACACAACATATCAACATATATATATCTTTCAAGATTTAATCTTAAGCATGTATAATATAATCTTGAAAGTTGGGGATTCAACAAAACATAAACATAGCAGCCCCAAATCAGCTTATATTTAGATTATTATCATCCTTTAAAACCTATTTTAAAGGACAAAACAAGCAAGTCATCCACATAACCGGCTCTTGATGCCATTGAAGGGTTTGCTAGAACACAAAATCCATGTTTAACCATTTAAACTTTCAGAAAACACAGCGGATATGAAGCTTTTAAAACCGATTTTTAAAGCTGAAAATTTCATGTTCTTAGTTATGTTTTTAAGATGAAAACAAACCCAAATCAAAAAGGATCATTTATGTGAATGAACAAGCTATGAACATAATGAAATGCACATAAAATCACAGCCACTATGAGCTGTGATTACTACCTCTTCCAGCAGCAAGAAAACGACCAAGAAGGAGATGAGGATGCTGAAAATTTCGGCCAAAACTCCAAGGAAGGAGTCTTCAAGCTTGTATACCCAAGCCTCCTTGCAAAACACCTTCTTGTTAGGAATACACCACCAAGTACAACTCAAACTCTCCTATTTTTGCTGCTGAATTCGTGGGTTCAAGAGAGAAAAAGGGAGAGTTTGTCTTGTGTTTGCATGTGTTGAGATTGGATGAGAGAGGTTTTTGGTCTCCAAGACTAGTTAATGAGTATTCTAGTTACAAGACAAAGGTCCAATGAATATGAAGGGGGGGGGGCCGAAAATGCATATTCAAAAGGGTTTCCCCCCCTTTTTTTTTTTAATTGACACACACATATGTGTTAAATGGTCTTGTAACTAGACATACAATTAACCATTTAATTGTATGTACAAGTTATATAACTTATACAATTAACCTTTTAACTTATAAGTTATAATCTCTCGTTATTATTTGGTGTCATCTAACCAATTTAAATAACACATCAAATAATTATTGAACAAAATATCCTAATAAGTTGTTCCTCTCATATGCAACTTATTTAGAAAACCTATTTTCTAAATTGGTGTAAATATTTAATTGTATGATCATATCATCAATTAATATTAATTGGTGTTTGCTAAGCTTGTTATTGGGTATAACCCGACTTGGATCATAATGTACTAACCACATCAATATTCTAAGTGTCTTGGGCACATAGAATCCTACAGAAAACCTTCCTTCATTTGCTTCACCTGATTCAATGAAAAGTCCATTTTTCCCATGGAACTCATTTCAAACTTCTTCTTCATGATGCTCTTAAAGTCTTTACACATTTGGTCATTTGAGGAACCAAATATGATGTCATTAACATAGACTTGAACGAGCAAGATGTCTTTCCTAGACTTCCTTATGAAAAGAGTCTTATCAATGGTACCTCTAGTGTAACCATTCTTCAGGAGAAACTGAGACAAAGTCTCATACCACAGCCTAGGTGCTTGGTGCAGCCCATATAGAGCTTTATCCAATTTGCACACATAGTTAGGATGTTGTGGGTCTTCAAATCTTGAGGTTGGCATACATAGACTTCCCTATCTATATCCCCATATAGAAAGGCACACTTGACACCAAGCTGGTAGACAGTGAAATTCTTGGATGCAGCATAAGCAAGGAAGATCCTAACTGCCTCAAGTCTTGCAACAGGTGCAAAGACATTAGTATAATCGATTCCTTCCTCTTGAGTGTATCCTTGAACCACTAGTCTTGCTTTGTTCTTGATGATCAAGCCTTTATCATCTCTCTTGTTTCTGAAAACCCATTTAGTGCCTATAGGTGCTTGACCAGATGGTAGCGGACATAGGTTCCAAACCTTTTGTCTTTTGAATTGAAGTAGCTCCTCTTGCATTGATTCAACCCAGCTACTATCTTTCAAGGCGTCTTCCACCTTCTTGGGTTCCATCTGGGATAAAAAGCATGAGTACAAGCAGACATTCCCATTATGAGTTTGTCCTCTTGTCTACACCTTTAGAGACTTCCCCTATGATGTTCTCAGCTGGATGAGTGTTGTGAATCCTAAGTCTAGGAATTACCTCCAGTTGCAAAGAAAGATCCAGATTGGACATATTTTGCTTAGGAGCTTGAACACTTGGTCCAGCTGCTGTTTCAAACTCATTCAATAAGGACTGATTGAATGAATGAGAAACATCATCATCATTTGTTTGCTGTGAAGCAGCATAACAGTTGCATGTTCCTTCAAGATGTTGCTTCCATCAGCTTGGGGTTATGCAGTGTCACCTGATGAACTTTGAGGGTTAACAGGTGAACCGCTGGTTGAAGCTCCACTATCCCTTGAGATAGTCATACTGTCAGATCTGCCAATAGTGAGAGCTTGATTTGTTGCAGCTCTTGGAGAACTTGGAATAGGTCTGGGTAGCTCAAACAGTTGGTCATCATCAGAATCACTTTGAGCACCTGTTCCAGCTGAAACATTCTCACAAGATGGTTTAGAATAGTTTGAAAACAATTCTAAATTAAAGATATGATTAGGGCCATTCCCCCTAACACAAGAAGTGTGCTCATTAACTACAATTTTGAAAGATTCGTCAAATTGTTGATTTTTAATGTTATAAACTCTATAAGCTTTAGAGTTAGAGGAATATCCAACAAAGATAGCATCATCCGACTTTTCAGCAAATTTTGCCAAATTGTCTTTTGTGTTAAGTATGGTACACCCTTCTGCCAAGGACCTTAGAAAGCCAATGAACGATGGCCTCTTGTTCCATAGCTCATAAGGGGTTTTTCAATGTGGCTTAACTACAAGAACCCTGTTTCTGCACATAGCATGCAGTGCTGACTGCCTCAGCCCAAAATGTCAGAGGCAGCTTTGAATCAGCTAACATGGTCCGAGCAGCCTCAATAAGTGTCATGTTCCTCCTCTCAGCAACACCATTTTGTTGAGGAGTTCTAGGAGCACTATATTGTCTGGCAATCCCTTTTGAGTTACAGAATGAGTCAAGAACGTGGTTCTTAAACTCAGTTCCTTGATCACTTCTAATTATTTTAACCTTGTGATCAATTTGATTTTCAATTTTAAGAATAAAAGATTTTAAAGTTTCAGCAGTTTCATCTTTAGTTCTGAAAAAGAATACCCATATAAATCTAGTAAAATCATCAACAATCACAAGGCAATATGATTTCCTTCCAATACTCATTATACTTGTGGGACCAAATAGATCCATGTGCAATAAGTGTAATGGAGTGGTGATAGAGTTAACAACTTTGGATTTATGAGATGTCCTGTGTTGCTTCCCTTTCAGGCATGCAACACAGTTATCTTTGCAGAAAAATTCCTTTTTAGGCAAACCATGTACCAAGTTATTTTTAGCTAATTTATTCATTGTCTTAAAATTTACATGACACATTCGTTTATGCCATAGTGTTGACTCATCACCATCAGCTTTGGAAAGAAAGCATGATACTTCACCCATTGGGGAAACATTGTTCATATCAAGCTTGTACATATCCCCTTTCCTAGGATATCTAAAAAGCACCAATTCCTGAGGAATTGTCATCCCGGGTTTGAGGATAATGCACTCATGTTCTGTGAAGAGCATTTGATGCTTTTGATCACAGAACTGAGAAACACTTAACATGTTGTGTTCAAGCTGTTTGACAAAGTGAACTTTGTCAACTTTTAATTTTCCATTGGATATATTTCTGCTGCCAGAAATATATCCTTCGGCCTCACCTCCAAACTGGACAGGACCTCTATCATAATGTTGAAATTGTTGAAGGAGAAATCTGTTCCTTGTCATGTGCCTGGACATCCACTATCCCATAATCCAAAGCATTGTTATTCTTTCATATGGATGTCCCTGCACATAAGATGAGATGATTAGTTTTGATTGGAAACCCAAGCCTTGTTGGTCTTGGGTTCTTCCAATGATAGTGACATAATTGAACCAAAATTTATGCATGAGGGTTCAATGAATGTCTTTGAAGAAGAGGTTTGGGCTGCAGCATCTTCCTTGATCTTCCATTCCATACCTTGGTTGATCATGGAGGATGATCTTGTTGAAGCTTTTGCAGCATGGGATTCTTCCGAAGCTTCTTTCTTTTCGGAAGAAGCCTTCACCACCTTTTCTTCCAAAGTAGTCTTCTTCTGGGATGGTTTCAAGGGGACTCTTTTATTCTTTTGAGTCTTGGCAGCTTTAGCTTCCGAAGCCATATTCCCTTCGGAAGAAGGGCTTTCTTCCGAAAGCAACCTTGCTTCGGAAACAAGCTTTCCCTTTTTCATCACTTGAACCATTTGATATGGTCCAAAGGAGAAACCTTCCCTGACTCCTTCCTTTTTAACATTATTTGCATAATGTGTGCTAGCAGGATTTTAGTAACAATCTTTGGGCATGTGGTTTTGCAGGCCACACATTATGCATGCAATGTTAATCTTTTGGGAATTTGAGAATTGCTGTTTCTTGTTTTTTTTCTCTTCATCAGCAACCTTTCGCTTTAACTTCTGATCCTTTGGTAGGACAGGAGTGTTGGTACTACACTCCTTTCCTGAATCAGAATTTCCTACCACCTGGAATCCAGCTGAGATGAATACACCCTTTTGCTTTGGGTCTATCTTCAGCTTAGACTCAGCCACTTTCTTGGCAGTTTTTCTGGCTACCTTAGCTCTGCTTCTTCTGGCTTTGGTGGTCAGGGGTTGATCATCACTAGTAGGAGTGGGTAAAATTACCTGGTTCTTCCCTGTGATGGAACCTCTTGCTCTTCAGTACCACACCTTGGTTGTCTTATAGACTCATAAGAGTGTGGTGGAGCAATTTCATTGGTTCCCAACCTACCTTTGTTTTGGTAACAAAGTTTTGAGTGAGAGGATGATGCAAGAATGGCTTGGAAATTTTGCTCAGAAATAGCATACTTCCTGGCTTGAGCCTTAGCTGTGACAAGCTGGGCTTGAGCCTCAGACAATTTGGATATTAAATCCTTTATTTGAGTCTTATAGTTTGTGTGTTCATGTTTTAATAAGGACACAGTTTTCTCCAACTCCTCAATTTTCCTTTGATAGTCGGATTAAGCCCTTTTAAAATCAGATTTTAAAACATTTAAAGACTCAATATCGGATTTAATCTCCATATTATAGTCCTGATACAATTTAACCTTAGCAATACAGGCAGGAGTACAGAGATGTTCATATACCTTATTGTCATCTGTTCTGGCCATGAGTGCTTGAGCAGGAGTCACATCCTGTACCATGAAGCTCCAGTCAACTTCTTGAGCCATTGCAGCTGTCTCTGTTAACTTTTCAGTGGGCTTTGGTGTAGAGGGATGTGTGGAGGCCTGTGGGGTTCCCGGATTAGACTTGGGAGCCTTGCATTCCCATGAAAAATGACCAAGTTGGTTATAGTTGTAACATTTGGCCTTGGTTTTGTCAAACCCAAATTTGCTGTTGATTGGGTTCTGGAAAATTTCCTTCCAGTTCTCTTGAAGAACTTCTTTACTCTGTAGGTTAAGAGAGCCATTTGTTGGACAATGTCCACGTATTCCACGTCATCTGGGTTGAAGCACTCTAGATTATCAAAGTAATACTGATAATCACTAGAGTGTCCACTTCCTGAGACAAAAGCACAGCTGTTCTAAAAGGAACTTTGCTGAGCTTGTTGAGACCTTGGAGTCTCAGGAAATGTGATGTATGGCCCAGTAGAACAGGATGGCTGTTGGGTGTAAGTCAGGTACTGTTGAGGTTGGGAGGGCCCTAAGCCTTCAACAACCATTAAAGCGTTGCTAGCAGGAAGACTCAAAGGTCTGCTTGTCTGATGGCCTCTCTTGTTTTCCATTTCCAAATGGTATCCGTCAAGGATGCCATAGAGTTCGGTCATGGTGAGGGTGTTCAAATTTTCTGTTCTCTTGATGGAGACACAGTAGAACGTCCACTCATTGGGGAGTGCACTCATGAACTAAAGAGAAGAAATGAGATCCATGTACCTGAAGTTCAAGAGCAATTCCCACAAACTAAAGAGAAGAAATGAGATCCATGTACCTGAAGTATTGCTAGCTGAGGGTCTCTCCAACAATGTAGGTGAAGTTCTCGAACTGCTCCTTCAGTGAGTCCTTCTTGGAGTCATTGGAGCTGGAGTACATGTGAGCAAGTGCATCAAATTGTTCTTTGGCTGACTTGCAAATTGCAGTCATGAGAACAGTCATAGCATTGCTGTCAATGTCCAGCTTCTTCCGGTCCTCATCAGAGTAGTCTTCAACGACTTTCTCTATCATGTCACCGTTTCCACCAACCAATTTTGGCTTATATGGGCCATTGACAATAGATTGCCACATCTTGTTGTCTTGATATCTGATGAAGCCTTCCATGTGTCTGCTCCATGACCTGAAGTTTTCAAGGGTGATGATGGGTGCTTTAGTCATCGTCCATATCTCTACTTCAGACTTGTTAAGGGCCATTTTGAGTGTGATGTAAGGAGGAGTGAAAAACAGGTTGATTAGGATGGTAAGATCTCACAATCAAGAGCCTAAAAAGCTCAGATACCAATTGCAGGATCGAGTTTTGTCACTTAACACTTGGATTTCTCTCAAACTCACTTATACTACACTCAAATCAGATGAAGTAGAATCTTTTCTAAGAGTTGATAATAATATAATAAGTAGCAAAGAACACAAGGAAATAATTTTCAAGGCACTTGTATATATTACTTCTCAACTCAAAGTATTACAAGACTCTTACAAGCATGAAACAAGAGTTACAATGAGAAACTATACATACTTGATCCTACAGCCGGATATACTTTGATACCAGCTAGAAACATAAGACTAAAGCATATACTACAATGCTAAAGTTAAGGTATCTTAGATAAAGTATTATCTAAGATATGGTAGTCATGACATGTCCTTGACTTACCTTTTGTCACCAACTAAAGTTGGTAACTGTACTAACTGATAAAGGTAAACAGTGGAATAAAGTATGGTCAACTACATGGCTTTTGAGAAAACGCCATGCAGTATCTCAGAGGTCTGCAGCGGAGTGTCAAAGAGACCATACTTATGTCCACTAGATAATAGTAGTGTCTTCCGAAGGTAAGTTGGCTTCGAAAGAAAAGTTCTTCCGAAGCCACTTATACTTCGGAAGAGGCTACTATACTTCCGAGGCTTGAGGACTTCTTTCATACTTCGGAAGTTGACTTCTGATCTTTCACTCTAAGTCTTGATCTTCGGAAGTGAATACTTTGTCTTCGAAAGTTGGAGTTTTCCTTCGAAAGTTGATCTTACACTTTGTCTTCGGAAGAACTCCTTTTCCTTCGGAAGTTCCACACTTAGCTTCGGAAGTCCTTTATTAGTTGCACCAAAATAGTTAAGTGATTTGGTATTGGTTGCACCAGCCTTTCTAGATCCAACAACATGTTTCTTCTTTTGGTAGAGCAGAATTGAGGTTTAAGACATAGGTGTTATTCTTCCTCAGGGTCTTCAAGACAGCCCATTCTTCAGGAATTTGAAATCCTGGGTTTAGAATGTAACAGTGAGTGTCAGTGAAGTGAGTGGAATATTTCTTGTCGCAGATCTGAGACACGCTGAGCAGGTTGAAGTTCAACTGTTCACAGTAGTTGACCCTATCAAAGCTCAACATCCCATTTGTCACACATCATTCACCAGTGATTCTGCCACCTTGTGAATCTCCACCAAATGCCACAATAGTTCCTTGAATATGCTTGAAATCATGAAGGAGGGAACGATTTCCAGTCATGTGTCGGGAGCACCCACTGTCCACATACCATAGGCTATTGGACCTATATGGATGACCTTGCAAGCACAAAAAGAACTAATTAGAATGTGGAACCCAAGCCATGATGGTCTTGGGTTTCCCGTTCCTATCCATGACAGTAACTTCTTGGTATTTTCCTCTAAACTGTGACTTAGAGGATGGGGTTTTGGTTGATTTCTGTTGATATCTTCTTTGTTTCATCTCATTAACTTCAACTGAAGAGTCAGAAGAATATTCAAACCTTTGATCCCTATTTCTTTTCAGAAATTAGACACGTTTTTTATTGTCAAACTTCATTTTTGATTTATGAAAATCATGAGTTTGTCTGAAGTTGTGTTTTATATTTCTTTGAACTTTCTTTAACTCTTTCAGATTGCCCAAATCATCATCAGAAATTGAAGTCATGAATTGTGTATTATGAAAATGACTTCTGATTTTGGGTTTCACAGATGTGATTGGAGAGATGGGCTTGTTTTGAGGAATTCTTAAACCTTTTTGTTTAAAGAAACAAACTGATGTATTGTGGTTGGTCATATCACAGACATAACAATATTTGTTAAAATAGCAATTTTTGGTGGAATGATTGTTCATGTAACAGATTGAGTAGTATTGATTGAAAAAGCACTCATCTGTTCTGTGATTTAACATTTCCTACACACTTCACAATACATGTGTTTGTCTCTTTTGATTGATCTTGATGCCTCAGTAGATTTACCAGTTTTCAACTACGCATCATTCTTTGATTTTGATGAGGAAGCAATATCAGCCTTGTTGACAGTTTGTTTCACAATACTGTTGTTTTTCATTCTTTTGGGCTGACGTTGTTTCCTTAAGCTTTTCATGTCCTCCTTTTCTAGTTGGGTTACATGATCTTTGTTGAAAATATCAAAACTAACTCCTTGCTTAAGTTTTATTGATAGTGAATCTATTTTGCTTTTACTCTTTTGAATCTGAGGGGTTTTCCCTTTGCTTTTCAGTGAAACTTTGTCTAATATGGTTGAATTCTTAGGAGATTTGATCTCACAATCAGATCTGCTTTCAGCAGTTGGTTTCACAGAAGCATCTATTTCCTTCTTTTCTTTGGAAATTATAGGAATGAATTTCACACATGGCACTATGGCTTTGACTGGGTTTTTTGGTTTAATGACATTCACTAACTTGTCTAAACACTTTTTGATTTTAATTGGATGACCTAGCTTGATTTTCTCCATATTTGTTTCAATGTAAAAACTTGGTTTGTTTTGAGGATTTGTAATTTGTGTTACTACTGATTTAGGTTCAATAGTTTTAGGTTCATTTTGATCAGAAAGAGTGATTGACTCAGGCATGACAGTGTAGTTGTCATTGTATGGTGGGGGACACGAGTTATATCCAATCCCAGTCATATCCTTGGGATCCTTTTATGAATCAAGCATCTCTTGCAGCTTGGCTGAAGATAGTTGAAACTTTTCAAGTTTCACTTTAGTGACTGATTGCTCAGCTTTGGGTTGAGCTAACTTTCAGTTAACTTTTCATTCTCAGCTGCAAGAGTGTATTTTTCTCCATGCAGTTTTTCAATTTCAGAGATGAGTGATTTGATTTTGTTTCAAAACTTTTGAGTTCTCTTTTAAGCATCTCAGATTTTACTTTTTCTTCTTTAATCTTAGCAGCTAATTTGTGATTGTGCTCACGATATCCTTGCAGTTCAGCAATGCATTTATCACTACAAAGATTAAATTTTACCTTAGATGGCATTGGAGTTGGGCCATCATTAATGTGAGCCATAAGAGCATGATTTTGAAATTGAGGCTTCACTTCCTCAGCATACAGGCTCCAATCACATACTCCATCTTGTCTGATGACAAGAGCATTAGAAGTAGGTTGGCTGCTTCCATGGGCTTGATTGGTCAGTCGTGACTGACTTTGATATGGTTGTTGATGTTGATGTTGATGATGATATTGTTGTTGATTGTTGGATTGGAAGCTTGAGCTTGGTTGTGATGATAACTGGCCCTGAGAATTCCTTTGAAAACTGTAGTTGTTTATTCTTGGAGCATTGCATTCTCTTGAGAAGTGGCCAGTCATACCATAGTTGAAGCATTTGACTTTGGATTTGTCATATCCAAGTTTGGTATTCTCATTTAGGTTTAGCTTCCTTCCTTTTCTGAAAAACTTTTTGACCCTCATTGCTATCATAGTCATCTGCCACTGTAGATCCATTTCTTTTACATCATCAGGATCCATTTCTTCTAGGACTTCTTGAATTAAATGAGGAAAAGTAAGTCTTCCTCCCAAGTAAGCTTCAAAACTTGCAACAAAGGCATTGTAAGTAGTCTTTTGCTCTTTAGATCTCTGGTCTTCGGGCAAACTTATAGAAGTGGCAGTAAACCCAATTGATTGAGAAGAGGTTGATGGCTTGTTAGTTGAGGAGCAGTAATAAATCCAGTTGATTTTACTTGATCTCTGGATGAGAGGAAATCATCTACTTCAGCAATAAATGTATTTTCAACAGAATGAGTGTCTGATGGAAATTTGTATCCTTTAATGACTTGAGGTCCACCAAGGTTTTTGCTCCTTTCATCAAGTTCAAGAGCTTCAATTTTTGCAATCATTATATCTAGAGTGGTGCTTTCCAGATCAAGTGTGTTTTTCAGCATAGTCATATTTTACTTCCAACTTTCAGGGAGACTGTGTAACATCTTCTTGTTCAGCTCCTTTACTTTGTATGTAACCGCCATAATCTCAAGATTATTGACCAACTACACAAATCTATGTATTTGTTTTGAGATTGACTCCCCTTTGAAGTGATGGAAGGTTTCATATTGATTGACCAATTTGTCTTTGTTGATTTCAGCTAGTTCACTACTGCCTTCACACATGATCAGCAGTGCATCTCACACAGCCTTTGCAGTTCCATATTTCTCTAGTCTTTTAAGTACATCCATTTTCAAGGCTTGTGTGAGGATGGAGTATGCTTTAAGGTCAATCTTTATCTTTTTGTAATCATCATCATCAAGGGTTAGATCTTCAACGGGTATTCTTGATGTTTTGTACAAAGCAGCTTGGTCAGCCGAGAGTGTCACAGGGATGTGAGGTCCTTTGCATATAGATATTCAATAATCCAGATCTGCACCTGTAATATAATTCATAAACCTGATTTTCCGTTGCTTAAACTCAGATTTGTGTTTAAACATAGGAGGTTTAGGAGTATGACCAAGTTCAGAAAAATCATGAGAGTCCATTGTAATAAACTCGTTTTAACTTGTTGAAATAATAATTAGATTAATTTTTAAGTCCAACTGGTCCAAAACAGTCTATGTGTTCAGATCTGATGAATAGTAACAGTGATTTGTTGAGAGTCCTTCTGTAACTATTCTGTTGTTTTTTATGTGTGAAGATCACGATGTTAATGATGTTTTTGTTCTGATTTTATGGTAGAGCAAGCTGTTCACAGATATGTTCTTGAGACTGGGTTCGGATGAACAGTGACTTGTCGATGTTTCATATGAATTTCAGCATGTATACTGATTAGAGGTAAATGAATTCTCTGGCAACAACTCAATCACCAGATCAATCGAGTTTCAATTCAGATCTGAGCAGATCCGGAGATGAACCGAGAGCCGAAGCTCTGATACCAATTGACTGGGTGGTGAGAATGAAAATTCTCAGTTGATATGAATCAACTAGAATCGAACATGATGATTGAGTCAGTGATTATATGACAGAATTATACAAACACAGAACATTAAATGCTTGAAATACTCATAAATTCTCTTGTGTTAATGTGGTGAAAAGTTACAATGAATGCTAGGGTTTTAGCACTAAACAGTAACAAGACACCTTCTAAAACATATGACTAACAAAATATTCTGATTTTCTAACATTAGTCAATCCACAAGTGGGGATTTCTATTCTATTTATAGGCTGACAAGATGCCTTTACAAAAAAAACTAAACTACCCCTGTACTATAAACTAGTCTAAGTACAATAAGTCTTTATCAGCATTTGTTTTGTTTATCCGCATTAACTAATGCGGTTGTGTTGATCTTCATCAGCATTTCTTGTTGGGCATTGGTGTTTGGTCATCAGCATTGAGAAATACGGATGAACAAACACTTGGCGCATTTGTTGCTGAGCATCTGCATTAGTTAATGCGGATGTACAAATCCTTTTCAGCATTTGTTTGGTTGTCCGCATTTGTTAATGCGGAAGAACAAACACTTGTCAACATTTGTTCTGTGGTCATCCACATATACAAATGCGGATAGCCGACACTTGTCTTCTTTTATTGATGCAGATTCTTCATCCGCATTGGTTCTTGGACTTATGGGATTTCCAGCAGAACAACTATCAACCCACCACTTGAATTGGCATGTATGATTCTTTCAAGGTTCAACACAGGTCATCAGACAAGGAAGATAGTTCAATAGGTTTTAATAGTTGGCATTTATAAAGGGGTTTTATTGTTTCAAGTGGATTAAGCTACTATAGTAAGTTAGTTTTTATGCCATTTAGGTCTTTCTTAATGGGTTCAAGAGTTTGTTTCCGGTTTAGGCGTTTTATGGAGATACGTTGAGAGGTTTCTTCCTTGAAATTGTTGAGTGGTCCTTATGAGGGTTTATATTCAAATTTTAACTTATTTGGATATTATTTAGTTCCTGAAATACAAATGTTGTGGTCCTAGGGTTGGTGTTTAGGTTATTTTATATTTAAAGGTGGACCGGGTCGTGTTTCGGGTGTGTTTTATAATGTATTTGTAAGTTTAATTATTTTATTAACATTTTAAGTTGTATTTATGCTTGTGGGTTATAGTTTACTGGGAATTACAATTTTTATTAATTTAAAGTGTTAGTGCTCTTAAAAAGATTAACATGTTGTCTTTAGTTGTCTTTTAATATTTTGTAATAGTATAGGGACTATTTGTGTAATTAGTTAGTTCCTTTACTTTTTGTTTTCATTATAAATAGCTTAGACTTACAGGTAGTAGGTAACTAAGAATTGTATTCGAACCTGCTTTCATACTCTGTAATTGTCTGAGCTTGATATTAATGAAAACTTGAATTTTGTTGATATCTTGTTTTGATTTGATTACTTTGTGTGAATTTCATTGAATTGTTATCACAGATTGGTACATTTGATCCTATCAAATGGTATCAGAGCTGTTGGTAAGCTGTTAGTGATTGATTTTTGAAGTTTGTCGAACTTTAAAAACTCAAAAATCTCACTAAATCTGTGATTGAGATATAATTCAATTGAAAATTTGTGAATTTCAGTTGTGTTTCATCATTAGAAACATGATTTGAATCACAATTAGCAGTTCAATTCATCAAATTCAAGTCAATTTGTTGAATTTGTGTTCGAAAAAGGGTTTGAAGTTTTCGGACTGAAAATATCAAACTTGAGTGATTTGTTGTTGAAATTGAATGAAATTGATGTTTAAGGAATGTTAATCGGCATAAAACTCACTTAATTGAAAAGTTTCAATTGAATTCATCAACATTTGAAGAATTCAGAAGATTTGAGTTTGTTACATTCATATGAAGATGATGAATGTGGCGCATGAGCTGAAATTGACTGGAAATTTTGTCTAAGTGTTAGGCGCATTAACACTGTGTAGGCGCTTTAACACTGTGTGGACGTTTTTATTTCAGTCGTTTGAATACTGTTGAAGAGAAGAATCTCAGTCGTATCACCTTTGTTGAGAAAAATTACAAGTGTTTAGGCGCATGACAACTATTTAGGCGCTTGACAACTGTTCAGGCGTTTTAGAACTGTTTAGGCGCATAAACCTTGGGCGTTTTGGAAAATTTTCTAAGGCATTCCCTTAGACGTTTCTCAATTCAGGCGCATCAACTGTTTGGGCATATAACCACTGTTCAGGCGTATTACCTTGACATTTAGAATTTTTTTTTAAAAGAAAATTTTTCAAAAACTTTTGCATTTATTTTCTTAATTCAAAAATCTAAAACAACAAAAATATAAGAATGGTGAAATCAGAAGATTCTGAAAACAGAGTTCCAAAACTTAAAAATAGAGCTGATTTCAAAAACTGGTCTCTTAGGCTAAAACAACATTTTAATTCCATTGACACTGATCTTTGGAAATCTATAGAAAAAGGACCATACATTCCTATTATTACTGATGGGCCTGACAGAGGGTTTGTGTACACAAAAGATTCTCCAGAACCATATCCAGAAGATGATCTTCAAGGAGATGATCTGAAAAGAGTTAAGAATGATATTAAAGCCTATTCATTGATGTGTAAAGGATTACCTTTGGAAGTTCTTACAAGGCAAGATGCATACCAAACTGGATACACTTTATACAAAGCCTTAAAGATCATTTGTGAAGGAGGCAAGGAGATCCAAAATCTAAAGAAACAAAAGCTGAAAAGACAATTAGAATTGTTTCAACATGTGTCTGGAGAGACAATAAATCAGATGATGAACAGATTTGTTCAACTCATAACAGAGATGTCAACAGCTGGTATCAAACCTGATCTTAAAGATTTAAATCTCAGACTACTCAATGCTTTACCATCATCATGGAAACAAACTGTAACCCTACTAAAGCATGCTGAGAAGTTTCCAATGGATCTAGATCTTCTTATTGCAAAAATAGAATCAGTGGAGATTGATGAAAGCTCAAGGAACAATGATAGAGCAGCATCAATGTCACAATATCAGTTTGTTGCTTCTCCTGCAACCACAATAGAGAATGCATTCATGGCAAAGAGTGAGAAAAGTTCTGAAGAAGAGGGAGATCTGTTTGTTGGAGCAGGATTTTTTACTGACTCATCATTTACCAGTGCACCTGCTTATACAACTCAGTCTCATTCTCAATCTCCTCCTAAACCACAGTCCCAATCATCAAATGTTCAAACAGAGACTTCTTCATCATCTAAGTCTGCTAAATCTAGCAAAGTTAAAGATGTAATTAACATCCTATTAGAGGATGAAGAGTCCAAAACTGCATTCACTGCGTTTATGGCCAGTTTTCAAGCATACCAAGGTAGCCATTTAACTCAACTAGATTTTGTTTTGCATGATTTATTTGAGATGGATCCTGAAGATGTTGAAGAGATGGACTTAAACTGGCAGATGGTGATGATTGCCTACAGGACTCAAAAACATTCTTATGTCAACAAGAAATACAAGCCAAGTGCAAACAAGACAGTTGGATTTGACAAGTCAAAATCTAGATGTTTTAACTGCAACAGCTATGGACACTTCTCAAGAGAATGCAAAGCTCCAAGAAACAATGGAGGAAATGCTCAATCAAGCTCAAGCAATCAAAGATTTCAACAAGCTCAGAAGACTTTTCAAAAGCCTTATCAAAGTCTTCCTATGCCTGAGCTTAAAGATGAAACCAAATTATCTGATGAAACAAAGAAAGCTCTAGTAGTCAGCATAAAAGATGGTTATGATTGGAGTGCATATGCAGAACAGTTTACAAATGAATTAACATCAAATTTATCTCTTATTGCAGAAATTCAAGGAGAAGATTGGTCAGAAAACAATGATCCAAAAGTGGAAAGTGATGAAGAAGAAGATGACTATGACTGGAGTGACAAGTCTGATCCTAAGGAGGATACAGATGAAGTAGCTCTAATGGCATAGTCTGATCAACCAAAGGTTGACTCTTCAACTTCAAAAACTGAAACCACAGCTCCAAAATTTCCTGAAATCCCATCAGAAGTGAGAGAAAAACTTTGCACCAAATCATGTTATGAACATGTTGAACGCTACAGAAATTACTCATTCAAAATCTATGAGAAGCTAAAACAAGAAGAATCTATGCATAGCAAACTTAAATCTAATCATAAAACAGCAGATCAAAAGATTATCTCTCTCCAAAATTCATGGAACAAAACAATAAAAGATTTAGAAATTGTTTCTAAACAATTAGAAGAGATGACAAAGAATCTTGAACAGATGAAAATAGCACATGCTGCTACTCAAATGGATCTGGCAAAAGTAAAAAGTTCAAAAATGATAGTAGAAAAACTGGTAAGTGAAAGAAAAGATAAACAAAAAGCAGGGTTAGGTTTTACTCATGAACCTATGCCCGAATCAATTACAAACACACTACCAGAGAACTTCAATACTCATGATCATTCTCCTGAAAATAAAGCTAAACTTAAAGCCTTCCAAATCAAAACCAAGAATGAAGAAGAAGAAAAAGAAAATGTTCAAGTGTTTGTTGAAAAAGATCAAGAAAAGATCAAAAATGGTCATCCAATAAAGATAAAATCATATGAACCAAAACAACCAAAACAGAACACTTCTGATCAAATTCATGATGTAATAGAAGAAGTGAAAGTACAAAGCAAAGATAAACAACAGATAGGAACATCAGAAGATTCAAACACCATTAATCTGAAACAAGTTCAATCAGAAAAGGAATCTTCTTCTGATGATGTTCAATCTGAAAATAAACCAAGTTCTTCAAAATCAAAGAATCAAAGAAGAAGAAAGAAATCATCAAAAGCAACATCTGAACAAAACAAAGTTCAGAAAATTTGATTAAAACAACAAATCAAACATCAAAACTTAAACCAATAAAATTTGTGTCAGCTGGTCTGTTGAATATGAATTCTCTTCAAAATAACAAAGCAAATATTTTGAACAAATCACACTCTGATCTGAAATCTAGTTCAGATTCAAAGACTTCCGCTGTAGCAAAAAGATTTGTTCCGAATACATTCAAGAAGGAAGTTCATGTCAAACAAATGCATAATAAGTTGACACAAAATCAAACTGTGAAAAATGAAAGACAAATGAATAATTATTTGACACCAAAATCCAATATTGTGTCAATGTCAAAAGTGAACAAAAAGTTGCTTGTGACACCACAAAAGTACTGTGAAATTTGTGACATGAAAAATCACAATACTGCTGAGTGCTACTTTAACAAGTATTGTCACATATGTGACATGAGAAATCATTCGACAGCAGATTGTTATTTCAACAAATATTGTACTTATTGTGATGAAAAGACTCACAATACTGCAGATTGTTACTTCAGAAATAAATCTCTGACTAGAAACTTTGCAAAATCAAACATGAGCAAAGGATTTGTTAATCCACAATATTTGAGAAATCAAATTAATGGATTTCAAAAAGTCATTAATCAACCTACTTTAGGTTTGAGATCTTTTCCAAAGAACAATTATGTGAGATCAAAACAAAACATGCAAGAACATTTCATACCTAGATCTGTAAGTATGACTAATAAAAATGTTAGTTATAAATACATTTCAAAAGTTGATTAATCAAACGATATGAATGTTCTCAAAAATAAATCAAACAATTTTCAAAACAATTTCCAAAATAAAATTGGTAAATTCATCAAAAATAAACCTGATTTGAATAATCTCCATTACAAACAATTTACAATTGTTGATAAGTTTGGAAAACCCAAGACCATCTCGGCTTGGGTAGATATCTCAACTTAAGTCTCTTGTTGTGCAGGTACGCCCAAAAAGACCACTCAATACATGGTATGTGGATAGTGGGTGTAGCCGGCACATGACAGGCAATCCTGCCTTGTTACAAGACTTTAAGTTAAAAGATGGAACTCACGTCGCCTTTGGTGGTGATGCTGGAGGAAAAATAACCGGAGAAGGAACAGTATCAAATGGGATAATAAGCTTTGATAAAGTCAACTTATGTTCACAGTTGAACTTTAATCTTTTAAGCGTATCTCAAATTGTGACAAATCATATTCTGTTCTATTTGATGATTCATTTTGTTATGTTTTGAAGCCAGGTCTCAAGATAAGCAAAGATTGGGTGATTGTTACAGCTGAGAGAGATAGAGATGTATACAAGTTGGATATGTCTCAAGTTGATCCTTCAACTGAAACAACATGCCTAATTGCTAAGGCATCAAATGATGAAAGCCAGCTTTGGCATAGACGTCTCGGTCATTCAAATTTCAAGAATATGAACAAGCTTGTAGCAGGGAATCATGTCATTGGACTTCCATCTAAGAAGTTTGCAACAAATGATCACTGCTCAGCATGTTTGAAGGGAAAGCAACACAGAGCGTCTTATAAGTCCAAGCCTATAAACTCAACATCCAAACCTCTTCAGATGTTACATATGGACCTTTTTGGACCAACAAACGTCAAGAGTATTGGACGAAAATCATATTGTTTAGTTATCATTGATGACTACACAAGATTTTCATGGGTTTTCTTTCTATATGCCAAATCTGAAACGGCTGATTTACTAAAAGAATTTATCATTAAAGTAGAAAATCAATTAGAAAATAAAGTGAAAATAATAAGAAGTGATAATGGAACAGAATTCAAAAATGCTAACATTGAAATTTGTGCACAGAAAGGGATAGCTCATCAGTTCAGTGCTCCCAGAACTCCTCAACAAAATGGAGTTGCTGAAAGGAAGAATAGAACACTGATTGAAGCTGCTCGTTTGATGTTAGCTGATGCAAAAATACCTATCACTTTTTGGGATGAAGCAATATCAACCACGTGTTTCGTTCAGAATCGAATTTTAATTGTGAAAAATAAATTGAAAACTCCATATGAGTTAATGTTTGGCAGGAAACCGAACATAAACTTTTTAGAATCATTTGGTTGTCCTGTTATGATTCTTAATTCAAGTGATCAATTAGGAAAATTTGAAGCAAAATCTGATAATGGATTTTTCGTTGGATATTCATCTGTTTCAAAAGCCTATCGAGTTTACAACTCTAGGACAAATATAATTCTTGAAACATTCAACGTTAAATTTTTGGAAAATTCTTTTCCATCAGTTTCAAATGGTCCTGCATGGTTATTTGACTTAGATTCATTATCACACTCTCTTCAATCTAACTTGTTTAATCAACCAAATTGTCTTGATTCTACAGGTAAGAAGAACTCAAGAGGAGATCTTGGATCTTTCAGTGAGGATTCAGATTTTGATGACCCAGATGATTCTAGCTCAGACTACCCATTTTTATCATTCGTCAAGGATTAAAAACAATACAAAATCATGATAATACAGTTTCAGGTCATTCAGCTTCAAATGATCAGGAAGGATCACAAAATATTCCTAGTGATGGTAACGAGTTTGTGATACCTGAGTCTGGAACATCATCCATCTCTGGTGATGTAGTTGATACTGGTAACTTTGATTACTTTATCAACTCACCGACTCAAGTTCCAAACTTCAATCCACATTCTTCTAATTTGATACATGAGCTTTCCAACTTGAACCAAACAAATCTGGATGTTAATGTTCAATGTGATGAGATTCAAACATCTCGTGTTCACAAGAATCATCCAATTTCTCAGATTATTGGTCCATTGAATGAGAGAACAACAAGGAGTAAATCAGAACAAGCAAATGTGTGCTTATACTCTTGTTTTCTTTCTCAAATTGTTCCTAAAAATGTTACCGAAGCATTAAAGGACAATGGTTGGATAGAAGCCATGCAAGAAGAATTACTTTAATTCCGCAAACAAGAAGTGTGGAATTTGGTGGATCTACCTGAAGGAGAAAATGCAATAGGCACGAAATGGCTATTTAGAAATAAGACTGATGACCGTGGTGTTGTAATAAGGAAAAAGCGAGACTTGTTGCACAAGGATACACACAGGAAGAAGGAATAGATTATGATGACGTGTTTGCACCAGTTGCAAGACTTGAATCAATTCGAGTTTTTCTGGCTTATGCTTCATTCATGAAATTCAAGGTGTATCAAATGGATGTAAAGGGTGCATTTCTATATGGTCCTATCACTGACGATGTGTTTGTGAAGAAACCTCCAGGCTTTGAGGATGCACAATTTCCACATCGAGTATATAAGCTGAGTAAAGCTTTATATGGACTTCATCAAGCCCCTAGAATTTGGTATGAGACGTTATCACAACACTTAATCCAACATGGATACACAAGAGGGAAAATTGATCCAACTTTATTCATAAAGAAGGATAATAATGATCTTTTATGTGTACAAGTGTATGTTGATGATATCATATTCGGTTCTACCAGTCCAAGATTGTGCAATGAATTTGAAGAAATCATGAAATCTCGGTTCCAAATGAGTTCTATGGGAGAGATTAACTTCTTTCTTGGACTTCAAGTCAAGCAAACTGAAGATGGAATCTTCATCAATCAAGAGAAGTTTGTTGACAAGCTCTTGAAGAAATTTAAGTTGCAAGACTGTCAGTCCATACGAACTCCAGCAGATGTTAACACCAAGATTGAACCTGATCCAAAAGGAAAATCTATTGACCAAACTTTATACAGATCAATGATTGGCTCTTTGATGTATCTTACTGCATCTAGACCAGACATTATGTATGCTGTTTGTGTATGTGCCAGGTATCAATCAGATCCGAAAGAATCTCACTTAATTGCTGTCAAAAGGATATTCGGGTATCTCAAAGGTAAACCAGCCTTAGGGCTTTGGTATCCCTATGAGGGTAACTTTGAATTATATGGATATACAGATAGTGATTATGGTGGATGCTGTCAAGATAGAAAATCTACTTCGGGTGGGTGTCAATTTCTTGGTCCTCGATTAGTCTCGTGGCAATGTAAGAAACAAACAAATGTATCTTTTTCAACTACAGAATCTGAGTACATTGCTGCATCAGCAGGATGTTCTCAAATCCTTTGGTTGCAAAATCAACTACTAGATTATGGGTTCAATTTTCTTAAAACACCAATTTACATAGATAACACAGCTGCTATGTTCATAACAGCTAATCCTGTTCAAAACTCAAAAACAAAACATATCGAAATTTGATATCATTTTCTTAGAGATAACTCTGAAAAAGGATTAATCATATTGATTCAAATTGCAACAGAAAAACAATTGGCAGATCTATTTACTAAAGCCTTCCTACCAGGACGGTTTGAGTATTTAGTAGAATCAATTGGTCTTATAAATCATATGTGAACTCCCTAAATCCAAAGATCATAATAAGTGATCCTCTCATTGTTAATTGCCTGGTTATATTTTGTGTGTGTGTGATTTTTGTTATACTTAAAAAATCAAATACAAAAATATATATCAAAACTTCAAAAATAAAGTCTTTTAAAAAGGATTATGTTATGCAACATGTGAGAAATGATAGTACATTAGTGAGATCAGTTGCATACTTCACTCATAAATAAAGTCTAGACATGATCAGATATGATGTGTAGACAATATCTGACTATTATACTGAAAAAGTGAATTCTTGGGATCAAACTAAATATCAATGCTTGTGTGTATTCATCTAAGTACTTTTGAGTTGTTTTAGCTTATCAGATTGAATGCTTGTTAAGTTACACCACTCACACCTGTTGATACTGTGTTTAATCATGAGATCTGTTACAAAGCATCATTCCACTTCTCTGTTATGAGTCATCATAACCCTGAAGTGCTGAGATATCCTTTGTTGTAAGTGATTACAGACCTGGATTCTCTTTTTGATGCAAAAGATTCTAATATGCACAAACTATTCAAATGAATAGTCAGAGCTGATCAAATGGTTATCCATGATCATTCTCTATTAATTTAAGTAACATGAACTCTGGTGATACATATGTTTCAGGTAATAAGTTGAGTATGTGTTTGCAGGATCGGGTTTGTCACTTAAACACTTGTATTTCTCTCAAACTCACTTATAATAACACTCAAATCAGATGAAGCAATGTCTTTTGCAAGAGTTGATAATAATATATTAAGTAACAAAGGAACAAGCAGAGATATATTTTCAAGGTACTTGTATATATTACTTCTCAACTCAAGATTACAAGACACTTACAAGCATGAAACAAGAGTTACAATGAGAAACTATATATACTAGATCCTACAGCCGGATATACTTGATACCAGCTGGAAACCTAAGACTAAAGCATATACTACAATGCTAAAGTTAAGGTATCTTAGATAAAGTATTATCTAAGATATGGTAGTCATGACATGTCCATGACTTACCTTTTGTCACCAACTAAAGATGGCAACTGTACTAACATAAAAAGGTAAACAGTGGATTAAAGTATGGTCAACTACATGGCTTTTGAGAAAACGCCATGCAGTATCTCAGAGATTTGCAGCGGAGTGTCAGAGAGGCCATACTTATGTCCACTGGATAATAGAAGTGTCTTCCGAAGGTTAACTGGCTTCGGAAGAACTTGTTCTTCCGAAGCCACTTATACTTCGGAATATGCTTCTATGCTTCCGAGGCTTTGAGGACTTCTTGTACTTCGGAAGTTGACTTCAGATCTTTCTCTCTAAGTCTTGATCTTCGGAAGTAGGTTCTTTGTCTTCGGAAGTGTGTTTTACACTTAGTCTTCGGAAGAACTCCTTCTTCCTTCGGAAGTTTCATACTTAGCTTCGGAAGTCCTTTGTATGTTGTACCCAAAATCTTCTAAGTGACTTGGTTTTGGTTGCAACAGCCTTTCTAGATCCAACAAACTCCCCCTAGGCTGATGCTACCAAAACTTCACTTATTTCTGCTTCTCAAAGCTTTCAGCACCAGGGACAAAAGGTATTTGTCTGTCTCTTTGTTCTTCCCTGAAGTAGTCTGAGAAGCTTGTACAAGTCATTGGTGGATAGGAGATCCAGTCTATCGCTTTGAATGACATGTACTCTCTATTGTGTCCCCCCTGAAGAGAGTTAGTTGACGGGAGTTATAGTCATACTCCCATCTAACTATGATCTCAAGTTCAGGACCTTCAACCATTTGTAGAAAGGCTTTGCCTTTGGTTGCTGATCCTTTCCTTTCTTCCTCCTCTCTCAGTTTCAACTCCTCTTCAACCTTGCTTCTAGCAGTAAGCTCGGCCATATGAAGGCTGCCTAGATGATTTCTGATGTGGGCAGCTACATCGGAGTTTGAAGGGTTGGAGAATGGTTTCTCTACTAACTCAGCAATGTCAAACCTGCTTAAGTGTAGCAGAGATGAGGCACTCAGCCTGTTGAGCTCTCCTTTCTCTCTCTCAACAACAAAGTTGTGAGAAGAGTCTTCGAACCTCCACTGGATGATATTCTTTCTGGGTGCAAGGGGTTGTCTTGGTACCCTGTCTCCTTTCTTTGTATCCAGTAGAGTCACCAGCTTTCTCCTCAGCTTCTTTTCTTCCTCATTCAATGTGTCTGAATTGAGGCCAAGGAGGTTTGCAGCTTGGTCCAAAGTTCCTCTGGGCAGATCAAGAAATTGATCTCTTGTGAGGGAACTTGAGGATCCATCAACATAAGTCAAGTTGACTGAATCCTCCTCACAGGAGATGTCGCTCAGAGTAGTGCATTTGATGAGCTTAGTCTTGACTGCCTTGAATTCTTCCATGGAGAGATGTTTAGAAGGCTAAGGGGATGGTTTGATTGGTTGATGGGTAGGTTGAGGTGTTTGGGTTCTGGCTAAGGTTTTGGGTTGGAGGATAGGTAGTTTAGGGGGTTGGGGTGAGGAGGTTGGTAGGTGTGATGGTGTGGGTTCAGGGGTGAATGGTTCAGAAGTTGGTTCGGTTTTGATTGGGAAGGGAAAGGGTATAGGTTCAGGTTAAGGTTGGGTTTGGAGTTTGGGTTGAGAGGTTGCTTTGAAGATCATCCCCTGTCCCCTTCTATACATCTCCTTCCTTTTCCCCGCGCGAATGTCAGCCTTGATGTCACTGACATGTCGCTGGAGAGTCTTTTCAGACATGGGACCCACCTGCCTGCCAGAGAAGCCATGAGCTTTGAGATAACTCTTCATCCAGGCTTTCTCACCTATCTTCTTGGCAGCAATCAGTCCAGCTTCTTCTTCCTTCTTCTTCTTTTCCACAAGCTTCTCCCTTGCAGCTCTCTTTCTCTCCTTCTCCATTTGATCTTGCTCTTTGTTGAAGAGCCATAAGATCGTATCACTGTTATGTGGAGACAACTCTTATTGAGAGAATTCTCTGGAGAGTAGGAAGGTTATCCTTTCTCTCCTGAGCTGCAGATCAGCTTCTCTTTCCTTTATCTCCCTTTCCTCTTCTAAGGCCAACCTTGCGGCTTCTTCTTTTTGCTGTTTTAGCAGCAAGGTTGCCTTTTCCAGCTCTATCAACTCCTCTAATGGTTGCAGGAGTACATCTTCAGTTGCAGCCCCTAGACTAACCAGTCTGTCTATAACCTCTACCCTTCTTCTGTTGTTGACTGCCTCCTGGTTGGCTGCAGCTGCTTTGGTACTTGCAGCTAACAGTTTCCCAGTTGGAAGCCTACCTTTCCTTTTAAGCTTCTCCAACCTTTCTTCCTCCTGAAGCTCTTCCGAAGTCATCTTCCTCTTTCCTTTGATGTCTTCGGAAGTACTAGACTTTGGGGGTTCTTGGATGGAAGATCCAGGTTGGGTAGTAGAGGTGGGAGCTGGAGTCAATGCAGATGTCAGAGCCAATGGCTGGGTGAGAAAATCCTCCCTATTAACCTCATATGCAAGTTCCAGAATTGCATCTGTGACTATTAGATCATCGGATAGAGAGAATAGTCCTTCCGCAGCAGCAATCTCAGCTTCGGAAGTTTGAGCTTGTTCTTACGAGGCTTTGAATTGTGCTTCGGAAGTCTGTGAAAATACACTTTCTGTCCCAACTATTTCGGTTGCTGGGCCATCAGT
This sequence comes from Flaveria ramosissima, assembly GCA_025215565.1. Classification (NCBI taxonomy): domain Eukaryota; kingdom Viridiplantae; phylum Streptophyta; class Magnoliopsida; order Asterales; family Asteraceae; genus Flaveria; species Flaveria ramosissima. The sequence continues at coordinate 46,305,995 of CM046040.1, forward strand.
CCTTGTTTGCCCTTCGAAGTGAATCTCAGGTTCCACTTGGACCTTAGGTTGACCAACTTCCTCAACAGTGGTAGAAGGTGCATTCAACCTCTGAAGCTCTTGAGCTCCATAGTAAATCACAGACATATCAAGGATGGGCTGTTCTATGAGGGATTCCAAAAGGAACTTGTTGAAGAACCTATTGAGATCCTGGAGCATCCTTTGATCCACTTGAAAGACAACTGGAGGAGGCTCAGGGAAGATAGCAGCTTGTTGAATTGGATACTTTGAGCTCAAACAAGTAAGAGCTTGACTTTGGGTTTCCTGTCTTTGAGTTTGTCTCTCAACACTCTCCCCCTTTTTGGTAGCATCATCCTGAGAGCTTTATGAGCTAGAGGAAGAGGTCAAGGAGACCTGAACTGGTACATGCCTAACAGATCTCTCAATCTGTTTCTCAGCTAGTTTGGCCTTGAGAGTTTCAATCTCAAGTTGCTGAGTGGCAGACCTATCCTCTAAAGTCTTAACCTTTGATTCAAGGTTTGAGACTTTAGAAAGTAGGTCTTGAATGGTGAGTTGCATACTTCCCTCATCTTCTTTTGAAGAATCACGGGGAGATGAGGTAACATACCTGGTATGTTCATCCTCACCACCAGATGTGGTTTCTTGGCGCCCTGGTTTCCCTTGCACAATGATGTCTCTTTCAGAGTCATCAAAGGCCATGGTTGTCGTAGATTCAGTCTCAGTTTCGTTACCACTGTCCTGAGGATCCATTGAGGCTCCTTCAGTAGTGGCAGCTGAATCTACATGAGTCCCCTCCACATCAGTGGGACTCACCTCAGTAAGGTTGTGTTGGTGGGGGCTAGAGATAAGGGGTCTCTCTAGGCTATGTTGATCCTTGAGAGGGTGTTGTGGATCAACTTCATTGCCTTTAAGAGACATAATATCTTCACCAGCTCCGGTCAAAAGGTCAGTAAAAGATAAGGAGTTAAAACCTAATGACCCGGGACTTTGATCAATGTCAAGAGGCATTGAGCTGTCCCTTTGTGGCTACTCAGGGGAGTATAGAGACTCTCCCTGAGGGCTATCAGCTTGGGTTTCGGGCTCATGGGTCTGAGACTGAGGAGACTCAAGACCCATATTGAGGTCAATTGTGAAGGATGGTCGGACCTCAGGCTGAGTGGGAGCCCTTTGTTCCACTCTAGCCTTTTTGGGTTGAACAGGATGAGCTTGTTCAATCAGAGTAGATTGAACAAGGGTTCGTTTAGGACGTCTCTGATATGTAACAGTAATGGGTGGAGAAGGTAGATTTGGTAGGGTGAGGGTAGTTGCTGGTGTGGGTTCATCACCTGTGGGGTTAACAGGGATGTCACCAGGAGCCATTGGCTCAATCATACCTGGAAGTAGTGTGGTATCTCTTCCAGTGTAGTTGGTAGACACTCTCTTCAAGATCTTGAAGATGGTCGGCCTCATTTGGGGAGCAGTTAGAGCAGCTGCACAGACAAGCTTGCCCTGATCCAGCTCACAGTTGATAATGTGCTGGAGAAACCTGGGATACATGAAGAATGTGTCCCTTTGAAGATTTCCCATAAGGTTAGTCAGCATAAACCTTGAATAATTGAAGCGGAGGCTTTGTACCAACCCATGAACTAAGCACCCAAGTTCATACGGGATTGATCCCATCCCCCAGATTTATTAGACAGACAGTGAAGAACCACATGCAGCAGGAACTTCCACTTGTAGGAGAAGTTGAATTTGTAGACCGTTGACCTGCTAACATCTCCACCGTATCCCATTTGGAGATAAGAACTGTCTAAATCTGTTTTGGGGAATTCCGTTGGAGCGCCCTCATCATGGAGCTCGAGATGCTCCCTGATGATCTGTTCAGAGATGATAAACTCTTGGCCACAAATGCTTGACCTTATAACACGAACCCCATTTAGGGTTTCAATTCGACCATTTGCCCAAAATTCTGACATTTGGTTTGAATAGATAGTAGGGTTTACAGTCAAAGCAGTGTAGTATGAGGATTGGGTCAGGAAAGAAATGATATCTGAGAAGTCAACATCCCTTGAAGAGTCAAGGAGTGCGACCTGGTTATTTTGAGGGTTAAGTGCCATTGAAGAAGATGACAGAAGGATAGTTCGGAATAAGGTAATTGGAGAAGAAGAAAGCTTTTAGGGCAGTAATTTGGGTAAAAAAAATGTAAGTGATTAACCGGAAGTATTTAAATGGGTGAAATGGCGGTTTAAAGGGTGTTTTGGATAAGATGATGTGAGGGTTCAGTGGATGATGTGACATGGGCGGTAAGGTTAGACCATTTAAATAATCCGACATCATTAACAAAATCTTTGCTTTTTACAGTGTGGGGCCCAAAAGATTTCCGTTACACAATAAAATCTTTCTTTCGAGTATAAAGCATTTCCGAAGGTAATGTTCTTCCGAAGGCAAATTTACTTCCGAAGGTAAATTGCTTACTTCCGAGAGTATATGTTGCTTTCAGGTGGAGAGTGTTAAATGCTTCGAAAGTAGATCTGATATGAAATCAATCGCTTCTTCCGAGACTTAACACTCTTCCGAGAAGAAAATTATCCTGGGAGAAATTTGCTTCGGAAGATATGCAAAATATCTTCCGAGGGTTAATTTCTCTTCGGAAGAATTAATACTTAGATAAAATTTAGAAAAAGATCTTTTGTAACAGGGCTTAGATTGTTTTGACATAAGACTCTACACATTAAAGGTTTTTCAAATGAGATGAACTAAACAATGTTTATCATCCCAATAGCTGTAATGAGATATTTAAATCTCTGTTCATCAAATGCTTTGGTGAACAAATCAGCATATTGTTCATTTGAATCAACTTTGATTAGTTTGATAAGATTTACAGCTTCTTCTTCTTCTGGGATGGTTTCAAGGGGACTCTTTTGTTTTTCTGAGTCTTTACAGCTTTAACTTCCGAAGCCTTTTTCCTTTCGGAAGAAGAATTTTCTTCCGAGAGAAGTCTTGCTTCGGAAACAAGCTTTCCCTTTTTCATCACTTGAACCATTTGATATGGTCCAAATGAGAAACCTTCCCTGACTCCTTCTCTTTTAACATTATTTGCATAATGTGTGCTAGCAGGATTGTAGTAACAATCTTTAGCCATGTGGTTTTGCAGACCACACATTATGCATGCAATGTTAACTTTCTGGGAATGAGAGGATTGCTGTTTCTTGTTCTTTTTCTCTTCATCAGCAACCTTTCCCTTTAATTTATGATCCTTTGGTAGGATAGGAGTACTGGTACTGTACTCTTTTCCTGAATCAGAAGTTCCAACCACCTGGAATCCAGCTGATATGAATACACCCTTTTGCTTTGGGTCTATCATTAGCTTGGATTCAGCCACTTTCTTGGCAGTTTTTCTGGCTGCCTTAGCTCTGCTTCTTCTGGCTTTGGTGGTCAGGGTTTGATCATCATTGGCTGGGGAGGCCATCTATTCCTTCCCTGTGATGGTCTCCATAGTTGCATCATTCTTTGACTCTTGAGAAGGTGGGTCAACAGATGAAACCTCTTGCTCTTCAGTACCATACCTTGGTTCTCTTATAGACTCATAAGAGTGTGGTGGATCAATTTCATTGGTTCCCAACCCACCTTTGTGTTGGATTCTTTATGCCCAAGACACATAGAACATTGATGTGGTTAGTACGTTATGATCCAAGTCGGGTCATACCCAATAACAAGCTTAGCAAACACCAAATATATTTAATTGATGATTTGATCATGCAATTAAATAAATACACCAATTTAGAAAATAGGTTTTCTAAATAAGTTGCATATGAGATTGAACAACCTATATGGATATTTTGTTCATGGATACTATTTGTAATGTTGTTTAATTTAGTTAAATAACATCAAATAATAAAAGTGTGTATATGTTATATAATTAAAAGGTTAATTATATATCTATTTTAAACAACTAGTTTATAAAAATTCAAGTTTGGTTTTGGGGAGAAAACCCTATCTCATTAGAAACTTTCGGCCTCCACTTTATGGGGAGTGGGTCTTGTTTGTTTTGAGACACCATACTCCAAGAAAACACACACACATCCTCTATTCTATCTCTCACATGCAAAGGACCAAGAACCCACTTTCTCTCTACTTTCTTGAAGGTGTTCAAATCTGAAAATTCGATTTTCAGCTCATCTTGGTTCGAGATTGGTGTTAAAATCCTAGCAACAAGGTGTTTGCTTGATGCTTGTGGGTATGGATGCTTGAGGACACCTCTCCTTGGTGTTTTGGTCATTCAAGAACCCCATCTTCTTCACCCAAATTCGTTTTTCTGCAGCTCTACAAAAGGTAGTTTGTATGACTTGTTTTGGTTGTAATTTGTTCTTGATAGCTAGTTCATACACATATAAATGATCCGTATGTTCTTGGGTTGTTGTTGTCATGATATGAGCCTTAATTTTCAGATTACTAATGATAATATTAAGGTTTTAAATCCGCTGCGTTTTCAAGTTTAAATGGTTAAACTACTTTGATATGGTCCAACAAACCCAACATTGGCATCTAGAGCCGGATATGTGGATGACTAGTTTCATTTGTCCTTGTAAAATTGGTTTTATGGGGCTTTAACAACCTTATAGGGGCTGTTTTGTGGTGATGTTATAAATCCCCAACCTTTCAAGGTTATATCTAACATGCTTGTGATTAAACCTTGAAAGAAAGATATCAAGTGGTTGATTGTGTTTTTTGTTTGGACAAAACACCCTAAATTCTTGGTTTATGTTGGCTGAAAATTTAGGGTCATATGGGGATTTATTTGATTCTTGAATGTTGTATATGATGTTTCATATTGGTGCATAACCTAGCCTTGACCTTGTGTTTATTTGGTTTTGAATGGATGTTTGTTTTGGTTGATTTCATTCATAATGGGTTGTAATATTATTCTTTTGTGTTTGTATTTGGATGTAATTTATTTATTCATTCAATGGCAATGTAATAGATATGTTGATGCATGTATGTCCCTAGATCATGATTTGTAATGTAATAGATCTTGTCTGTCTGATTATGATGTAATATGTAATGATTAATGAAATGATATGGATTGTTTGTGTTTTGTAATGTCTAATATTTCATTAATGAGTCGTTATTGAGTTGATTAATTGGGTTTATGATTGTTTGAATGGTTACACATAATGTTATATTAATGAAAACATTCAAACTTAACTTAATGAAGTTCTCATGCGAATGGCCCATGCGAATGGACCATACACATGAATAACTTCATACGATTGACTCAATCGCACGAATGAACCAGGAGACTGGATCAGTCGTATGATTGACACATAAGATTGGCTCAGTCGCACGAATGAACACTCAGTCATGCGGATGAATCAACCGCATGGTTCAATCGCACGACTGAACCATACTTATGGCCCAGTCGCACGATTGAACAATACTAACCTATAAATAGACCCAATTCGTGGAAAAACGTAAGCATTCATACCATTACGATTCCAGACGTACCCTAGCCGTCCAGAGACCTCCCAAATCGTTCTCCAAGTTCACAGAACACATTAGATCGATTCCCAATCGACTTCTAACGTTAGATTCAATTCTTGATTGATTCTTCGTGTGTTCTCACTGATTGGATCGCCAATCAAATAGGATTCCGCACTATTTGATTTGGTTAACACGCTAATCACTAGGTATTTTCGTTCAAATACCAGGTCCTAACAAGATAGATTAAGTGTGTTTTCTTTTATTAGAAAATTTGTATTAGGATATAAATTTTGTAAAAGAAGATGCACAAGATGGAAGCACAAAAGGAAGACACAAAGAGAAGGACTTGAAGCATTTGGATGCAAGTTCAAGTGGGGGTCTTGGAGATCTCATCTTTTGTGTTTTGTTCAACCCTTAGGAAAGACCAAATGATAATACTTGTGATGGCAAACAAGTGTTGTCAACTAGTGGCTATGGTTATGCACATGTGGTTGTTTTATATATGCTTGTTTGATTATTCATTTTATGTTGATTGTTTGATATGTGGATATGCTTAACAATCTAAATAAATTATCATAACAAGCTGAATTTTTTGGTTCTTAGTCATTAAGTGACTAATAAAAGGTTATTAAAAGGATTAATGATTTCAAAATAAAAGAGGTCCTATTAAAAATGGAACCATAGGGTACCATGTATTTGAAAGCATGCGAATACAAGGTACATAGAGTTTTCATAACTAGAATTAATGGAAACTTAAATCCCTTTGGAAACAAGTTTAACACCATCCTTTTACACGACACTCGAATCACTTGAGAACTACTTGTGGGATAAAGGTCACCTAACCACTTTTAGGGAACTTGTGTGTTTGAGGTGGGCTTAACATATTTGTGGGATAAAGGTCACCTAACCACTTGTATGTGTAAACTCACACCTGTGTGTAAGTAGGACGACTTGAATTGGAAACCATGTGCATAGGGTCACCGAAGCATGGCGTACAATGGTGTTGATGGGATTTTACATGCCGACTAAACATAAGATGTTTAACGGATCCCATAAAGCTAGAAGTTGCAATAGGTTGCAATTGTCAAATGTTGACTACCTTGTTAATTTAAATAATGGGATAAAGGTCACCTAACCATCATTTAAATGTAACGTTGAATTCTAGATTTTAATTATTAATTGTCTATGAGACGTGTAAAGGGTATTAATAATTAAAATGCAATTTTTCAGAAATACTAAAATGAACTTTGTAATTTTGTAGAAATGGCCGCAAACAATAATGCTACCACCCCGACCGTCCTTACCCTATCACTGAGAACCATCTTGGAAAGGGATTGTCTTAACCATAATAACTCTATGGACTGGTATCGAAACTTGAGAATTGTTCTCAAGCAAGAGAAAAGGGCCTATGTCCTTGATGATCCTATTCCTGACCAACCCGACCCGGAGGATGTTGAGACCTATAACTATTGGCTTCAATACACTGAGGATTCCATGCAGGTTTCCTGCCTCATGTTGGGAACTATGATTCCCGAACTCCAAAAGGATTTGGAGCATCTTGGGGCATATGACATAATTACCCAGTTGAAGGAAATGTTCCTTCAACAAGCTAGGGTAGAGCGCTTCGAAACGGTTCGAGCGCTTCATGCGTGTCGCATGGAAGAAACCCAATCGGTATCATCTAATGTACTTAAGATGAAAAGCCACGTTGATTGCCTCGAAAGGCTTAATTGTCCCGTCTCAAAAGAGCTGGCCACGGATTTGATCCTTAATGGCCTAACTAAAAGGTTTGAGACATTCATAATGAATTACAATATGAACGGATGGGACAAGAGTATTGGTGAGCTTCACGTAATGCTCAAAACAGCCGAGGAAGGAATGGGTAGAAAGGTTCTACCTGTTCTCTCGATCAATGAGGAAGGCAATAAGAAAAGGCCATTCCCCGATCCCAAGGCAAATGTTGCCAAAGGAAAGGGGTACATCAAAGGAAATGGGAAAGGAAAGGTTAAAACGGAACCTCCAAAGCCTAAGCTTAAGAAGCCTAAGGTAACGGAGAACGATCCATGTTTTGAGTGTGGTGAGATAGGACATTGGAAAGGGAATTGTCCAACCTATCTCAAAGAGTTGAGAAACAAGAGGGATGCTGGGCAAACCTCAGGTTCAACTTTCATGATTCACATTGGTTGAAATGTTATTTCTTCAAACACATGGGTATTAGATACCGGATGTGGAACTCATATTTGCAATTTGTTGCAGGGGTTCAAAAGAAATAAGCAGTTCAAGAAGGGAGACACAAGTCTCTACATGGGCAATGGAGCAAAAGTTGATGTCGAAGCCCAAAGAGACAATATTTTGAAACTTTCAAATGGTTTGGAAGTTGTTCTTAAAAATTTTGTATACTCCTAGTTTGACTAGGAACATAATTTCGATTTCCCTTTTAAAACAATGTAGTTATGAATTAAAGTTTGTTAACAATGGTATTTATGTTTTGTATGGATGATGTATTTTATTTCAAGGCTATGCCTTTTAATGGAATCTATGAATTGGTTCATAATGATTCATCCTATAATAGCTCATTATACCAAACAAGCACCAAGAAACTTAAAATGGGTTTAAGTGATTCTTATCTTTGGCATTGTCATCTTGGTCACATAAACAAGAATCGGATTCAAACACCTCAAAAGAATGGTCTTTTGAAAAACAAATGAAAATGTTTCATTCGACAAGTGTGAATCTTGTTTACAAGGTAAGATGACCAAGTCGCCCTTTAGTGGCACTAACGAGAGGGCAAAAGACTTATTGGGAATCATACATTCGGATGTATGTGGCCCTTTTAAGACAATGACTAGAAATGGTGAAAGATACTTCATTACCTTTACCGACGGTTATAGTCGCTATGGTTATGTGTACATGATGACACACAAACATGAAGCTTTTGAAATGTTCAAAATCTTCAAGAATGAAGTAGAAAATCAACTCAATAAAACTATCAAAGTTCTTCGTTCAGATAGAGGAGGTGAATACCTCAGTGATTCTTTTCAGTACCATCTAAGAAGTTGTGGGATCGTCTCACAACTTACTCCACCTGGAACACCACAACATAATGGTGTGTCTGAAAGGAGAAATCGAACCCTATTGGATATGGTTCAATCTATGATGGCTATAAGCTCACTACCTCTATCATTTTGGGGTTTCGCAATGCTCTCCGAGGCTCGTATTTTGAATATGGCCCTGACCAAGATAGTCGATTCACTAAGTGTATATTTGTTGGATATCCCAAAGACTGTATAGGATACTACTTCTTTGATCCAACAGAGCAAGAGTAATTATTGCTCAAAAGGCTGAGTTCTTGGAACTAAGTTCCTTATGGAAGGAATAACGTATAGAATAGTGGAATTTGATGAGGATCAAGATCCACAAGCCGATACACGTTGGGTTGACACTAGTAATCAACAAGAGGTTGATGATGATCAAGAGGTTGATCAATATACACAAACGTTCGTAGATCTGGTAGAGTTAGCATTCCACCTGAAAGATATGGATTTTTCATGAATGGATGCTATGTGGTTGACTCCGATGAGCCAACTACATATCATGAAACTATGTCCAATTCGGATTGTGACAAATGGCTGGAAGCCATGAACGTTGAGATGCAATCCATGTATGACAATCAAGTTTGGGAATTGATTGACCCTCCACTTAACTCCAAACCGGTTGGATGCAAGTGGGTTTCAAGAAGAAAATGGATATACATGGAAACTTGGATACTTACAAAGCAACACTTGTAGCAACAGGTTTCACTCAAACTCAAAGGGTTGATTATGATGAAACCTTCCCGCCTGTGGCAATGCTAAAGTCAATTAGGATATTATTTGCCATAGCTGCATATTATGACTATGAGATTTGGCAAATGGATGTCAAAACCGCTTGTCTTAATGGACATCTCGAAGAGACTGTCCATATGGTTCAGCCAGATGGTTTTGTCGATCCATAACATCCTAATAAGGTATGCAAGTTAAAAGGTCAATCTATGGATTGAATCAAGCATCGAGAAGTTGAAATCAACGTTTTGATGAAGAGATCAAGAAATTTGGTTTCATCAAGAACGCTAATGAGGCTTTGTATATAAGAAGGCTAGTGGGAGCATAATAACATTTTTAGCATTGTATGTTGATGACATACTACATTTGGAAATGATATTCCAACCGTGAAAGGTGTTAAAACCTGGCTTGGAAGTTGTTTTTGCATAAAATATCTCGGTGAAGCCGCCTATATTTTGGAATAAAGATCTATAGGGATAGATCGAGGCGGTTGATAGGTTTAAACCAAAGTGCATATATTGATAAAGTCTTGAAAAGGTTCAAGATGGAAAACTCTAAGAAAGGTATGGTACCTATTGAAAGAGGGAAAATATTGAGTACATTTCAATGTCCAAGCTCAAAGGATGAGCAAGATCGAATGAAGGACATCCCATATGCATCAGCTATAGGATCCATCATGCGATGGTATGCACTAGACTGGACGTGTCATGCGCGTTAAGCATGACAAGCAGATATTAGCAGAATCCAGGTAATAGCCATTGGATGGCTGTTAAAAGTATATTGAAATACCTTAGGAGGACTAAGGAAATGTTTCTAATATACGAATCTGATAAAGAGGAACTCGTTGTAAAGGGTTACATGGATGCGAGTTTCCAAACCGTTCGAGATGATTCTCGATCACAATCCTGGTATGTCTTCATTATGAATGGAGTAGCATTGTCCACTACAAAATCCGGATACTAGCCGCATCATTAGCAGCTCAGGAAGCTGCATGGATAAAGAAATTTATCGCCTACCTAGGGTGGTCTCTACCATTCAAGACCCCTAGAAATCCTTTTGTGATAACGAGGGTACGATTACATAAATCAAGGTACGCTGTGCACTTCAAAAGGCTAGGCACATTGAGCGGATATTCAACTACATAAGGGATGAAGTTGAAAAGGGAAAAATATGTATTCGTAAAGTTCACACCGATCAATACATTGCGAATCCACTCACGAAGCTCCTTGAAAGGGCAAAGCATGAAAGTCATACTTGTGCCTTAGGACTTCGATATTCTAGTGACTGGAATTGATCTATTTAGTATTTAAAAGTTTGGAACAATGTAATATTTAACTCTTTATATACTTGTGATATTTTGAGTTATATTCATTTTAGCATGTATACATCCATGAATATGTTTATTATTCTAAATGTCCGTAGTCGGTCATGTTTGTGGGAACAAATATGAACGTAAGACTATTATGAACATGGATTGGTGGATATTCATAAGGAATGAATATAGAGCAATTGGTTGCTGCCAAAGTTCATAGATATTTATGGGATACAAATATTGGACTGACCCGCATCTCAATTTTACTATATGGAATCTTCTAGATTGATCATAAGTAAATTTGAGTAAAGGCGAATATCATTTGGTATCCTCCGACCTGAGATACATATTGGGTTTTGATATTCACCAAATGTTATACCTTGAGCTAGTTCTTCACTGCTCTGAAATAATGGGCAGTACATAAGGCTATGTTCAGGTGTGACACGAGGTGATTGTGAAAAACGTATGTAGTCAAGATGGAATTTGTTCCTCTTATTCGTTGAGAGCAAGATGTCTAAAGCCTGATTAAGTTAAATCAACAAGGAATGATCATTCTATGTCCTTGGATTTAACATGACATCTGTAACAAAAGGATAAATGATTGATTCACCTAAATCATTTCAAGTTGGATACTTGAAGGGGATGATGTTATTGAATGGCTTTCAGTCATGCGTATTAAGGGTGGTAAACCGTTGTTAGGCGGTATTTACTGCTTGCATCAATCTTCTATGAATCTTGTGCAAGTGGGAGATTGTTGGATTCTTTATGCCCAAGACACATAGAACATTGATGTGGTTAGTACGTTATGATCCAAGTCGGGTCATACCCAATAACAAGCTTAGCAAACACCAAATAATATTTAATTGATGATTTGATCATGCAATTAAATAAATACACCAATTTAGAAAATGGGTTTTCTAAATAAGTTGCATATGAGATTGAACAACCTATATGGATATTTTGTTCATGGATACTATTTGTAATGTTGTTTAATTTAGTTAAATAACATCAAATAATAAAAGTGTGTATATGTTATATAATTAAAAGGTTAATTATATATCTATTTTAAACAACTAGTTTATAAAAATTCGAGTTTGGTTTTGGGGGGAAAACCCTATCTCATTAGAAACTTTCGGCCTCCACTTTATGGGGAGTGGGTCTTGTTTGTTTTGAGACACCATACTCCAAGAAAACACACACACATCCTCTATTCTCTCTCTCACATGCAAAGGACCAAGAACCCACTTTCTCTCTACTTTCTTGAAGGTGTTCAAAGCTGAAAATTCGATTTTCAGCTCATCTTGGTTCGAGATTGGTGTTAAAATCCTAGCAACAAGGTGTTTGCTTGATGCTTGTGGGTATGGATGCTTGAGGACACCTCTCCTTGGTGTTTTGGTCATTCAAGAACCTCATCTTCTTCACCCAAATTCGTTTTTCTGCAGCTCTACAAAAGGTAGTTTGTATGACTTGTTTTGGTTGTATTTTGTTCTTGATAGCTAGTTCATACACATATAAATGATCCGTATGTTCTTGGGTTGTTGTTGTCATGATATGAGCCTTAATTTTCAGATTACTAATGATAATATTAAGGTTTTAAATCCGCTGCGTTTTCAAGTTTAAATGGTTAAACTACTTTGATATGGTCCAACAAACCCAACACTTTGTTTTGATAACAAAGTTTTGAGTGAGAGGATGATGCAAGAATGGCTTGGAAGTTTTGCTCGGAAATAGCATACTTCCTGGCTTGAGCCTCAGCAGTGACAAGCTGGGCTTGAGCCTCAGTCAATTTGGATATTAAATCCTTGATTTGAGTCTTGTAGTTTGTATGTTCATGTTTTAAGAGGGACACAGTTTTCTCTAACTCCTCAATTTTTCTTTGGTAGTCAGATTCAGCCCTTTTAAAGTCAGATTTTAAAACATTTAAAGACTCAATATCAGATTTAATTTCCATATTGTAGTCCTGATACAATTTAACCTTAGCAATACAAGCAGGGGTACAGAGATGTTCATATACCTTGTTTTCATCTGTTCCTGCCATGAGTGCTTGAGCAGGAGTCACATCCTGAACCATGAAGCTCCAGTCAACTTCTTGAGCCATTGCAGCAGTCTCTGTTGACTTTCCGGTGGGCTTTGGTGTAGAAGGATGTGTGGAGGCCTGTGAGGTTCCCGGGTTGGACTTGGGAGCCTTGCATTCCCTTGCAAAATGACCAAGTTGGTTACAGTTGTAACATTTGGCCTTGCTTTTGTCAAACCCAAATTTGTTGGTGATTGGGTTCTGAGGGAATTTCCTTCCAGTTCTTTTAAAGAACTTCTTTGCTCTGTAGGTTAGAAGAGCCATTTGTTGGACTATGTCCACATACTCTATGTCATCCGGGCTAAAGCACTCTAGATCATCAAAGCAGTATTGATAGTCATTTGAGTGCCCACTTCCTGAGACAAATGCACAGCCCTCCTGAAAGGAGCTTTGCTGAGCTTGTTGAGACCTTGGAGTCTCAGGAAATGTGATGTAAGGCCCAGAGGAACAAGATGGCTGCTGGGTGTAGATCAGGTATTGCTAAGACTGGGAGATGCCTGAGCCTTCAGCAACCATTAAAGCGTTGCTAGCAGGAAGACTCAAGGGTCTGTTTGTCTGGTGACCCCTCTTGCTTTCCATTTCCAAACGGTATCCATCAAGGATCCCATAGAGTTCGGTCATGGTGAGTGTATTCAGATTCTCTGTTCTCTTGATAGAGACGCAGTAGAATGTCCACTCATTGGGTAGAGCACTCATAAACTTTCTAGTGAGGTCTCTGAGTTCATGAGTGATTCCCACAGATTGAAGGGAAGAAATGAGATCCATGTACCTGAAATATTGTAGGCTAAGAGTCTCTCCAGCAACATAGGTGAAGTTCTCAAACAGCTGCTTCAGTGAGTCCTTCTTGGAATCATTCGAGCTTGAGTACATTTGAGCAAGAGCATCAAAGAGTTCTTTGGCAGACTTACAATGCTCAAACCCCACCATGATGGAGTTTGGGATTGCAGTCATAAAAACAGTCATAGCATTGCTGTCTATGTCAAGCTTCTTCCTGTCTTCATCAGAATAATCTTCAATGGCTTTCTCAATCATGGAACCGTTTCCACCAGCTACTTTTGGCTTATACGGACCATTGACAATGGATTGCCACATCTTGCTGTCTTGATACCTGATGAAGCCTTCCATTCTTCTGCTCCAAGACCTGAAGTTTTTAGGGGCGATGATGGGAGCTTTGGTCATCGTTCACATCTCTACTTCAGATTTGTTGAGGGCCATTTTGAGTGAGGTATAAGGAGGAGTGAAAAACTGGTTGATTAGGATGGTAAGATCTCACAATCAAGAGCCTAAAAAGCTCTGATACCAATTGCAGGATCGGGTTTGTCACTTAAACACTTGTATTTCTCTCAAACTCACTTATAATAACACTCAAATCAGATGAAGCAATGTCTTTTGCAAGAGTTGATAATAATATATTAAGTAACAAAGGAACAAGCAGAGATATATTTTCAAGGTACTTGTATATATTACTTCTCAACTCAAGATTACAAGACACTTACAAGCATGAAACAAGAGTTAGAATGAGAAACTATATATACTAGATCCTACAGCCGGATATACTTGATACCAGCTGGAAACCTAAGACTAAAGCATATACTACAATGCTAAAGTTAAGGTATCTTAGATAAAGTATTATCTAAGATATGGTAGTCATGACATGTCCATGACTTACCTTTTGTCACCAACTAAAGATGGCAACTGTACTAACATAAAAAGGTAAACAGTGGATTAAAGTATGGTCAACTACATGGCTTTTGAGAAAACGCCATGCAGTATCTCAGAGATTTGCAGCGGAGTGTCAGAGAGGCCATACTTATGTCCACTGGATAATAGAAGTGTCTTCCGAAGGTTAACTGGCTTCGGAAGAACTTGTTCTTCCGAAGCCACTTATACTTCGGAAGATGCTTCTATGCTTCCGAGGCTTTGAGGACTTCTTGTACTTCGGAAGTTGACTTCAGATCTTTCTCTCTAAGTCTTGATCTTGGAAGTAGGTTCTTTGTCTTCGGAAGTTGGAGTTTTCCTTCGAAAGTGTGTTTTACACTTAGGCTTCGGAAGAACTCCTTCTTTCTTCGGAAGTTTCATACTTAGCTTCGGAAGTCCTTTGTATGTTGTACCCAAAATCTTCTAAGTGACTTGGTTTTGGTTGCAACAGCCTTTCTAGATCCAACAGTGTTCTTTCTTGCATATCATGATGATGGTTGAGCTCTCTTAGTCTCTGTATGTTTTACATCATGTCATATCTAAATCTACCCTAATCAATCCAAGAATTGAAAAAGTAAGTGAGTTGATAATTTGTCAAAAACACTCATTGTCTGTCCTTAGATCTTGTGTCTCCTTTGCTGTGATATCACTAACCTGGAACACACTTGATCAGGATTTATTCATTGTCTATGACTATCCACATTTATTTTATTTTAATGTGCTGATCTTCATTAATATGATCTCATTGCAGACATTAATTCTTTTGGTTATATTAGATTTTGATTCTGATTTCATTTTGCTTTTATGCATGTTTTTGTGTGTGAAGGCAATGTCAAAATGTGATGTGTGATCTTATTATATTTCCTAAGAAACTTATAAGTTTTTCAAACTTAAAAGTTTAGGGGGAGTAATAAAAGAAAGAGTTGTTCTCAGAAAA
Organism: Flaveria ramosissima; assembly: GCA_025215565.1. Classification (NCBI taxonomy): domain Eukaryota; kingdom Viridiplantae; phylum Streptophyta; class Magnoliopsida; order Asterales; family Asteraceae; genus Flaveria; species Flaveria ramosissima. The sequence goes on from CM046040.1 coordinate 46,321,297, forward strand.
TAATCATAATCAAAATTAAAATGTTGAATTGAAAGGATGATGCTATATGTTCAAAGTATTTGTGTAAATTGAAAATGTAATTTTTGAAAAATATAATATGAACCTACATAATGGAAATGCTTCTGTCATAAGTTGAAAATTAGATGAAAATTGTTGAGACTAAAATGAAGGGACAAAATAAATTTAAAAATTAAAAAGAAAATAAAATTTTGTGAATTGAAAGTGCAAAATGCAAAAAGTTCAAAATTGGGGGACTAAAAGGAAAAAGTTTGAAAAATTCAAAATTATGCTTTAAATGTTTTAAAAAATTAGTATGAAATATTACTAATATTTTTAATCAAATGTGCAGGTGAAGAAATTGGAAATCATAAGTGTTTAAATCATGAAAGTCAACTCAAAGTCAAAGTCAACTGAAAGTCAACACAAAGTCAACTCATGCACTTAAACAGTGCACATACTTCTTAATAGGAGCATGTTGAAATTTTCAGGAATTATACAAGTGTTTGGACGTTTGAATCATTTCCATGCGTCTAAACAGTTGTAATAAATCTATGAAATTTTACAAGTGTTGGCCGTTTGACACATTCCATGCGCCTAAACAGTTGTTATAAGTCCATGATTTTAATTAAGTGTTGGGCGTTTGTGATAATCCCATGCGCCTAAACAGTGAGTTTGATTTTGACTAAGTGTTAGACGTTTGACATGTCTCATGCGTCTACACAGTTGAAAAGTTTAAAAAAATTACAAGTGTTAGACGTATCAAAAGGTCCATGCGACTGAACAGTGCAAAAGCGCCTAAAGAGGGCTTATGCGTCTGAACAGTTCCCATGAGTCTAAGTAAAAACACACAAACAGTGTTCATGCGTCTAAAAAATTAGTGAATTTTAGGGTTTCAGACGCCCAAACAGGGCTCATGCGCCTAAAATTTCACTTAATATAAATTGAACACTTATGCTTATTTCCTCATTCACACTCAAACTCTCTCAGACAAAACCCCCTGAACTTGCGACTATCACTTATCTTCATACTCTCATTTTATCTGAGATTGCATCAAATCCTGTTGATTATAGATAGTATTTGGATACATAAACGTAAGTTTGTGATTCAAATCTGTAAATGTTTGGTTAAATCAGAGTATTGACATAGGCGTTTGAATGCTATTTGTGCGTTCGAACCCTATATAATTCAAGTTTAACTAATCAAATGAGAATAATATCTAAAATTGACACTGGATTATTGATAAGAATCTGTTTGCGAGTATGTTGATGTAATGTGATTAATCTGAAAGTGAAAATGAATTGATGATTGTTAAAGCAGTCGTGTCTTGAAGAAGATGAACAGGCAGTCAAAAATTTGAATAAAAAAAAATAAAAAAAAATTAGATTCGTTTTAAAAGAAGTAAATCAAAATTAAAATGTTAGATAATGAATTCAAAATGAATAAAGATTTATGTTTTACATCTTGAAATCTCAATTCAAAAGTAAAAATAAAAAGTCAAATTCAAAAGTCAAAATAAAAAGTCAAATTGAAATGAAAAAGTTATAAATTAAAACTTCTAAGTCATATGTAGGAATAAATTTCATAAATCAATATTCAATTTTCCTATAATAATTTCTTTGTGTTTTGCAGATGGCAGAATTAAAGTTTGAGCCAAAGCATAATGTGGCTGCTTACTTAAATGATGAAACAAGAGAAGCCATTGGATATGAAGAAATTATTAGATTCCTGCTCAGAACAAAATATGTCTTTGCTATGTGTGCAAGACCAATGATCAATGGAAGAATAATTAAGATATTCTGGAGAACTGCACAAGTTGAAAGAGATGATGAAGGAAACAAAGTTTTAAAAGCTTTTATTACTACAGAAAGAATGCTTGAAGTATCTGAAGAAGCTATCAGAATAGCTTTAAGACTTGGTGATAATGACCCTGAAGACTTATCAGAATATACTTTCAATGAATGTAGAGAGGTTTTTCTACAAATGGGTCATCCAGATCACTTCCCCAAAAAGCAATTTTTTAGAGCTCGAGTATTTAAGCATTGGAAGTTGTTATGCTATATCTTTCAACACTGCATGTCTAAAAGAAGTGTTGGTTGGGATTCATTTCCTGTAGACATTGCATCTCCCATTATTGCCTTAGCTACAAATAGAAGATTCAATATGGCTAAGTGGATAATGAATGGTTTCATTTTCAACCTTGAAAGAGGAGTGAGGAATAAGTATTTGATGTATCCTAGATTCCTCCAATTGCTCATTAATGAAGCAAATCCTGATTTGTATGCTGAAGGAGTTACTGGTGAAAAGCTACAGTTAGAGCACATGTCAGATGCTGTTTACAAAAGACTGGCAATGATCACTGGTGCTCAAAACATTCCAGTTTTTGATTATATCAGGAATGTAGCAATGAATGAAGTAGACATTAATCAGCAACATTTTCATCTGTCTGAAGAAGAACCAATAGATCCAAATGATCTGATTGAGGATGTAGAAGATGAGGAAGAAAGTGAAGATGATGTTACTAAAAGCTCATCAGAAGAAGATGATGATGAAGACAATGAAAATGATGATAGTAATGATGGTGCTGAAGAAAGTGAGGATGAATCTTCTGAAAGCTCATCAAGTGAAGAAAGTTATGACAATGATGATGATGATGGAAATGATGGTGCCACTGAAGCACATCAAGAAGAAACTGAGGAAAGAAATGAAGAAGATACTGAAGATGAACCTCAAAATGTGGTTGAAGAAACTAATATTGATGATATTCATGATGATACTGTTGATGAAACACAAATTATGGATGAAGGAAATGTTGATGAGATTCATGAGGAAGCTGTACAGGAAATTAATTCACAAAATCAAACCTTTGATTTTGATTTTATGAAAGATATACTATACAATCCAGTATTTGAAGTTGATTTTAATGAAGGAGTAGAAGAAATTCCTGTGAATACGACACACAATGTGTCTGTACAAACAGAGGAGATAGTGAATATTGATGAGTTGGAAAGATTGAAAGATGAAAATCTGAGTAAAGAGAAAGAGCTTGAAGAGTTGAGATTGGAGAATGAAAAGATGAAAGAGATAAACATATCTCTTGAAAAAGAAATTCAAAAGCTTAAGGATGAAAACTTAAGGTTGACTGAAGAAAATGCCTCAAAAGATGAAAAGATTGTGAGGTTTGCTAAAGATAAAGAAGATGTAATCAAGAATTTTGAAGTTATGATCAAAGATTATGATATTCTTGAGGAGAAATTTAAGAAACTAACTGAAGAAAATGAAAAGCTCAAAGATGATTTGCTAAAAGAAAAGGAAGCTCAGAAGCCTATCTCACCAGTACAAGTGATAAGAACTGAGATAAATGTTGATGAAAATCTTGAGCAGATAAAAGGAAAAAAGAAAAGTGGATGAAGTAGAAGATATAAGTATAACTGAATCATCTTCTAAGATGCAAAGAACTGAAGAAGCTGTTGAAGAACAGAATGTTCAAGAACAGATTGAGGCTTTAGAAGATATTGAGGAAGTATACACTAATGATTGGTATGATGAAGTTCTAGATGATGAAGACATTGATGAAGCTCAATTTGTATCACATTTCTCTTCACAAGAACATACTCATGAACAAGATGAAGTACCTCAAGACTTTGAAGAAAGATATAATTATCTTGTGAAGATGAAATACAATCGTGTATATTTGGATGGACTGACTGTTTCTCAGATTAACGATGAATATGAGAAATGTATTTCAGCAGAGTCAGTAGCACCAGTAGATCCAAATGAGATTGTTGTTGAGCATGGTGAATGGACAAGAGCAAAAGAAGTGATTAATGTAGAAGAACTATCTAGCTCAGAGTTGCACCATCCTGATCCAGAAGATATGAGTATTCCTGCTCTTAGATCATGGTTGCAATCAAGAAACTACCCTTGGAGAAAACTAAAAAGGCTACAATCTGTATCGCTGAGGAACCTTGTTAGAAGTTTTCAAGAGACTGAGAAACAATTAAAGAAAATGATAGTACTTGATACAGATAATCCTCAGTATCTTGAAATAACAAAGAGAACAAGAATGTTAAAGCCACAGGAGATTAAACAAATATCAAGATTTGCTGATGCACACGTTCACTGGAAAGAGTTGATTGAAATGTTTCCTGATCCAGAAAGACAAGCTTATAAAGCTTCTACTGAACAAAGGCATATTTTTGACAATTCAAGATCAACAGGAGATTTGGTAAGAAACATATTGCAAAGAGGACAATCAGTTGCTGAACTGCTGAATGCTATGATTGCTCCAGACTTTACCAACCAAGTAAAGATCATTGCATGGAAGTATGATGAAGTATTCGATGCGTTCTTGATAAAAACAGTAAATGCTGTGTGTGATGTATATCACTTTTACTCTAGCATCATAAAACTTCCAGTGCAAGATTTGAAAGAGCTGAATAGATTACCTCTGATCAATCCTTCTGATTCAAAACGTGGCAAGATGTTTGTAGAATTATTAAGAAGAGGATTGGATCGATCAAGTAATTTTCTTAATACAAGATGTGAGCAAGAGGATAAGGAGTATTTGTTATTATGAGGAATAATAAAAAGCTCAAGGGATTACCATCTGAGGAGGAACATTATATGATTGAATTTCATGACAAGTATTTTGAGAAGGTTACAACTCCTGGCCTTAAAGTAATAGATGGTAATCAAAACTCCAAGCCAATCCTCAGATGGTTTTATAACACTGAGACGTTTGAGCTTAAGTTGGTCCGAAATCTAGAAAGATGGGATGAGGACATGATTACTTTGTTTGGAGTTTTTGAGCTAAAGCTTTTACATCCGAGTTATATCTCGTTTTTGTCAGTACAAAAATTTGAGAAAGTATCTCCTGAAATAGCGGAGCAAGACAAGAAATATTTCATTTCCATTATTAATGTGATGAATGCAGCTATGGAAAGAATATCTCTGAGAAAGGCTCTTGCTTATGCCAACATTGTCAAGAAAGATATTAAAGATATTGAATTCATGAGAATAACAAGAAAAGGAGTACTGGAAGTATACTCAAAGGAAAGTCAAAAGCCTATTGAGTTGTATGCTAACATTGATATCTCATGTCTGTCAAAAGATACCTTGGAAAGAATGAACCAGATGGAAATTAAGACGAATGAATCTAAACCTGAACAAGGCATTCTTGCAAGTAAATTCAAGTCTGCAATTTCAAATGCTTTGAAAGAGTTAGAGATGTATAAACAGAAGCCGATGTTTAAAGTCAAAGAAGAACCAGAAGATTTCTTTGAAGGATGAAGATAAAGAGTTGAAGATGAAGGATGAAGATAAAGTTGAAGATAAAAGAAAAGACAAAGAAGACAAAGATTGAAGATCTTGAAGACCATGTCAATCTTAGGGGGAGTATTGTTAGTGCTCTTAAAAAGATTAACATGTTGTCTTTTGTTGTCTTTTAATATTTTGTAATAGTATAGGGACTATTTGTGTAATTAGTTAGTTCCTTTACTTTTTGTTTTCATTATAAATAGCTTAGACTTACAGGTAGTAAGTAACTAAGAATTTTATTCGAACCTGCTTTCATACTTTGTAATTGTCTGAGCTTGATATTAATGAAAACTTGAATTTTGTTGATATCTTTTTTTGATTTGATTACTTTGTGTGAATTTCATTGAATTGTTATCACAGATTGGTACATTTGATCCTATCATAAAGGTTTTTGTATATTTATTTATTATTTTTCCTTCTAGTGAGACGTTAAGTTACTTAAATTAACGTTATATTTTGTATAAATTCATATAAAATTACATAAACAAAAATATTTGATTTTTAGCTTATTTTTATCATTATTAGGTCATTAACTACTGGAGTTTCAAATCTTAAGTTGTTATATGTCGGTTTTAGTATTTTAACGTTCGAGACTCGGTTTTTAACGGGTTTTTAGATTCGGGTCAAATTTGGTGACACTTAAGTCATATAATAAGTTAATATACTTAGAGTAACTTTTTGGTTCAGGAGATTTCATGGTGTTAGCTTAAGAACATGTTTTTATGAATTTTTACTATTTTAGCATGTATATCGTTTATATTTTTGTTTACCAAGCAAACAAGTTCTATAAATAATGAAATTAAATTTTTAGGCATTTCATGTCATTATGAGTCCACTGAAAGTTTGTATAATCGGATGTTATGCACATTTCATATTTCCGTTAAGTCTACCGGTTAGTTTTGTTAAGTGTTCGTTAAGTCCTTGTTTTGAATTTCTAAGTGTTTAAATATGATTTTTCCCTTCCCAAACATTTTAATGTCATAAGTATCTTCTAAATAACCCCATAATTTCAGTAGCTTAACTTATTTCTTTTATTTTTCTCAAAATCATATTTTTTTGAGTTTTTGTATAATTTATAAAATATGAAATACATAGACTTAAATTATAAAACTTCATTTTTAATTTAAGATGGTGTCTAATAAATTCCATAAATATTTATTTTAAAACTTTTATACTTAGATAACACACTTTTACATTATTGCAAAAACCGGGTTTTCGGGTGGGTTAACCGTGCTTGTGAGCAAAAATGATTTTGAGTAAACTTGTGGATCTTTTAATTACTGAAAATTTTAGTGTTTTAATGTTTCAAAATGTGTTGGGGGTATCATGGGGTTGGTTATGTCACCACGCTATGAAACACGATATTTCATGAGTTTTCAGGTTGTAACGAGGTACCTTGTCGTGTGGAGAGGGTGAGATGAGTGTGTAGGCTGTTGAATGAGCTTGGAATAATTAGAGAAGGCTATTCAAAATGGTGGTTAGTTCAGGTTACAAGATTAATGGAATGGAGATGTGAACTTGAAGGTGTGTGTGTGTGCGCGCGCGTGTTCAAGTAGTTCTTACCTTAGCTTATTGGGGTTGATGGTGCTCGAGTTTAGGCTACTCCTTGGCTTCAAAATGACTAGAGTTTGATGCTTAATGAATTCAAGAGAGTAAGAGGAAGTTAAGAGTGTTTAGAAGGGAGTGTAGTTTGAAATGAATGTGGAGGTGATGGTATTGATGCGGTACGGCCAAGAGGGTGTTGGGGAGGGGGTTTGGGTCCCACTTTCTTGATCAATACAAAACCATGCCTGGACCTACGGAAGATTTTGGTCAATTTGACAAGCATTCAAGATATGGTAAGATTGTTAGTTCATCTATGCCATGCAAGGATGTTGATTGGGTTGGAGATGAGGTGGTTGCTAGGTTGTAGGTCTACTAGGTGGAATCTCTAGGATTTACAAGACACAAGCTATATAGCTTGCTTGTTATGTGAGGGGTGGTGTGTATGTATATGTTGTATGTAGGCATTCATGTATGTGTATGTACGGTACATGTGTGTATATATATATGCGCATGTGTGTCGTGTGTTTTGTGTGTGTATATATATATATGTATACGGGTATGTGTGTCGGGTGTGTGGGTATGCATCCGTATGTATACATGGGTGCATATATAAATACGAGTGTATGTGCTTACATGTGTATGATTAAGGTGGTAGTAGGCATACATATTAATAATGGTAGTATTAGTAATATGGCTAGTTTTATTTTATTAGGTAGTTTGTTCAATAGTTTTAATTAATTATGAGTAGTAGCATATTATTTAGTGTTTAGTTGGTGGAAGGAGCTATTATAAAAATTTTATGTCTTTACTTTTAACTTATGGATTTACTATTTAATGTTTAACTTTACTATCCAAGACTTTATGATTTGTTTTTCTAAATGTTCTTATTATATATAATTATTGTTATTAAAACCATTTTTAAGTTACCAATATCATTAATTACATTTTATCATTAGTATAACTAGCCTATTTAAGTCGTTTGCAACCGAAACAAATTTGGGAACTCGGGGGCTAAGTGCAGGGACCAAATGTGACATTTTGCCAAACTAGGGCTGGGTATAAATACCCATATTCTAGCCCTAGCCTCCATTTCACCTCCTTCCTATTCATTTTCTTCTTCTCCATTTTTTCTCCTCCTCCTTGCACCAAACCGCCCCATTTCTTCGCGTTTTCACCGGCAAGACCTCGGCTACAGCTGAGTCTACTCCATTCTTGCAGGTAGACGACCTTGGTCGTCTCTTTTCTTGCTTGTTTACTGCTGTCCTTTTAGGGTTTCGGGTGCTCGGGGCCAACCCGAGCACATGAGGTCGTGTGGGTGCGTGTGATGTCTTTCTGCGTGATCTTCTTGTTTGGGTGTGTGAAAAATGTGTTTCTGGAAGTGCTTGTGGTGTAGATCTTGTGACTAGGTGAGTCGTGCGACTGTGTCTCTCGTGCGACTGGGTGTGTCGTGCGACTGAGTCGTGCGACTGTGTGTATGCGTGCGATTGAGTCCTGCGGATGAATGAATGCGTGCGATTGAGTTAATGCGACCGAATGTATGTGTGCGATTGTGCGTGTATCGCACGACTGAATGCCAGTCGCACGAATGGAGGTTCAGTCGTAAGAATGAAGCTGATTCGTACGAATGAAGGTTGATTCATGCGTATGGATGTTGAGTCGTGCGATTGGGTGCTGTGTGGTACGACTGAATGCTGAGACGCACGAATGAAGGTTCAATCGTACGAATGAAGCTGATTCGTACGAATGAGGGTTGATTCGTGCGGATGGAGTGTTGAGTCGTGCGTCTGGTCCTGTCGTGCGACTGAAGTTGCTGTGTGTAAATTCCTTCTTGTGTGTGGTGTGTGTATGTCGTGTGATGTTAAGGTGACATCGACAAGGTTGCCATTGCTAATGACAATGTTAAAGTCAACACTAACAAACTTACTAATGTTATTCCAAGTCAAATCAACTTAACATTTTACAAGTATCAATAACCGATTTGTAACTAATGATATTTACCAAGTACTTCTCTAATAACGATGGAACTTTTACACAAATATCGTCGGCAATGGTGACAATTTCTGGTACTTGGATCTGCATAAGATCTAATGCGTATGTCTTCTTGTGTGTGTTACACGCGACCGAACCGATACAACCCGAACCGACCGAACGTTACTATTTACTTTATACATATCATTAATGCTTAACAATAACTGTCAATAGGTGTTTGACCGTTTACTGCATACAACCTTTGGAAACTTTGATCATTCATACTTACCACCAAACAAGTGAGTTTCGTGGCCCCTTTTTACGCTTATACAATACTTCAACATTTACAAACATGGGGGAAAAGTATGCTCACCCATTTTCTATGCTGTACAACTTACATACAATTTACATACTTGGAATCAACGTGTTACTGTTTTGTGAGTACTTATCTGATACATGCTTGAGTTCGCTGTGTGGTACTTTCTTTACAACCATTTAATTCCGGTGTTGGAACCGACGGATAGGTATTGGTAGTACTACTGGGTTGACACCCCCACCCTTGTTTGTTGGTATACTAGTTAGTACCAACAGTGGCAAGGAACGGGCCCTTGGGTGAATATATTCCGACAAGATTCTGTGTGTACGTCATTAGGTTTGGTTGTAAAGCTCATTGTCATGTGATTTTGCTTACTTATAACTGTATTTACGGTATTCCACAACAATTACTATACATCATCAATTACTTATTTACTATTTAAACCTGCGAGCTCACCAACAATTTTGTTGACCATTTTGAGCATATCTTTTCAGGTGACAATGCTAATTGAAGATCTAGGTGTGCTGCCTTAGTGAAGACCCTAGGATGCATTTTTGAGACTAAGCATATTTGACAAACATTTATTTTGGAATATTGTTGTAGTCTGATCAAACAATATCGTTCTTTTGATACTTGTTCCCGGGTTGTGGGAATTACAATACAATGTTATCCTCATTTGATTATGTGAATCATTTATCATGTTATGCTTATGGCTATGTTGTCGTGAATATTGACTAAACACGACACAAGTCTCCTTTGTGTCGGGTGTCGTCATGACACGTTTGTTCTCATTACTTATATTGCATCTCTATTGCTTACCATGTGTTATGACGATCCCGTCTCGTTACATCCCCGTGTTTCCGCTTTTAGCGGGGGTGTGACAGATTGGTATCGGAGCCATTGGTTATAGAGAATTAGGCAATTCACTTGACCTAGACTATAACCTAGGAACCTTCATGTAGAATTGCATGCTAGGATCTTTGTGCATTTTATATCTCATGTATGTGTTCCTCTTTACTTGATTCGTTTATCTATCTGTTTTGTGATCTTTACACCCTGTGAGAGAGCCCTTGTGCTCACTCTTTATGGGATGCTTCTATTTGATCTTCCGTTCCCTCTGCGCACCGAGTTGGTTTATCAAATCCGGGTATTAAACCCGAAGAGATCTTCACAGATCATGCTATTGCGTTTGACCTCGGACATTGAGATTGACCCTGAGGAGGTTATGTCTTAAACCTCGAAAGAGGAGGAGATAGACAACCTTTGCTAGACTAAACGTGATTATATACATGGATTTACAATTGTTATGATGGACTATTGTTGGGACATTATCAATTCATGGTGTGAGAACTACACGACTTGCATGTGATGTGTGGTGACTATAAGTGTGATATTAGCTTGGAATGCTGGACTTTGATGCACGATGTGGACAATATAATTTGAAATGGTTAAAGCTTATGTGTTTACTACTTTTATGATTAGAAGAATGCCGCCTCGAACAGTTACCCGCAGCAATAGTAGCGGAAGTGAAGCCCCGAGAGGCAGAGGCAGAGGCAGGGGTAGAGCACCCAGAGCAAGTGATGGCCCTGCCAGTAATATTCAGGGAACAGGAAACTCTGATATGGAAGCTTTGATCGCTCAACAACTGGCCGCCCTGATTCCGACTATAGTGGCCCAAGTGAGCGATGCACTTCATCAACACCACCCCCACGGGGATGGTGGCAATGATAATGAGGATAACGGAGAAAGAGGTCAAGGTGGGATTGAAACTAAAGTAGGTAATGGGAACCCGACTGGGAACGAAAGTAATCAGGAAACCGGGAATGGTGGAACAGCCGGTAATGAGACTGGGGTTGTTAATGCTAGAAGGGGATGTTCGTACAAGGAGTTTGTGGCCTGCAAACCGAAAGAATTTGATGGGAAGGGTGGAGCGATAGCCCTAACCAGATGGATGGAGAAGATGGAGGCAGTGATCGATATCAGTGAGTGCCTCGATAGCCAGAAAATCAAGTATGCCACGTGTTCATTACAGGGCAAGGCGTTAACTTGGTGGAACACTCAGGTTCAGGCTAGGGGAAGAGAATCGGCAATGCAGATGTCATGGGATGAGTTTAGGGCATTGATCACCGAGGAATACTGCCCCCTCAACGAGATGCAGAAATTGGAGCATGAATTCTGGAATCATGCTATGGTGGGGGCTGGGCACGCAGCTTACACTGACCGTTTCCATGAGTTGGCAAGATTGGTTCCACATCTGGTCACTCCGGAATCAAAGAGAATCGAGAGGTATATTTGGGGACTTGCGCCTCAAATCCGAGCGATGGTAACAGCAGCTGCTCCTCCTACGATCCAGAGCGCAATTTTGAAGGCTGGCGCTCTGACGGACGAGATGGTAAGAACAGGGGTCTTGGGAAGAGGAGCAGAGAAAAGAAAGGATGTTGGGAAACGAGCCGGTCGAGTGCCGGGAAATTTGACAAGAGGGCCAAGACAACCAGAAATTTTGTGGCCGTGACGCAAGGCAAGAGAGAGTATGTCGGGCCACACCCCAAATGTGATAGGTGCAACTTCCATCATCCCCAAGGAATGTCGTGCCGGGTGTGCGTGAACTGTAAACGCCCGGGGCATCTAGCGAGAGACTGCAGAATAGCGCCGAATCTGGTGGCACCGGTCAACGCAGTTAACCCCGCCGGGAATGCCAGGGTCTGTTATGAGTGTGGAGGCCCTGATCACTACAGAAACATGTGCCCCAGACTGAATCCGGCGCCGGGTCAACAAGGGAACAACCAGCAGCAGGTGATGGCCATAGCTGGAAATCAAGGCCCGACGAATCAAGGAAATACAGCTCGGGGACGTGCATTTGTCATTGGAGCCAACGATGCCCGTCAGGACCCGAATGTTGTCACGGGTACACATTTACTCAATAATCACTTCGCATCTATATTATTGTATACTGGAGCAGACAATAGCTTTATATCTTCTGAGTTTGTGCAATTGCTTGATTTGAGTCATAGTAGGCTAGAAGCTAGCTATTCTGTAGAAATGGCCAATGGTAGGGTTGTTCGAGCCGATGAGATTATTAGGAAGTGCTCGATAATAGTGGAGAACCATGCCTTCGATATAGATTTAATACCCTTTGAGTTAGGAAGTTTCGACGTGATCGTGGGAATGGATTGGTTGTCGAAACACGGAGCTGAGATTGTCTGTCGGGACAAAGTAGTACGAATCCCTATGCCAAACGGAGAGGTGCTCAGGATTCAAGGAGAACGACCAGGAAGAAATCTAAAGCTTATCTCCTGCATGAAAACACGCCGAAGTTTACGAAAGCAGTGCTATGCGTTTCTGGCTCATGTGGTAGAGAAGAAGGAAGAGGAGAGGAAATTAGTAGATATTCCAGTGGTACGGGACTACCCAGATGTATTTCCTGATGATTTGTCTGGTTTGCCTCCTCCACGACAGGTGGAATTTCGTATAGAGTTGGTTCCTGGAGCTACACCGGTAGCAAAGACGCCATATCGGTTAGCACCATCAGAAATGCAAGAGCTATCTAGTCAGTTGCAGGAACTACTGGAGAAGGGTTTTATCCGGCTGAGTCACTCACCGTGGGGAGCACCGGTATTATTTTTCAAAAAGAAAGATGGGTCTTTCCGCATGTGTATCGATTACCGTGAGTTGAACAAGTTAACCGTGAAGAATCGATATCCTCTCCCCAGGATCGACGATCTGTTTGATCAGCTGCAAGGAGCTTCATATTTCTCCAAGATCGACCTTCGTTCTGGATATCATCAACTAAGGGTTTTCGAGGATAACATACCGAAAACAACGTTTAGAACTCGTTATGGACACTATGAGTTCCTGGTCATGCCGTTCGGGCTGACTAATGCACCAGCTGTGTTTATGGACCTAATGAATCGAGTGTGTAAATCTTACCTGGATAAGTTTGTGATTGTATTCATAGACAATATACTTATCTACTCCCGATCGAAAGAGGATCATGAAGAACACCTTTGGGCAATACTGGAACTGTTACGGGAAGAGAAACTTTTCGCCAAGTTCTCGAAGTGTGAATTCGGGTTGCGGGAAGTGAAGTTTTTGGGTCATGTGGTTAACGAGGATGGGATTCATGTAGATCCCGGCAAGATCAAAGCGGTGAAGAAATGGGATGCACCCAGACACCTTCGGAGATACGACAATTCTTAGGATTGGCCGATTACTATCGTCGCTTCATCGTGAATTTTTCAAAGATCGCGCAACCGTTAACACTGCTGACTCATAAAGACAAGAAGTTTGATTGGGGACATGCACAAGAACAAGCGTTCCAAACGTTGAAAGAGAAGTTGTGCAACGCACCGATATTGTCCCTCCCAGACGGAACTGATGATCTGGTGGTATACTGCGATGCTTCACATCAAGGATTGGGATGTGTACTAATGCATAAGGATAAGGTGATTGCCTACGCTTCACGACAACTTAAGGTGCACGAAAAGAACTATACAACTCATGATCTGGAGTTGGGCGCTGTAGTATTTGCACTTAAGATATGGAGGCATTACCTGTATGGAACCAAATGCATCATCTACACAGATCATAAGAGCCTCCAACATATCCTGGATCAGAAGGAACTTAATATGCGTCAGCGACGTTGGGTAGAGCTTCTTAGTGACTACGATTGTGAAATCCGGTATCATCCGGGGAAAGCTAACGTGGTGGCTGATGCTTTAAGCCGCAAAGAACGCGTGAAACCAATACGTGCTCGAGCGTTGGGACTGACTATTCAAACGAATTTGAAAGCTCGGATCCAAATTGCACAAAGTGAGGCATTGAAAGAAGAAAACCTTGCGGGAGAAGAATTCCGAGGGTTGGATAAACAAATGAGTTGCAAGGATGATGGTATACAGTACTTTATGGATCGTATATGGGTACCCAGATGGGGAGGTGTACGTACCTTGGTCATGGATGAAGCACACAAGACGCGATATTCTATTCATCCTAGTGCAGACAAGATGTACCACAATCTCAAAGATCTGTACTGGTGGCCAGGCATGAAGAAAGACATTGCTATGTACGTCAGCAGATGCTTGACATGCTCGAAAGTTAAAGCTGAACACCAGAAACCATCGGGATTATTACAGCAAGCTGAAATTCCCGAGTGGAAATGGGAGAATATAGCTATGGATTTTATTACCAAACTCCCTAGAACGAGCAGCGGGCATGACTCGATATGGGTCGTAGTGGATCGGATGACGAAGTCAGCTCATTTCTTGCCGATCCGAGAAGACTACAAAATGGATAAGTTGGCGAGATTGTACATCAAGGAGGTCGTGACAAGACACGGAGTACCAGTGTCGATTATATCCGACCGTGACAGCCGATTTACTTCACGATTTTGGCAGACACTACAGAAAGCGATGGGCACTCGATTAGATATGAGTACCGCCTATCACCCTCAGACAGATGGCCAAAGTGAACGAACTATACAAACATTGGAAGACATGCTGAGGGCGTGTGTAATCGACTTTGGTGGTAGTTGGGACACTCATCTACCGCTGATTGAGTTCTCTTACAACAACAGCTACCATACGAGCATTGGATGTGCTCCATTCGAAGCATTGTATGGAAGGAAATGTAGATCACCCGTTTGTTGGGCCGAGATTGGTGAAAGTCAATTAACAGACCCAAAGATCATTCAAGAAACAACCGACAAGATCTTTCAAATCAAAGACCGACTAAAAGCTGCCAGAGATCGCCAAAAGAGCTATGCCGACAACCGTCGGGTCAAATTTGGTGACACTTTAGTTATATAATAAGTTAATATACTTAGAGTAACTTTTTGGTTCAGGAGATTTCATGGTGTTAGCTTAAGAACATGTTTTTATGAATTTTTACTATTTTAGCATGTATATCGTTTATATTTTTGTTTACCAAGCAAACAAGTTCTATAAATAATGAAATTAAATTTTTAGGCATTTCATGTCATTATGAGTCCACTGAAAGTTTGTATAATCGGATGTTATGCACATTTGATATTTTCGTTAAGTCTACCGGTTAGTTTTGTTAAGTGTTCGTTAAGTCCTTGTTTTGAATTTCTAAGTGTTTCAATATGATTTTTCCCTTCCCAAACATTTTAATGTCATAAGTATCTTCTAAATAACCTCATAATTTCAGTAGCTTAACCTATTTCTTTTATTTTTCTCAAAATCATATTTTTTTGAGTTTTTGTATAATTTATAAAATATGAAATACATAGACTGAAATTATAAAACTTCATTTTTAATTTAAGATGGTGTCTAATAAATTCTATAAATATTTATTTTAAAACTTTTATACTTAGATAACACACTTTTACATTATTGCAAAAACCGGGTTTTCGGGTGGGTTAACCGTGCTTGTGAGCAAAAATGATTTTGAGAAAACTTGTGGATCTTTTAATTACTAAAAATTTTAGTGTTTTAAAGTTTCAAAATGTGTTGGGGGTATCATGGGGTTGGTTATGTCACCACGCTATGAAACACGATATTTCAAGAGTTTTCAAGTTGTAACGAGGTACCTTGTCGTGTGGAGAGGGTGAGATGAGTGTGTAGGCTGTTGAATGAGCTTGGAATAATTAGAGAAGGCTATTCAAAATGGTGGTTAGTTCAGGTTACAAGATTAATGGAATGGAGATGTGAACTTGAAGGTGTGTGTGTGTGCGCGCGCACGTGTTCAAGTAGTTCTTACCTTAGCTTATTGGGGTTGATGGTGCTCGAGTTTAGGCTACTCCTTGGCTTCAAAATGACTGGAGTTTGATGCTTAATGAATTCAAGAGAGTAAGAGGAAGTTAAGAGTGTTTAGAAGGGAGTGTAGTTTGAAATGAATGTGGAGGTGATGGTATTGATGCGGTACGGCCAAGAGGGTGTTGGGGAGGGGGTTTGGGTCCCACTTTCTTGATCAATACAAAACCATGCCTGGACCTACGGAAGATTTTGGTCAATTTGACAAGCATTCAAGATATGGTAAGATTGTTGGTTCATCTATGCCATGCAAGGGTGTTGATTGGTTGGAGATGAGGTGGTTGCTAGGTTGTAGGTCTACTAGGTGGAATCTCTAGTATTTACAAGACACAAGCTATATAGCTTGCTTGTTATGTGAGGGGTGGTGTGTATGTATATGTTGTATGTAGGCATTCATGTATGTGTATGTACGGTACATGTGTGTATATATATATATGCGCATGTGTGCCGTGTGTTTTTGTGTGTGTATATATATATATGTATACGGGTATGTGTGTCGGGTGTGTGGGTATGCATCCGTATGTATACATGGTGCATATACGAGTGTGTGTGCTTACATGTGTATGATTAAGGTGGTAGTAGGCATACATATTAATAATGGTAGTATTAGTAATATGGCTAGTTTTATTTTATTAGGTAGTTTGTTCAATAGTTTTAATTAATTATGAGTAGTAGCATATTATTTAGTGTTTAGTTGGTGGAAGGAGCTATTATAAAAATTTTATGTCTTTACTTTTAACTTATGGATTTACTATTTAATGTTTAACTTTACTATCCAAGACTTTATGATTTGTTTTTCTAAATGTTCTTATTAGAGAAACACACACCTATATTGTGACATCCGTCACCAAAAGGTCCGTCAATTAATATGGATTCCGTTAACTTTTCTTCGCTCGTTCATTCCTCATCTTTATAAACTATTCGTGTGGATATTATACTTGCTTTATCGTCTTTATTCTTGTGATCTCATCGTAAACGTATGCTATCCTTAAAATTTTTACAATGTTCGTCATCGGCATCACTAAATATACCATTTTTTTATATATAAAATTATTGTTATTAATAAAACCATTTTTAAGTTACCAATATCATTAATTATATTTTATCATTAATATAACTAGCCTATTTAAGTCGTTTACAACCGAAACAAATTTGGGAACTCGGGGGCTAAGTGCAGGGACCAAATGTGACATTTTGCCAAACTAGGGCTGGGTATAAATACCCATATTCCAGCCTTAGCCTCCATTTCACCTCCTTCCTCTTCATCTTCTTCTTCTCCATTTTTTCTCCTCCTCCTTGCACCAAACCGCCCTATTTCTTCGCGTTTTCACCGGCAAGACCTCGGCTACAGCTGAGTCTACTCCATTCTTGCAGGTAGACGACCTTGGTCGTCCCTTTTCTTGCTTGTTTACTGCTATCCATTTAGGGTTTCGGGTGCTCGGGGCCAACCCGAGCACATGAGGTCGTGTGGGTGCGTGTGATGTCTTTCTGCGTGATCTTCTTGTTTGGGTGTGTGCAAAATGTGTTTCTGGAAGTGCTTGTGGTGTAGATCTCGTGCACGAAGCAGCCGAAGGCTGCTTTGCACTTCTGCAGTCGCGATTCTGCTGTTCTCGCGACTGGGTCTGCCGTGCGACTGAGCCGTGCGACTGGGTGAGTCGTGCGACTGAGTCGTGCGACTGTGTCTCTCGTGCGACTGAGTTGTGTGACTGGGTGTGTCGTGCGACTGAGTCGTGCGACTGTGTGTATGCGTGCGATTGAGTCCTGCGGATGAATGAATGCGTGCGATTGAGTTAATGCGACCGAATGTATGTGTGCGATTGTGCGTGTATCGCACGACTGAATGCTTGTCGCACGAATGGAGGTTCAGTCGTACGAATGAAGCTGATTCGTACGAATGAAGGTTGATTCATGCGTATGGATGTTGAGTCGTGCGATTGGGTGCTGCGTGGTACGACTGAATGCTGAGACGCACGAATGAAGGTTCAATCGTACGAATGAAGCTGATTCGTACGAATGAGGGTTGATTCGTGCGGATGGAGTGTTGAGTCATGCGTCTGGTCCTGTCGTGCGACTGAAGTTGTTGTGTGTAAATTCCTTCTTGTGTGTGGTGTGTGTATGTCGTGTGATGTTAAGGTGACATCGACACGGTTGCCATTGCTAATGACAATGTTAAAGTCAACACTAACAAACTTACTAATGTTATTCCAAGTCAAATCAACTTAACATTTTACAAGTATCAATAATCGATTTGTAACTAATGATATTTACCAAGTACTTCTCTAATAACGATGGAACTTTTACACAAATATCGTCGGTAATGGTGACGATTTCTGGTACTTGGATCTACATAAGATCTAATGCGTATGTCTGCTTGTGTGTGTTACACGCGACCAAACCGATGCAACCCAAACCGACCGAACGTTACTATTTACTTTATACATATCATTAATGCTTAACAATAACTGTCAATAGGTGTTTGACCGTTTACTGCATACAACCTTTGGAAACTTTGATCATTCATCTTACCACCAAACAAGTGAGTTTCGTGGCCCCTTTTTACGCTTATACAATACTTCAACATTTACAAACATGGGGAAAAGTATGCTCACTCATTTTCTATGCTGTACAACTTACATATGTAACACCCGGAAATTTATTATTTTGAAGTCGGCGAAGAAAGAAAAGAAATAAAGTCCAAAGTCGAGGGACCAAACTCGCCAACGAAGAAAAGTTGGGAAATGTGGTGATATGTGTAGGGAGAGGGCAACCCACTCTCCCCACACTTCACATATTTTCAGATTTGAGAGGAGGAGAAGAGAGAAAGAGGAGAAAAAGGGAGAAAAGTGGTGTTTCTGGTGATTCGAGTGTCCAAATCCGTCGGGTAGCAAGCCAAATCGAAGCTCTTGTCTTTGTGCTCGATTGTGTGAGTTCTAGGACCCCACTTTTACTTGTTTTCAACTGATTTTGGGGCTGGAAGATGCTCAAAACCCGTTTTTACATGTGTGTGTGTTTGACCCATTTGGGTGTGATGTGTATGATGCGTTTTGTGTATGTTTTCGGGCTTGTGTGTGTTTGCATGGTGTTAAGGTATGCATTCTTAAGGTCCAGGAGGGTTGATTTAGGCTTAGAATGGGTTAGGATGAGCTTGGAGGCCGAAAATGGCAGATTGGGTTCGGGATGAACTCCATTCTGCATCAGCTAGGGCTAGGCGACCGAATGAAGGCCATACGGCCGAATGAGGGCGATTGAGGGTCATTCGCACGATTGGGATTCATCCGCACGATTGAGGGTTCAATCGCACGACTAAGACTTCAGTCGCACGACTGGGAGTCCAGTCGCATGAGGGTTGTACGACTGAGGGTTCAGTCGCATAGATGCTTAGTCGCATGAGTCCATTCGCATGAGGTTAGTCGCATAGGTGCCCATTCGCAGTAATCCCCTTTCGCACAAGGTCCATACGCACGATTTGATGTTCATTCGCATAGATGACCATCCGCATGAGTCCAGTCGCATGATGTTCAGTCGCATGGAGGCCATGCGACTGAAGGGTGTCCATACGCCCGAATAGGGCTGTTGCACTCGAATGAATGTGTAGTTTGATTTCTGGCCTTCGGGGAAAGGTGCAGATGTAAGTTTGAACGTAAGGTAACCCGTAAGAGCATGTAAGAGGATGGTTATGGCCGTAGAGTGCATGTAGGGCATGATGATGACGATGTTGCATGTTTATGCATATTATGAATGTATGATGTTACCCTGTATGATGATGATGAATGCGTATGATATTTTCCTTATTATGATGTATGGTTATCTTTCCTATGGCTTTACTTAGTATGATGAATGAAATGAAGTATTATGTAACGTAAAGTGGAAAGAGATGACACGTCTTGCATGCATCGGATACTGGGTCCTTCTTTGTGATTGACCATTAATGTGGAACCTCTACCGCTTACCCTTAGTACTGTGGCATACGTTTAGCTGTTCATTTATTGACTTCGGCCCAGTGGCTATGACTGATCAGTTATCATTAGTACTGTGGCATACGTTTAGCTGTTCATTTATTGACTTCGGCCCAGTAGCTAAGACTGATCGGTTACCCCTAGTACCGTGGCATACGTTTAGCTGTTCATTTATTGACTTCGGCTCGGTAGCTGAGACTAATTGGGGTGTAGCATATGGTATTGGTATGGATGATGTCCGATGCGCAAGTAAGTTAAAAGGAACGAATGAACGAATGAATGAACGAAGAAGATAATAATGATATTATCTATGCGTACGTATGATGTGTGATCACGTTAAAGTAACGAATGGTTTCATATGAAAGTAAAGTATGTTTTATATAAAAACTAGAACTCACTCAGCAACACTGACTTTTATTACATTTTCCAGTTGGCAGGTAAATGATTGCTGAGGATGGCACGGCGAGGCTACTCAGCTCTTTTGGGATGGCATCCAATTATATAGCTTTTGTGATGTAATGCAAACATGAATTTTGTAACCGGATAATGGTGTATTACTTGGCAAAAGTAATTATAATGAAACGTGATGTCATTTTTGAATGTTTCCGCTGCAATGTTTTTCTTAATGCAATGTAATTATATGTTTTCTGTGCGATGAATGACCAACTGTAGGCGTCCCGGGAACGGGGCCTTACAAGTTGGTATCAGAGCCAAAGTTTAAGTGAAATGGGTAAACTTTCAAAATAAACCTTAACTTAAACTGAGAATGGGACGGAAAGGGAATGGGATGCCAAACTGAGTAGCTGCGTGCCATCAGGTATTTTCTTAAAGTTAACCGGTTTTTGTGCGCATGGTATATGTTATGTGTTGTATGTAGATTTGAATACTAATGTAGTCAGGACAGGTAATACTTGGGGTATGAAGAGTACAGTAAGTGGCTAATCATAACTGGCCACTGTAATTAGGGACTTACTATACTTGACATAAACTGAGTTGTTTCCTTGAATGACCGTGTTGGTGTTTGAATCTTTCAGTGTGTTAGAGAATGGCTGGTGGTAGATCTTCTAGAGCTTCTAGGGGTGGAGGCCGTGATGGCCCTGTTGCTGAACCACGCCCTAAAAGAGGAAGGCCTAGAGCTGAGAAAGAGGTTCCTGCAGAACCTGAGACTCCTCATCCAGAAGCTGGGGATGAGAGTGCGAATCTGAGGGCCTCGGTAAAGGAGGCTGTTGTTGTGGAAGTACATCAGGTCATGCAGACAATCTTACCGTCTGTGGTGACCGAAGTCATCAAGGCTGTGAAGGAAGGGGAAAGGAAGGAGAGAAACCGGGCCTCGGGGGAGCAACCGGAGCCTGAAACGATTTTCTCCGATAATGAGGAGGAAGAGGAAGAGGAGCCTATGCGGGAGGTGGCACGAGGCTGTAACTACGGGGTGTTTATGAGATGCAAGCCCCCTACTTTTGACGGTAATGGCAATGCTGCCGCTACTCACCGATGGGTGAGAGAAATGGAGGCTGTTCTCGACATCAGCGAGTGCCGAGAAGATCAGAAAGTAAAGTTTGCCACCCACTCCTTTGTGGACTCGGCACTATGCTGGTGGGAAAACATTGTCCAAGCGGAGGGTAATCGGGCAATCGGGAGAATTAGGTGGCCCGAACTGAAGAGGATGGTAATTGAGGAGTTCTGTCCTCACAGGGAAATGGATAAGATTGAGAGGGAGTTCCTGCAGCTGGAGGCGGGATCCATGACACACCAGCAATATACTACCAAGTTCAACGATATGGCACGGTTGGTGCCCGATCAGGTGACGCCTCTTTCTCGGAAAATCAAGAGGTACATTCAGGGTTTACCGGTGGATGTCCGCCGGCATATGATCGCCGCCCGGCCAAGTACGTTTAGGTCGGCGGTCGATTTGGCCGGAAGACTTTACGATGAGAGGGGAGCGGTGGTGGTTGAAGCGAATAGGAAGGGTGGTGGTGATCGAAGCTGGAACGGGAAGAGGTTTGGTCGGGGTGAGGCCTCGACGGGTAACAAAAAGGCACGGGTGGATGACCGCCGCGTGGCCACACAGGGAGCAGGGTCGAGGAGATGTGGTAAGTGTGGAAAGGAGCATGCGGGAGAATGCAGGCTGGGTTTGAACGTGTGCTTCAAGTGTGGGAAGACGGGGCATATGGCGAAGGATTGCCTGTCGGGCAAATGTTTTAACTGTGGGGAAACTGGTCACATGAGCAGGGATTGTAAGAAGCCGAGGGTTGAGAGTTCAGGGGCGAAAAGGACTGGAGGTGATGGACCGAGGGCGAGCGCCAGGGCATTCACCATGACACAGGAGGAGGCTAGGACGGACCCTGACGTTGTGTCCGGTACGTTTCTGGTGAACCAAACTTTAGCTTCTGTGTTATTTGATTCTGGTGCTAGTAGGAGTTTTATTTCTGCTGCTTTCTGTGCTAAGCTGCCTGTTAGTAGTAGACGTGTTGATGCGCCCTTTGATGTAGAAACTGCCATAGGTAAGTCTACCAGGATTTCTGAGATGATAGAGAACTGTGATGTGCAGCTCGAGGGTCATAAGTTTCCGGTTAGACCGTTTGTGATGGCCTTAGGTGGTTTTGATTTGGTTCTTGGGATGGATTGGTTAGCGGACTTCGAGGCGAACATTGTGTGTCGCAAGAAGATGATTCGGTTGTTGGCGCCTGACGGTAGTTCAGTGACGGTATATGGTGATCGGGTTACTACGATTCCGAAGGTGATCTCGATGGCGGTGGCGGGAAAGTGTATGAGGCGTGGATGTAGTGCCTACTTGGCCTATGTAAAGATGTGGATACGCCAACACTACAACTAGCTGATGTACCGGTTGTGTGTGACTTTCCAGATGTGTTCCCAGAAGACTTATCAGGAGTGCCACCTGACAGAGAGATTGAGTTTCAGATTGATCTGATACCGGGTGCCCAACCTGTCGCCAAGGCACCATATCGGTTGGCTCCGACCGAGATGAAAGAGTTGATGGAGCAGTTGCAAGAGTTGCTTGATAAGGGGTTCATTAGACCGAGTATCTCTCCTTGGGGTGCTCCGGTCCTGTTTGTAAAGAAGAAGGACGGTAGTATGAGGATGTGCATCGACTACCGCGAGCTGAACAAGTTGACAGTGAAGAATCGATACCCCTTACCGAGGATAGATGATTTGTTCGATCAGCTTCAGGGTGCCAGTTGGTTTTCGAGAATAGATCTTCGATCTGGTTACCATCAGTTGAAGGTGAAGGAGCAGGATATTCCTAAAACAGCTTTCCGTACGCGCTATGGTCACTACGAGTTCCTCGTCATGTCTTTCGGTTTGACCAATGCGCCAGCTGCTTTTATGGATCTGATGAACCGTGTGTGTCGGCCTATGTTGGATAAATCAGTGATCGTGTTTATTGATGATATCCTGATTTACTCGAGGAGCGAAGCAGAGCACGCCGGTCACATTCGGGAAGTTCTAGAGACGTTAAGAAGGGAGAAGTTGTATGCTAAATTCTCCAAGTGCGCGTTTTGGTTGCGCGAAGTTCAGTTCCTGGGTCACGTGGTGAATCCTGACGGGATTATGGTGGACCCAGCGAAAGTGGAGGCGGTTATGCAATGGAAGTCACCAAAGACGCCATCCGAGATTCGCAGTTTCTTGGGTTTGGCGGGTTATTATAGAAGATTTATCCAAGACTTCTCCAAGATTGCTTCTCCACTGACTAAGTTGACCCGAAAAGATGTAAAGTTCGTATGGGGTCAAGCTCAAGAGAAGGCGTTTGAAGAACTGAAGGCGAGATTGACTCAAGCTCCTGTTCTGTCGTTACCCGATGGAAGTGAAGATCTGGTGGTTTATTCCGATGCTTCTTACTCGGGGTTAGGGTGTGTGTTAATGCAGAGAGGAAAGGTTATAGCCTATGCATCCCGACAGTTGAAGGTTCATGAGGTCAATTATCCTACTCATGACTTGGAGCTAGCAGCTGTGGTCTTTGCATTAAAGATTTGGAGGCACTATCTGTACGGGACGAAGTGCACCATATTCACTGACCACAAGAGTCTGAAGTACTTCTTTGAGCAGAAGGATTTGAACATGAGGCAGAGGCGGTGGTTGGAACTCATAAAGGATTATGATTGTGAGATCCACTACCATCCGGGCAAGGCCAACGTGGTGGCTGATGCCCTTAGCAGAAAAGAGAGGCCCGAGCCGATTCGGGTGAAAGCCTATCAGTTGATCATGACCTCCGATGTGATGAAGAAGGTTAAAGAGTTTCAAGATGAGGCATTGAAAGAAGATCATCTTAACTCTGAAAGAATGAGAGGTCTGGTTGGAGAACTGGGTGAAAACACGCTCGGTGTTAGAATCCGATTTGATCGTGTGTGGATTCCTCGTTTTGGGGATCTACGGGGGAAGATAATGGATGAAGCTCACAAGACTCGGTACTCCATTCATCCTGGTGCCACGAAGATGTACCATGATATGAAGAAAGATTATTGGTGGCCGGGTATGAAGCGCGATGTGGTGGAGTACGTGAGTAAGTGCCTTACTTGCTTACAGGTGAAGGCCGAGCACCAAAAGCCGTATGGGAAGATACAACCTTTGGATATACCGGAATGGAAGTGGGAGCACATCACCATGGATTTCATTACAAAGTTGCCGCGTACCCCGAAAGGGTATGATGCCATATGGGTGATAGTTGATCGTTTGACGAAGAGTGCTCACTTCCTACCGATCCGCGAGACATATTCATTTGAGAGGTTGGCTGATCTGTTCATCAAGGAGATTGTGACTCGTCATGGTGTGCCGGTGTCTATCGTGTCGGATCGCGACACTCGGTTTACATCTAAATTCTGGAAGAAGTTCCATGATGCTATGGGGACGAGGTTACATATCAGCACGGCTTATCATCCCCAGACTGATGGTCAATCAGAAAGGACCATTCAGACACTGGAAGACATGCTTCGGGCATGTGTGATTGATTTTGGTGGAAGTTGGGACGACCACCTACCGTTAGCCGAATTCTCATACAACAACAGCTATCATGCCAGCATTGGTATGCCCCCATATGAGATGCTATACGGTAGGAGATGCAGAACGCCTGTTTGTTGGGATGATATTGGTCAGAAAGAATTGGGGAGCGTCGAGGTAATCGAGGCTACGACGGAGAAGCTTGAGAAGATCAAAGCCTTCATGAAGGCAGCCAAAGATAGACAGAAGTCGTATGCTGATAAACGACGCAGGCCGATTGAGTTTTAGGTGGGTGACCGGGTTATGTTAAAGGTCTCACCTTGGAAGGGTATCATTCGCTTCCGAAAACGGGGCAAGTTGAGCCCAAGGTATATAGGCCCTTTCCGAATCATTGCTCGAGTAGGAGAGGTGGCCTATACACTAGAGTTGCTAGATGAGTTAAGTGGAATTCACCCGACATTCCATGTATCTCATCTAAGGAAGTGCTTAGCAGATGAAGATATGATTGTCCCATTGGAAGATATCAAAGTAGATGAACGACTCAATTATGTGGAGCAACCAGTGGCAATCATCGATTGAAAGGAGAAAAGGCTAAGGAATAAAGTGGTTCCTCTTGTGCGTGTACAGTGGAAGCACAGGAAGGGATCCGAGTCAACGTGGGAGACTGAGGAAGAAATGAGACAGCATTATCCACGTTTGTTCGAGGAATAACAGGTTTCGGGGACGAAACCTATTTAAGGGGGGTGGACTTGTAACACCCGGAAATTTATTATTTTGAAGTCGGCGAAGAAAGAAAAGAAATAAAGTCCAAAGTCGAGGGACCAAACTCGCCAACGAAAAAAAGTTGGGAAATGTGGTGATATGTGTAGGGAGAGGGCAGCCCACTCTCCCCACACTTCACATATTTTCAGATTTGAGAGGAAGAGAAGAGAGAAAGAGGAGAAAAAGGGAGAAAAGTGGTGTTTCTGGTGATTCGAGTGTCCAAATCCGTCGGGTAGCAAGCCAAATCGAAGCTCTTGTCTTTGTGCTCGATTGTGTGAGTTCTAGGACCCCACTTTTACTTGTTTTCAACTGATTTTGGGGCTGGAAGATGCTCAAAACCCGTTTTTACATGTGTGTGTGTTTGACCCATTTGGGTGTGATGTGTATGATGCGTTTTGTGTATGTTTCCGGGCTTGTGTGTGTTTGCATGGTGTTAAGGTATGCATTCTTAAGGTCCAGGAGGGTTGATTTAGGCTTAGAATGGGTTAGGATGAGCTTGGAGGCCGAAAATGGCAGATTGGGTTCGGGATGAACTCCATTCTGCATCAGCTAGGGCTAGGCGACCGAATGAAGGCCATACGACCGAATGAGGGCGATTGAGGGTCATTCGCACGATTGGGATTCATCCGCATGATTGAGGGTTCAATCGCACGACTAAGACTTCAGTCGCACGACTGGGAGTCCAGTCGCATGAGGGTTGTACGACTGAGGGTTCAGTCGCATAGATGCTTAGTCGCATGAGTCCATTCGCATGAGGTTAGTCGCATAGGTGCCCATTCGCAGTAATCCCCTTTCGCACAAGGTCCATACGCACGATTTGATGTTCATTCGCATAGATGACCATCCGCATGAGTCCAGTCGCATGATGTTCAGTCGCATGGAGGCCATGCGACTGAAGGGTGTCCATACGCCCGAATAGGGCTGTTGCACTCGAATGAATGTGTAGTTTGATTTCTGGCCTTCGGGGAAAGGTGCAGATGTAAGTTTGAACGTAAGGTAACCCGTAAGAGCATGTAAGAGGATGGTTATGGCCTTAGAGTGCATGTAGGGCATGATGATGACGATGTTGCATGTTTATGCATATTATGAATGTATGATGTTGCCCTGTATGATGATGATGAATGCGTATGATATGTTCCTTATTATGATGTATGGTTATCTTTCCTATGGCTTTACTTAGTATGATGAATGAAATGAAGTATTATGTAACGTAAAGTGGAAAGAGATGACACGTCTTGCATGCATCGGATACTGGGTCCTTCTTTGTGATTGACCATTAATGTGGAACCTCTACCGCTTACCCTTAGTACTATGGCATACGTTTAGCTGTTCATTTATTGACTTCGGCCCAGTGGCTATGACTGATCAGTTATCATTAGTACTGTGGCATACGTTTAGCTGTTCATTTATTGACTTCGGCCCAGTAGC
The DNA here is from genome assembly GCA_025215565.1 of Flaveria ramosissima. Classification (NCBI taxonomy): domain Eukaryota; kingdom Viridiplantae; phylum Streptophyta; class Magnoliopsida; order Asterales; family Asteraceae; genus Flaveria; species Flaveria ramosissima. The sequence goes on from CM046040.1 coordinate 46,348,308, forward strand.
TAAGACTGATCGGTTACCCCTAGTACCGTGGCATACGTTTAGCTGTTCATTTATTGACTTCGGCCCGGTAGCTGAGACTAATTGGGGTGTAGCATATGGTATTGGTATGGATGATGTCCGATGCGCAAGTAAGTTAAAAGGAACGAATGAACGAATGAATGAATGAAGAAGATAATAATGATATTATCTATGCGTACGTATGATGTGTGATCACGTTAAAGTAACGAATGGTTTCATATGAAAGTAAAGTATGTTTTATATAAAAACTAGAACTCACTCAGCAACGCTGACTTTTATTACATTTTCCAGTTGGCAGGTAAATGATTGCTGAGGATGGCACGGCGAGGCTACTCAGCTCTTTTGGGATGGCATCCAATTATATAGCTTTTGTGATGTAATGCAAACATGAATTTTGTAACCGGATAATGGTGTATTACTTGGCAAAAGTAATTATAATGAAACGTGATGTCATTTTTGAATGTTTCCGCTGCAATGTTTTTCTTAATGCAATGTAATTATATGTTTTCTGTGCGATGAATGACCAACTGTAGGCGTCCCGGGAACGGGGCCTTACAACATACAATTTACATACTTGGAATCAACGTGTTACTGTTTTGTGAGTACTTATCTGATACATGCTTGAGTTCGTTGTGTGGTACTTTCTTTACAACCATTTAATTCCAGTGTTGGAACCGACAGATAGGTATTGGTAGTACTACTAGGTTGACACCCCCACCCTTGTTTGTTGGTATACTAATTAGTACCAACAGTGGCCAGGAACAGGCCCTTGGGTGAATATATTCCGACAAGATTCTGTGTGTACGTCATTAGGTTTGGTTGTAAAGCTCATTGTCATGTGATTTTGCTTACTTATAACTGTATTCACGGTATTCCACAATTACTATACAGCATCAATTACTTATTTACTATTTAAACCTGCGAGCTCACCAACAATTTTGTTGACCATTTTGAGCATATCTTTTCAGGTGACAATGCTAATTGAATATCTAGGTGTGTTGCCTTAGTGGAGACCCTAGGATGCATTTTTGAGACTAAGCATATTTGATAAACATTCATTTTGGAATATTGTTGTAGTCTAATTAAGCAATATCATTCTTTTGATACTTGTTCCCGGGTTGTGGGAATTACAATACAATGTTATCCTCATTTGATTATGTGAATCATTTATCATGTTATGCTTATGGCTATGTTGTCAAGAATATTGACTAAACACGACACAAGTCTCCTTTGTGTCGGGTGTCGTCATGACACGCTTTTTCTCATTACTTATATTGCATCTCTATTGCTTACCATGTGTTATGACGATCCCGTCTCATTACATCCCCGTGTTTCCGCTTTTAGCGGGGGTGTGACATATATTGACAAACAGCATCATCCAACAACATTAGATGACCAACCAAAATATAATCGACATTACCAACGAACAACTATGAGAAACCAAATTCGAAAACATTTAAAGGAATATAGAGCCAAAGAGAGGAAAAGCGTCAGGTGGTTGCAGCACCACCATCGTCACCATAACCAATGTTCATACTCAATAGAAAAATCAATTCAAACCGGCCTAAGCTCAATCTCAGATGAGCAAAGGCACATCAACATCACCATCATCACAACATGGTTAAAGTAAACATCATCGAAACAACAATATACCCAACAAAAGAATATATACAAATGAGCTCAAGCTCAGGTCTCAGATGAGAGAAGTCACATCATCATCTACACCATGATTTTCCCAAGAACAACATCAGCCTAACAAAATGGCATAAGTAAACATCATTGACCAAAGGAAAATCCAAAACAGATCAAGGTGTAGATATGCTTTTTAAGTATCAGCGACCCAACAAACCCAACATTTTCCAACAAAAACATCACAACAACAACATGCCCAAACTAAAACATCATCCCACAACGTCATACAAGTATCAGATGAAGCATTGCTCATCATCATCGACTCAAACTAACAACATGGTCAAAACAAACATCATCAAGGAAAGAATAGACCAAAACAGAATCATCCAACAAACGAAAAAGCAAAACAAAACCATGTTTAAAGTCTGAGATAAGCATTAAGCCAACAACATAGTCTAGGTAAATATAACTGACCAAATAAAAAACCAAAACACCAACAAAGTCTCAGATGAGTTATTCCTCATCATCATCGACACAACGAATCTACCATGCATCACTTAACAACATCCACCATAGGAAAACCCAAAAGAGGTCACGGGTTACTCTCCTATATACCAAGATCATAGATTAAGCCGTAATCGAGGAAACGATTCCCAAAATAGAAGATTCAAAGAACCAACATTATTAACGTAGTCAGTCGCCGCCATCATAATGCCGGTGAGGGTAACTCCGGGCAGCAACAACCATCACTGCATAGCACAGCATCTGCGGTGGCTGGTGGTTTCGAGACAACGACAACGACCCATCACCCCTACCACCATAACAGAGCTCGTAAAAGAGGAGAAACACAACGACACACATGCAGCAGCAACGCCCGGATCTGATGTTAGAGATACCGACGACCATCAGACATTAGCCACCACAACATCCATCCCCAGATCTACGCAAAACAGGGCGCATATGGGTGGTCGGAACAGAAGAGCCTCGCCGGTGATGTGTTTGCATGTAACGGTGGCAACAATCTCTGCCTCCAAAGCCTCATCTCCGCCACGGACACATCGCCGTTTGCCACCAAACCACCACCAGTGATGGCGGTGGGCGGCAACACACCCACACACACCAACGACGACCGACCGACATACCTGCGATGGGCGGTGGCGTGCAGGTGGTGGCGGTGCATCCGGCGGTACAACCGGTGAATCACGGTGAAAGAGAGAGCATTTTCTCTCTCTAGAAATGAGCGGATGTGAAATGGGGATCTGAGCTCTTTCTCCTCTTTAAAGCCAAGGGGGTGAGATTGTAAATATACAATACAACTGTGGCAAATCTTAAAACCCAAATTACTTAACTGCTTCTTCCATTCGTTTATTAACATATACGGTAATTAGGTTCATGCATTTCTTCAAATGTAGTTCGGTATTCGGTTGTACTTAATTTGCTTCCTTATTGTGTTAACTCTAAATTGTTAAATATTAAGGTCTATATATAATCACCTATCGTTTACAAGTCTAATTGGTATATAATTCCACTAGGGCATAGGGCCTAAAGCCCACTAGTGACGGTAGTTCGCGAACAATACCATAACATGGCCCAATGACCCATTAGGGTTTTATGGGTCAAGCCCATTTAGCAACGTGGCCTAATGACCCGTTTAAAGTTTGATGGGCCTAAGCCCATTATGGTGTGTGTATCTTCGTTGTGGAGTTTAATCTTGTTGGGCCCACTTCATTGGCTTCAGATGTGATCGTTGTGTGGCCCATTAAGGTTTCTAAAAAAATTTTCTAGGCCCAAAATCAGGGTTGTCACATAAAATCTTCTGAAGACAAAACACCAATTCTCCTGAAGCTAAAGATGAAGTCTTGTAAAGCTTCAAATACAAAGTCTTCCGAAGCCAAGACTCATTTCTTCCGAAAAAAGAGGAGGCATGTCTTCTCTGACATGCTTCTAACAAAAGCTGAAACAACTTTTTGATGCCATCTCTAAAGGCTCAACTACTTGCATAAGTTTGTGAAAAAGTTCATGCTTTTGTTAAGAGTAAGTTAAGGTGTTGAGTATGTGAATTTCTACTTTTGTATTTTTATCATTTTTGTAATATATTAAGATGTGAGCTATGACATGTCATAGTCACAATTTAAAAGCCAATCTGACTTTCTCCACTCACAACAACTTTCCAAACACTTTATCAAAAACTTATTTTAACATATTATAAGTTAACGAGTTGTTAAAAATGTTAAATATTTATCGTTAAAAGAGTACTTACGTAAATTTTTATATAAAAACAAAATCCTAATTTATGTTTACGTGTTGCTAATTAAAAATGTTACCACGAAATTCATGTTTTTGAATGAAAATAACAACTATTTTAAACCTTGAAGAGACAAATATAAAAAAAATATTTTAGATGAAAATAATAAATATAACCAAATCATAGGAAGAAAAACGACACTTCAATTTAAAATAAATAATCCGAAACATGTGGTGTACTTATTGATTTATTTATTGATACATAAACGGTGGGCCAAAATGGGTCGTCTCCGAGTTTCTTCTTCTCTCCATGATTTGATCATCGTCAGCGTCTCCAAATACCGATACTTCAGGTGTCTCTTTCTCTTATTATAACTCCTCATCAATCATCCATCATTCTTGTTTCATGTGTGATGAGATTCCTATGAAATTAGGGCTTTTTTCTTCACTGATTCTAAACCTAGGTCCAATATCGTTCATAGTTGGATGGTTCTAAACTTCCTGTTGGTTTTCAAGACCTTTATTTCTTATGAAGATATAGGTTTTTGAAAGCTATTGCATTGAAAGTTGTTTGATTTGGAGATTAGGGTCATGTATACCACTGTTTTAATCATCTGACATATAAGCATTAACTATTTTTTTTTTTTAAAGTTATGGCGATAGGCAAATGGTAATAATGTTGAGATTTCATTGATTTTCATTTGCATGTATATGTAGGTTTGTTAATGAAACTCGAAGTAAACTGAAAATTTTAACGGGTCAAAGGACTGACTGGCCACCTGTATGACCTGTTTATGAAACATATCATTTTGATTAGTTATCTGACAAGATCAGAGTATTTTGCACCTTTAGTTTTAAAGATTATACTTCCTTTCAACAAGGAGTGAAGCAGATGATATAACACTTGAAAACGTAGTTTCTAATGATGATTTATCCTCATTTTCAAATCCTTTCTGATCACGAGTAGTTATTGCTTAGATTCTTACGATTGTTTCTTCATTTTCTGTTGTCAGGAATCAAGCTAGTTGTTGCAAAATCATGTGATAATTCTTCCTTGATTTTGTAACATCTGTTCTGTGGTTTCTTGTAAGACTTTTTTTGTTATGAGGTTGATTCCCACTTGTGATTGGAATGAAGATGGAGTTATTAGATGCCAGTTTAATCCCTCATTCCAAAATTCGACGACCAATTTTGGTTTTCTTTAAGAGCATCAAGAAACAAGATTCTCTTTTCATCATAGACCATTTAAGGTATGTGTGTTCCCATTTTGGATCTTATCCTTTAACTTTATTTGTTCGTGCATTAACGTATATTGAAATCAATTATTTCTTGACAGTTGACTAGATTTTTATTCACAATCAGTTTTTTTTTCTTTCTATGCTTAGATCTCTGAAAACCGATGATAATGCTTGATATTTGCTTAAAGAATCTTTCAAATGAAGATGTCTTAAACAATTGCAGATTGCTTTTTATTTTAGTTACACATTAGTGTTTCAGAGAGTAATGTTCTATGCTTTATCAGTTTCTCCATTTGTGAGTGGAAGTTTCATAGCATATAGATTGTTTTGTCTTTTCTAACAATTTGATCATATAATTATATGGCAAATCGGCAAAGTAATACAGAACATCTTTTCTTTATATCTTGTTTTTGGTGTATCTACATGTGACGCGATCATATGTAAATTTATAACAATTCATTGCCCTCTGGAGTTTCTGGTTTAATAAATTTTATCAAGATTTTATGGTTTCATCTAATAATCCAATGAACATTCTCATCTTTTTGGTTCAAATCATTCCAGAGAAAATTTTCCAATTTCGTACACCCGATGTAGAACCCTTGAGACACATTGGGATGATACTCAAAGCATTCGACACCTAGCTGTTCTCAATAATGACGACTCAATGCAGCCCGAGTTGACTTTCAATCGGCTACAGCTCAGTGATGAGGAATACATCAACACACAAATGTGTAGCTTTGGTCGTTACATTGCTCGCTTAGCAATATTAAATGAGGAATTCTGGGTTGGTTTTTCTTTCACTCATTATTAACTAATGACTAGTATAGCCTCTTTGTTTGAGTTGATTTCCTAAAAAAGCTTCTTGAGTTCATGTAATAGATGGCAGCATGGCTGCGTGCTGAAGCCCAGTGGGAAGCCTCTGCCAACAAGCGGTCAGTTACTACACATGCCTTGATCTTGTTGGTAGATTCTTTTATGTTCTATTTCTTGTATTACTTCTGTCGGGAATATTAGACGTAAAATTTTAGAATGCAATATTTTGGTTGATCTTGACATGTATATTTTATATTTCAGGCACGCTGAGATTTTTAAAATGAAGTATGCTGATCAGGTAATAAATGAAAACATTTTTTTTAATATGTAAAGCTCACACATAACAAGTAATGATTAGATGAAATATCCTGGCTATTACATATTGTGGCTTTTTGTGCTCTTATTATAAAATTGTGTTAGATAATAACGGTAAAGAGATGATAATACCGGCAACAGTGAAAAGAAACTTGTTAGAGATCGTATATCTGCACAAGTTTTTTAAGATACTCTTCATTGTTTTCTTCTAGCATTTTTTGTATGATAGACATGTGGTTTACTGATAAATAAAAAGAAAAATAATAGTACAGAAAGGAAAAGTGCGTTAACCACACAATAAAATATCACGTCTGCTGTTGCCCCATATGGTTAGTGGCTTGCTTTTTGCTGGAATGCTGAAGAATTGTTTATTTAATACTGAATGCCACATCTTATCAAATATATGGTCATCGTTAGTTCAAATTATTGCAAAGACATTAATGGCTTGCCTTGGGATCCCCATAAAAATTAATGGTGGTTCATGTCATGTGTTTCTTGTTTGTTGGGTTAGGAGTTCAAAGCTTTGAAGAAAAGATGTTCTGGACAGGATCGAAACTTGTTGCAGTCTTTCTGTCTTGTTGCTGTAAGTCTCATTAGATGTTCTTTACCCTCAATATTTTTTTTTTGTTTTTTTTAACTGCAAATCTACCTTATTTCTACTTCAAACTAATTTACACCATGCCTGGGTTTAAACCCAGGACCTCCCATCTTAGAGGCAAGAGTTCTACCAAGTGGGATGGTCTCACATTGGCTACCCCCTCTATATACGTGTGTGTGTTTTGTGAGTATAGGGGTGGGTCCTAAACTCCTAATGAGAACCACTGAATATCTAGGAACCAGCAAACCATTTTATTCACAAGTGAATACACTATTTCCTGAATCACTAGTGAATACACTATTGGCAGAACATTAATCGATGAATATAGTGAATGAAATGGTTTCTAAATATATAGTGCTTCTCATTGAATATATGTGTGCACGTGCAAGTATTACACCTATGTTATTTCTTCTTTATCTGAATCTTGTATTCTAATTTTTTAAAGCATACACAGTAATGCCAATGACGTGTTTTTGCTACTGCAAATTTACTGTGTTCTCTATGTCCCTCATCTATTCCCAATTTATTTTATTTTTGCACTGTTGGCTACGTTCAGTGTTCCCATTTGAAAAGCAGAACACTTGTCTCACTTCTTGTAAACAAGTAGTGGTGATTGTTCCTATACCTACTGTGGGGTAGTGGGGTGTAACTTGTAAGATCCTTTAACTGGTCCATTAACAGGTATCTAGGGGCAATAATAACAAGACATGTCATTACTAAATGGTTCACCAATAGGTATTTAAAGTAGTTGTTTCTCTATTAACTTTTAGAATTTAGAGTTAGACATACTATTATCAATCACAAATTTAATATTGATTTTCATATCTGAAGTTTTTGTGTTAATTGATTTTAACATACAAGGTTTCCTACAAATAATGAGGGTAAGCTGCATTAAAAATGTGAAATTTTATCTTGATTTTGAATTTTTAAAGTATTTAACAGGTCAAAAGAGGGCTTCTTTTGGGAAAGGGAGAGACAAAAAGAGGGCGGGGGGATACCTTATTTTTCCCATTTGCGATGACATGGTAGAACTGGATGTTCTGCATTGTTTTAGGTCATATTGAATGTTAAAAGCAAATTACATTTTCTTATGGTACTAATAGTATATGCAATAGCATAGGCTTACACTTGTGCATGTTAAGGGTTGAAAGTTAACATGTAATAACTTTAAGGGACATGTCACAATTTCTTGACTGTTCTTTAGAATGTTGAATAAAATCAATCACTTCTCATCTTGCTATCTTGGCTTTTTGTGGAATGTCGGACAACAACTTATCAGAACTCATCTTAGTCTTGGTATATGTTTGTGTCCTCATCATGTTGGTTCTATGCAACTTATTAAGAAGTCTTTTTAAAATATAAGCCAACATGTTGGTTCTAAATTTAGGCGAACTTATCAAGAAGTTGTTTTAGAGTTACGTACTTGTCACTTTAGTGATTGGGCTTTTTTTAATTAAATTTTTTGTGATGTTATAGGTTAAAAAGGAGATAAAAAATACGAAAAGAACCGTCCTAAACAGTATCGTTGGAACTATGGACTTGAGCATCCGTCAATATTTGCAAGGAGAAACATATCCTGGGGTAATGTGCTCTTTATATACTAACATCTCTGTAACCAAAACAGTGCTGTAGTTTACTATGAGATATGCTTCAATCTTCCTTAACGTCCTTAAAATCGTATATATTCGCCCACTATAGCAACGCTGAAAAAAAAAGAGCTAATTTAGTAATTTGTAGCACTCACTATCCCTTGAAATAGTTCCATTTTGCAATGTTTGAGGAAAAGTGCTTATGCTATTGATTTTGGTTATTTAAACATTTAACTAATCAGCTAACAGTTCTATTAAACAATGTTGTGTGGATTCATAGCTTGCAATTTTCATGAGATGTTTACTTATTAGTAAAATTTATGGGAAAAGGTTTAAAAGTAAACAGGCCATACATGCGAAAGCTGCTTAAAGTGTATGCATAAATCCTCTTAATTTACATTATTAAGATTGATAGACTATTGTTAATATAATATAAGGTTTCTAATCACGTTTGACACTTATTATCCGTAAAATAACAAAAAATAATCAACAAGGAGTATTTTGGGTCAACTATATCCAATCTGTTTTAAAGAAGTTAACACGTTTCAACCCAATAATTAAACACCCTACCTGCTTACTTTTTGAGGTTGCCCACTTGCCAAAACACTTTCTCTTCCCTTTAATGGTATTTTTGTTGTTTTCTTGGGGTTCACATATAAAAAAGCGCTACAAGGATACTACATGAGCTTTAATCTAATGTTCTATTTCTGTATTATTGTCTCTTCATTAAAGGAGATAAAGAAGCAGTCGTGTGTTTTGGCAAGTAAACAAGCTTCTGATGCACACAAGTATGCTTACGTTTCAAATGTTGTTGTGGCAAAATATGCTCGACGTCGTGGAATTGCATTAAACATGTTAAGCCTAGCCACTCGTATTGCAACCTCTGCAGGTTAGTTTTGCAACTTAATTTTTACTTTTTCTAATGTTATCATCTTTGACGGGTAAAGTAAAAAACAATAGTTTATAAAAAATTAGAGTGGAACAGGTCAAACAGGCTGAAAGTCAGTCAAAGTGAATAGTCAATGTGTAAGTCCTAAATCATTCTATAGAAAAGGTTTGACCATCATTGAAATAGTATTTTGTTAGTCAGATTTGAAACTCTAGTTGTTTATAGAACATTGACTAAAAGCCCATATCACCCTCTATTCAATTTGACAGCTCTAGTCTTATCCTTATATATGTTTGCATAATACTTTTGGATTGTAACATCGCTTCTATCTGACTATCTTGTTATGCGAACAGGTATGAAGAAACTATATGTTCATGTATCTGCAGACAACAAGCCTGGCCAGGAATTGTATAAAAAGGGGGGCTTCGAGGTTTGTAATTAATCATTACTCTACTTGACATCTTTGTCCCAAAGTGGTCCCTCCACACAGAGAAATAATTTTTTTGGCCTTATGGACCAATCAATACCTGTTACCTTAATAGGAAGTGATAACACCTTGAAGAAATCAGGCTATGGCATATTGGCACATTGTACACAAGTACTCAGTAAGGGTATTAAACAGGCTGTAAATGGGCTGGCGGGTCGAACTCGACACGAACTGGAAATTTACACAAATCTAAAAACGACAAGAACTTCAAAATCTGAACATGAGTTCCGTATTCATGAGTTGACACAAACTGGCTGTATAAGCTGAAAATTTCTAAATCTTTTACATATTAATACTCTAAATTTACAAATTTACACAAGACAACTAATATTACTACACTAAAATTTACAAATTTTGCACCAAAATTTATTTACTACTACACTCAAATTAAAATTTTGCAAAAAAATGTCTATAAAAACACTCGACGAGGACAAAATTACCATATTGAAACATTTAAATGATTAATCGTGTCATCCCGTGAGCCTGATGGATTGACCACCCAATACCAGGGCCGGTCCTGAGGATTTTAATGCCCTGGACGAGTCCGAAAAAAGGCCCCTAGGCCCTAACTACTTAAATTATATAAACTAATTTTTTTAATGAAAACACATGTTTTAGCAATAAACATAACAATATCTTAGTATTACAATTTCTAACAATTACCCAATTCTAAGTTCTAATATATAAATTCTAACGAAACACATAAACAACATTATTATATAATTATACAAATCCTAAATACCCTAGTATAGAAAGCAAACTAAAAATAAAAAAAACACTAAAAAGTCATAATTATTCAATAAAACAATAACCTTGAATTAAATAATATATTGAAAAAGCCGATTCGGTGGACAGTAGACGTCGGTGGTTCTTATTCTTCGTCGGCAGGCAACAATACGTACTCACGTAGCAAGCGGTTTGCAAGCAGCAACAACAACCATTTGTGGAATAGTGGGCTACCTAATAAATTAGTTTGTGGACTTTAATTACAATCATATTTAAATATTTTAATGGGCTATTACTTGAGTAATTGGGTTAATAAAATGGGCTCAAAAAACTATATTTGGTTTAAAACATAATTGGGTTAAGTTTTTAATTGTATTATACCTTATAATTATTTTTTTTATAATTATATATAATATATAAAAAAAATTAAAAAATTTTGTGCCCCCTGAGCGAGTGGGCTCTGGACGGGAGTCCATTCCGCCCCTCCTCAGGGCCGGCTTTGCCCAATACTAGCTCGTTTAGCTTAAACATGTTTGCGGTCCTTAACCAAAACTAAACAGTAACCGTTTAGGCTAAATCCAAGCCTGCACACCTCGTAATAGGTTTGTGTCGTGTCTTAACTCGTAATTTCAAATTCTTGGTTCCTAGGTTAATTAGTATTTATCAATCCCTTTTGGAGTTTGGGTGGCTTTGACTGTAAGACCCATCAGTGACATTAAACGTTCAACATTGTCCTTATGAATTGATAACCACCATGATGCAAAAGAATTAGCAAGCTATGACAATGAGTGGAGGTGTCAGTTTTAACCCTTTACTTTAAACGGTCGAGTTTAAACCTTACACATAAGTGAAATGGGCGAAATGGTTTGAAAGTCAACCAGAGATTCAATCATTTGAAATTTCAAATGCTTTCAACATCCAGTAGTCATTTATTAAAACAAATTAGATATTATCTTGAAGTGAGCTTCTATGATCATATGTAATATGTTGAAGTGCTTAAAATATTCTCTCTAAGAACAAGGTTAGAGGAAAAATGTTGGGTTTTTGTCATGGACCATTTTGAAGGTTACCTGTGTTCATCTTGACAACTAGCAAGGGTTTTCAACTGCCCACGGCATACTCATGCTCACCTCCTACGTGTTGGGTTACGTGTTGAGATGATCTTGCCTGCTTTTTTGTTTCTATTAAGCTGCTTTTTCTCTTTCATTGAGATTGGCATGTTTTTGCAGTTTGTTACAACTGATGCATCAAGCAACGGACAGCTATTAATGCGGATGGAATTGTAAGCTGTGCTCTACAGTACTTTTGGGACTCCTGGGTTACAACGTACTTTGCTCGCTCATGTAAAGCCACAGGTCCTGTCTACATTGTACATTACTTGTGAATGATACAAATATAGTATGTGTGAATAGTTTTCCTTTGTTGTAAAGAAAATATAAAAATCTTACCAAAAAAGGAACCGGTCAAACCGAGTAGCATTAAGGCATTGTTTTTATCTTTGACGAAATAGGAGACTATGGCGTGACAAGCGTTACTGCATTATTTCTATCCTCTAGATTGCAAACCAAGCAGTCAAGCATACTTTTCACGAGTTTAGTGTTTCGGTTGTATATCACGCGTTTCTTGTTATGAATGCATTACAAGTAAACATGCAAGCAAAAAGATGCATTACAAATATGACATGTCTATATGATGTTTTGATTTCTATGTTTTTATAATGTTTTGCGGGTGGTCAAGTAACTGGTGTGGGATCAGGGCAGGTGAGCTAGTACGATATGGAAATCCAATCACATACGATGACCACACGAAGTGCATATTGTTGATACTTCTTAATGTTCGTCTTGTACAGCAAAGTTGTACATATAATTTAACTTCTAACATCCAAAAATCTAATATAATTTTCCCCCAATAAAAAGGAAAGATAATGGTTTCTGGTTGAGCTAGTTTTATCAAAAGTAAGGGGTGTGAACGGTGTTTTAAAAACTGGACCGGCTGGATAGGAAACTGGTCATAAAACTGATCCGGTTGTGTGTATTTGGACTGTTTTCAGTTGAATCGGCCGGTTACTAGTCAAACCGATGAACTGGTTGAACTTGACCAGTGTTAATATTATGTTAAAGATGTAAATCCACTCTAAAGCATATGATATTTTCATTTTTTTTGAACTAAATATATATTAAATAAATTTATTTTTATATATATGACGTCATCTGATTTGATACCACTGAACCTCTTAGCCGGTTGGTTTTTTGTTTGGTCCGGTTTTAAAATGATTGGGTGTGTATCTACAGGCGGTAATAAAAATTCGGGGCTATGCTTTATTATAAATTTCATTGTTATGTACCGTTAATTATTCAAACTTCAAACTTGGGATGGAGTTATTGTAAAGAGGGAAGAAAAACTAAAAAGTTTGAGAAGGATTGTTATGGATTAGATCTTAGATCCAAAGGTTAAGAAAATCTGATGGTATAATGGTAGCCAGACGTATTTTAGTTTTAACAACATTTTCAAGTTCCATAGTTTTTTTAAAACGCTCATAACTTTTACATACAACATTATTTTTTTTAAAAATTTACACAATAAAACAAGCGTTTTTTATCTTCAAACTTGAGGTGGCGTTTTTTTGTATTTGAACCTTTCTCTCAAACTTGTGACTGACAATGATAAAAATTTACTAGGAGAACTAATCAAGTGTTATCCAATTAACACCTAATCAAGCTAGCAAATAGTACAACTAATCAAGTCTCACCAACGAGGATAGTTAATAATATAGAACACCTAATCGGGTCTCATTAAGTAGGATACTTAATCTAGTGTCACCAAATTACTAAGAAAAAAGAAACAGAATAGTGATGTTGAGGTCTCGCCAAACCCAATCAACTAACAGACAATATTTAATCAATTAACACATTTTCAGTTTTAAATCTCAAACTCTTAACAAATAGATAACCTGTTCACATAAATCACTATAAATCATAATCAAGGAATTTATAAACGTGGTTAACTTTTTTTTTCTTCTAATTTTATTTTATTAAACATAGCTAGATCTTATAAATGCCGTGAGTTTATGGAGCTACGAGGTCGAATTATTATGTATTACGAAGGTATACTTATGTTTCTTCCGTCTTGTTATTGATTTATGATTTTATTTCTACCAAATCAATATTCATATGACTATATGAGTTTTGGTTACAGATATGATTTCAAGTTATATACTTACGATTTTAGTTTTTTAAGTTCCTCCTGTCATTTATTTATACAGACAGGTCACAAATGATGTTTTATTGATTTTGTTGTCTTGTGTTTGTGTTTGATCTTTAAAAATATATAAATGTGCTTTAACTTTTTGTTAAATAGAAACATTGAAAAATGGTAAGTTTTTATAACTCGCACCTTTCATTATATAGGTAAAACAAAGCACACATTACATTAGTATAGGATCATTCCACCTTTCATTTTGGTCGTAAATACCAAACAATCAGAAACATATTTTGCACTCAAGTACAGGAGTATGCTAGATTTTGACTACATTCAGAGATAAAGGAGCATACTAGAAAGACATTAATATCATAATTTGAAAAACATTTAATAACCTTAAACAACTAAAATTACAAAGATTTTGATAGATATTGAATTAGGTAAAAGAGGAAATCAAAGATACACTCTAATCGAAGAAGATGATCTCCAAAGATCTACAAAGTTAACCACCCACCGAACCACTAAAAGATTTACAAAGATAACTACCAACCGAAGTGGTTCGGGGCTATGCCCTTCTCATGCTAATACAATGAGCCTAACAAACTATCCACTATCTCTCCTCCTACCCAAAATGACTATTGATCATTATTTATAGAAATAGAAGTTACACTTACCCCCTCTCACAATTACAAAAGGCTATTAAGAAAAACACTTGAACCAAATCTCTATCAATACTCCCCCCATAACACAAGACTTGTTCTCAAGGCTTGATAGGAGACCTCCCAGCAGTATGAAAAAACCCACCCTAGTGGAAATCGTCCATATGCTCTTTGCACAAATGCAGCCCCTCGAGTCCATCTGAATCATCATCCCCGAGCAGCAACACACGAAGTGTACCGTCTGGACACTTATGAGCTGGACTATATAGTTGTCCACACTTTTAGCATAGTCCTTTCTTCCTGCGTTCTTCCCACTTGGTGCGAGATAGGGAACGAACACCACGATCACAATAGCCTGCGTTCCCACTGGCATGCCCATAATTCCCAACATTTTTGGACATTGGATTGCCCAACGGACGATAAACGATCCTGGAATCCAACAAAGGCAGGCCCGCATGTGGAGAGTATCGAAAACGGGACAACAATGTGCTGGAATTTGATGGCAGAAGCATCAATTAGACATCCTTAGCCAGAGACATCGCATTAATGCAAGAAGTTGGACGATGTAAACGAACCCTTTGTTTGACATCATCCTTCAAACCAGCTATAAAATAACCGAGAGTTTGGGACTCTGGTAAACGAGGAACCACGGACAACAAATACTCGAAATCATCTATATAATCAAAGATGGAATCCGATTGCTGAATAGTAGCTAATTGTTCGTAAGGATTTTGAATTGCGAGACCATTGAAGCGTTGTAACAATTCTGATTGAAATTCAAGCCAAGTCAAGGAAGGGCGAACCTAGGTGATGATCGTAAACAAGTGTTGAACAACCCCAATCATGCTCAATTGAACGAGACGCAAACGGATGTTATCAGCAGTATTATTGATGCTGAAATACAGATTTGCTTTTCGGATCCAACCTTGCGGATCAAAACCAGAGAACTCAGACAATTTCACCTTCTTCACAACCAATGGCAAGCAAGAAGAAGCATCCATTGAATCTGATGTTGGGCCAGGCGAAGTGAAAGACATACCCACCAAACCTGATCCAAAAGAACTGTCAACAAGCTTCAGCTCCTGAGACTTCATCCAAGCCATCATCACCATACGGAATTCAGCCGATTCCGCCCGATCCGCCTCTAACGCAAGAGAGAAGCTTTTATTTTAGTAACATCATATTGGAGTTGTTGAATCTGTTGGCCGTGATTATTCAAACATGAATTCTGATTCACCATGATTGAAAATTGAATTAGAAATTGTAGGAACATAAAGTGGAGGAATTGGAGATAGAAACCGGAATTAGAAATCAGATGTAAAGTCGATAATCAGAACAGAGCATGAATTGGGAACCAGAAATTGAAAACGAAAAGAGATCAGAAGTGAGGCAAGTCGGACCAGTGATAGATATTGAATTAGGTAAAAAAGAAAATCAAAGATGCTCTCTATATTGAATTGAAGAATATGATCTCAAAAGATCTACAAAGATAACTACCCACCGAAGTGGTCCAGGGCTATGCCCTTCTCATGCTAATGCAATGAGCCTAACAAACTATCCACTATCTCTCCTCCTACCCAAAATGACTATTGATCCTTATTTATTAAAATAGAAGTTACACTTACCCCCTCCCACAATTACAAAAGGCTATTAAGTAACACACTAGAATCAAATCTCTATCAGATTCGTGTAGAACAATTTAAAATTTGAGGGACCTTTAGGTTGGCGCGTCTTTTCTCAACTATAAAGCTGGCCAGAAAATCTCTAATACTACAAGAATCTAATAGGTAATATGTGGGTTTGGGATTAGTTTAAACGGGGTTTGATGAGTTTCTAGTCAAATTAAGTGTTGTAAAATCGATTCAAGAAAGAATGAAATTGAAAACAAATCCACTATCGAAACGATTCAAATGTTATTGAATATTAAGAACAACTAAAAGCTATTAAATCTATCATAATTGAATAATGAGACACTATTCTAAACAACACTTAGATCCTTTTATACTAAGAAACAAACCTAACAAACATTAACAAACTATTTACACTTAAACCCTTCAGGTTTAGAAAACATTCCTTCCGAAGCTTAAACTCTCCTTCCGAAGCTTAGTAAACTTCCGAAGCTTAGATACACTTCTTCCGAAGAGTACATCTTCTTCTTCCGAAGCCAACAAGTTTTCTTCCGAAGCATTATTATATCTCTATGATCAACTCTAACTTCTCACAATCTCCATTTTTAGAGTATGCATCATAAAACACCAATAATAATGTTAACCAATACCAATCTTTGTAACACAAAACTCAAATTTAGAACCTGGCACCACTTTTGTAAAAATATCTACAAGATTCTCATTTGTTCCAACTTGCTCTACCAGAACTTCTTTATTACTAATCACTTCCCGAATAAAATGCAGTCTAACATGAATATGCTTTGTCCTTTCATGAAAGACACTGTTCTTAGCAAGTTGTACAGCACCTTGATTGTTAGAGAACACCACTGTATCAGACAATCTCATCCCTAACTCAGCAACCAGTCTTTGTAACCACAAAGACTCCTTTATAGCTTCAGTTAGTGCCATATACTCTGCTTCAGTAGTAGACAATGCAACCACATGCTGCAATTGAGTTTTCCAGCTTACCACATTACCTATCACTCTGAACACATAACCAGTGATGGATCTTCCCTTATCAAGATCTTTTGCAAAGTCAGCATCAACATACCCTTCAGCTCTATCTTGACCTTCACCTTTCTTCAAACAAAAGATTAATCCCCAATCATTAGTATATTTAAGATATCTAAGGATCCATTTAGCAGCATCCCAATGAACTTTCCCAGGTGAAGAAATAAACCTGCTAACCAAGCTCACAAACATAAGCCAAATCAGGCCTGGTGCATACCATTAGATACATAAGACTTCCCACTACATTTGTATATGGAACCTTCTCCATATATATCAACTCATCTTCAGTACAAGGAATGCCTTCCACGGACAACTTGAAATGAGCCCCAACATAAGTTTTAACAACTTTACACTCATGCATACCATAAAGCTTTAAGACTTTATTTGCATAGGAAGCCTGTGACAACTTCAACTGTCTAAAACTCCTATCTTTGGTAATCTCCATTCCCAAAATCTTCCGAGCATTCCCCAGTTCCTTCATTTCAAACTCCATCATGAGTAACTTCTTTGTAGCTTTAATCTCATCTTGTACCTTGCATGCTATCAGCATATCATCTACATACAACAACAAATACAGATAATCCTCACTAGAACATCTCCTATGATAAACACAACTATCATAGTCACTCCTAGTAAAACCATGAGTCACTACAAACTCATCAAACCGCTTGTACCACTGCCTTGGTGACTGCTTCAGACCATACAACGACCTCTTCAACAAACACACTTTATTCTCCTTGCCTTTAACCTCAAAACCCATAGGTTGCTTCATATATATATTTTCATCCAAGAACCCATGCAGGAAAGTTGTCTTAACATCTAGTTGTTCTAACTCTAGATCAAGAGCACCTGTGATAGACAAAATAATATGAATAGAAGTATGCTTCACTACTGGTGAAAATATCTCATTGTAGTCAATACCTTCCCTCTGAGTAAATCCTTTAGCTACCAACCGAGCTTTAAACCTAGAACCCTCAGTACCGGGAACACCATCCTTGACTTTATACAACCACTTACAAGCTACCAGCTTTTGATCTACTGGCTTATCACCCAATTCCCATGTTTCATTCTTCTCCAGAGAATTCATCTCCTCAACCATAGCACCATACCACTTGTCACTTTCATCCGATGACATAGCCTCAGAAAAACTCAAAGGTTCATATATACTCTCCTCTTCAGCAGCTGTGAAGGCAACAACTAACACATCATGATCCTGCATGTATCTGATAGGAGCTACAACCTTTCTTAGGTCTATCTTTGGAAATACTATAAGTAGTATGAGGCTCATGATTCACTTCACCTTCAACCACAATGCTTGACCCAGCAGCCCTGTCTGAACCATCATCATACTCCACCTCAATCTCAACTTCCTCTAGAGACTGAGCCTGGATGTTAAAACCTACCACATCCTTATACAACATGCCTTCTTGGAACTCTACATCCCTGCTTACTATTGCCCGAGGCCCTTCTCCTTCTAACCTCCATATTCTATATCCCTTGACACCCTTAGGGTATCCCAAAAGAACACTCTTTTGAGCCCTTGCATCAAGTTTATCCTGACTAACATGAAAGTAGACCACTGACCCACTCACCCTTAAATGACTACAGTCAGGTTTAACCCCTATCCACATCTCCATAGGAGTCTTCATACCCAAAGCTCTAGATGGAGATCTGTTAACCAGATAAGCTGCAGATGTAACTAGTTCACCCCAAAACCCTTTTACAAACCCATCATTAATCCTCATGCATCTAAGTCTCTCCAATAATGTTCTGTTCATCCTCTCAGCCAACCCATTTTGTTGGGGTGTACCGGGTACAGTAAGATGTCTGGCTATCCCATGAGTTCTACAAAACTCATTGAACTTACTATTACAAAATTCCAGCCCATTATCAGTCCTCAACTTCTTGACCTTCCTCTCACTTTGAGTCTCTACTAGAGCTTTCCAATCTACAAACTTCTTAAACGCTTCATTCTTATGCTTAAGAACATACACCCAAACTCTCCATGAGTAATCATCTATGATAGACAAGAAATAACTAGCTCCACCTAGAGTACTAGTTCTGGCAGGCCCCCATAGGTCAGCATGAACATAGTCTAACATATTAGCAGATATGTGTTTACCAGTATTGAACTGAACCCTCTTACTTTTACCCAAAACACATGTCTCACAGAATCCCACATCATTCACCTAAAACTCATTAATGATGCATTGTTTCCGTATTCAATGAGACCCTGTTCACTAAGATGACCAAATCTCTTATGCCACACCAAAGAGCTTTCATTCTTAGTAAGTGCCACACATGCACTTCCATGCACTACATATCCCTCTAATCTGTATGTATTGTTACTCCTCCTTCTACCAGTTAACAATACCAAGGAACCCTTAACAATTCTAGCCTTACTATCTTTCAGCCCAACATAATAGTCTGACTTCTCAAAAGTCCCGAGTGACAGTAGACTCCTTTTCAAACTAGGAATATACCTAATATCACTAATTTCAACCTCAGTGCCATTATGTAACTTAAATGTGATAGTACCTGACCCTAGAATTTTACAAGGCCGATCATCCCCAAGTTTTACTTCACCAAGATCTTCCATCTTCAACTCTTTAAAGAACTCTTTGATAGGAGTCATATGAAAAAAACACCCTGAATCAAGTATCCATTCACTCATGTCTTCATCACAAGACACATTAAGAACATCAGAGCTATCATAGCCATCCAAAGATCCTTCTAATACATGGCTATTTTGCCCCTTTACTGAACTACAGTCAGTTCCCTTCTTCCTCCTCTCCGGGCAGTCTTTCTTGAGATGCTTCTTCGAATTGCACACATAGCACCTTAGTTTGGTTCTTGATCTTGACCTAGATTGACTCTTGCTTTTAGATGACCTTTGATCTTGTCATGGCCTCCCGCGCACAAACAACCCATCACTTGAATTTTCTTGTACATCACTCCTTTTCTTCAATTCCTTAGAATTCATGGCTGCAAGAACCTCTTCCATTGATAATGTCTCTCGACCATACATCAATGTATCAACAAAGTGTTCATATGACTTTGGTAACGAAGTCAAGAAGATGATGGCTTGATCTTCATCTTCCAATTTTGTGTCAATGTTTTCAAGATCCAAGATAAGTTTGTTAAACACATTTGTGTGATCTTCCAAAGTCTTGTTTGCCGCCATGTGAAACGTATACATACATTTCTTCTGGTACAGTCGATTTGCCAATGATTTTGTCATGTACAAACTTTCAAGTTTTGCCCAAATTCCAGCAGCCGAGTCTTCCTTCGACATTTCTCAAAGCACCCGATCTCCCAAGGACAAAATTATCGCACTATGCGCCTTCTCCATGATCTCACGCTTCTCTTTCTATGATAAATCCGCCGGAAAATTTGCCTGCCCTGCAAGTGCTCCCACCATGTCACACCCCAACCTTAACGGCGGAATCGTCGAGATGTGAGGGTTAAGATTGTTCATAGCCACATAACGCTACCATTAAATATAAATATTATTAGCATAAGTTCAAATAAACGTTACAACCATAAATCTTAATGAAACAAAGTAAACGAATGTTCAACATTCCAAATTCCAATATACTTTATCATTTCCTAGGTCCAAATCCTAGGTGTAAGCATGCTTCAAAGATAGACATCAACCTTGTGTATTTCCTGAAACATGTTAAAAATAAAGGATCAACTATGAAAGTTGGTGAGTTTCCATGGGTTAAGCATACATATATATATATAAAGTTTACAAGTAGCAATTCATGTCAATGGTTACGAATTATACAAGTTTATAGAATACATATAGCTACAATCAAACCTTGACCAAGAATAAGTTTACAAGTATATAACGATTAGCTAAGTTTACTTGGTTCCCATGTTGAACATGCGCACGTCATCAGGAGCCGGCAATAACCTCGGCTTTAGCACCAAATAGGCTTGTCAGCCCAATAGATCTATGACGTCGCCAGGCTAGCAATAGTTAATGATTGTCAACATATAATGTATATCATATAAAACTCACAATAATACAAATAACCATGACAAAAAGTAAAGATGAATTGCATGTGCGTTTACAAGTATCAAAGTGTTTACAAGTGTAAGTTGATATGTTAACATGTTTCACCCCAAAAATGTGTGAAATAATATAAAAAGGAGAATGAAAACTCACATGACGTATATGATTATAAGATGATAATAAGAATTAAACGATGTTCCAACGAATTCCTTTACAAGGTACCTAAACGTATATATTACAAGATTAATGTTAATAATAAGATTAACGATTAAATGCGAACTAGGGTTTCGATAAGAATTTGGGGGGTTTTTATAAATAAATAAAGTTAATAATGAAAACACTTTTATTTTAATTCAATGACAAGAATTTTACCGATTAGGTAATTTATCATAAAGAATGAATTTTTAATCATTTATAATAATTGACAAAGCTTAAATATAAAGTGTAAATACATATTTATATTTATTTGTAAAATTATAATTTTAAACAATAACGTTTGAACCAATAATAATTTTAGTGATTTAAATCATTATTTAAAGTCTATTTTTATAAAAAATAAACTACATATAACCTTTGTTTTATAAAAATATTAAAGTATTTAAGAAAATAAATTTATAAAAATTTATTAACTGAACTTGAAAATAAATAAAGTTTACAAAAATTGATTTTAATAATTTTCAGTAATTTTCCATATTTTTTAAAAGCTGAAAAAGCCAAAAAAAATAGTTTGAGGGTGTCCGGGTTCGAACCCGGGACCTCAAGGTTGTGAGGGTGAGTGTGTAACCAGTAGACAAGGGCCGCAACCGTGCTAGGAAATGGGTCTTAAACTTTAAAAACACAACCAGGTAAAACCCTCAAAGTGCATAAACCCTAGATACGATTTGATCCAAATTGAACCCCAAATTGATTATGATCACTGAAATAAACATGGGGTTTTGATTCCCTGTAAAAATCATGCATAAGTATGTGTTTAACTTACTTGATTACCAACGAACAGAGGTGATTAGACTTGGTTTAGACTCGGTTCACTCGCGACGAACAGGGCGTAGGAAATTTGATGGTTGCGTGATGTTTTCAAGAAATTATAATTCTACAGAGTTGAAAGGGATCGAAAGTAATGTTTCCCCTATGTTATGTAGTTTTGATTTGAAGGATTGCACTACAAACGGGTTTCGAATTCGAATCGAGAGTTTTCGGTTATAATTCATTGATTAAAGTGTTGTTTAAATCAAATTAATTAATACAGGTAGTTTCGAAATGATTATACATACGTTTAAGAACAATCAATCGACTTGATTTGATTAATTTTTGATTTGAATTGTCATTCGGATGTTCGAATGCTTCGGTTTCGATTGTGCACAGCTTTGATACACGAAATAACTTCAATTGGAATTGATATCGTGTTCGAAACCGGTGTAGGATAGTTAAGGAGTGGTTTAATTGTCTTTTAACTGACTGTTTTGGAGAATTTGGTGGTCGCCGGAGCTCGGCCGGAATTGGCCACCGGAAATACGGGGTGAAGAGGGGGGGGGGGGTTTGGTTTGGGTTTTCAAATTTACACATTTAGTCTCTGAAATTTCATTCCTTTATTATTTTATGCCCGAAACTTCTATTTAAGTTTTAAATTTGACACAATGACCCCCTCAACTTTATTAAACTTTAAGTTTTAATTATCTTTATATCTTATTAATTGTTTAACTTTCATAAATTTTTATTATTATTATTATTATTATTATTATTATTATTATTATTATTATTATTATTATTATTATTATTATTATTATTATTATTATTTTATTTTTATTATACTTCTTATTTTTATTATTATGACTTAAATGAAATTTATCATAATAAGCAAAAGTTGTAAAAACTTGTATTATTGTTATTATTAGTATTATTATTATGATTATGATGATGATGATTATTATTATTACTATTGTTATTATTATTATTATTATTATTATTATTATTATTATTATTATTATTATTATTATTATTATTATTATTATTATTATTATTATTATTATTATTATTATTATTATTGTTATTAATAATAATATTATTATTTTATTAAATTAACTTATTAACTACCAAATTAACTAAACAAGCATAACAAGCCCTCAAAGCTTCATAAATGGCATAACACGTCCTTACAAGAGCATACCAATGTTAACTTTTATTTAACAAAAAAAAAAAACGAAAGGTTACAGTCTTCACAACTTATAAGAATTTCGTCCCGAAATTAAGAATGAAACTAGACGAACAAATACGGGTATTTCTTCTTCATATGCTCCTCACGCTCCCAAGTAAACTCAGGTCCATGCTTATTCCCATCGAATCTTGACGATTGGGGTGGTAGTGGTTCTAGTCTTGTTCATAATGCGATCCATGACTTCAACGGGTTTCTCAACAAAATGTAATGACTCGTCGATTTGGATGTCTTCTAATGGGACATGCAGACTTTCGTCAGCCAAACATTTCCTCAAATTTGAGACATGGAAAACAGGATGAACTCCACTATGATCAGAAGGTAGTTCCAGTTTATAAGCTACTTTCATGATCCTTTTTAAAATCTTGAAAGGTCCTACAAATCTTGGAGCTACTTTACCCTTCTTTCCAAAGCGAACAACTCCCTTTCATGGTGAGACCTTAAGAAGAACCATATCCCCAACTTGGAATTCTAGCGGCTTGCGTCGTTTGTCGGCATAACTCTTTTATCAACTTCTAGCCACTTCAAGGTTCCTGCGAATCGTGGAGACTTTATCGGTCGTTTCTTGTATAAGTTCAGGACCAGTGATGAAATTCTCACCAATGTCAGTCCAGCAGATCGGGGAACGACATTTACGACTATAAAGCGCTTCGAAAGGTGCCATCTTGATACTCGAGTGGTAACTATTATTATACGAAAATTCCGCTAGCGATAATTGCGTATCCTAGTCACTAGCAAAGTCAAGGACACAAAGACGTAGCAAATCCTCCAGGGTTTGGATGGTTCGCTCGGTGTGACCGTCCGTTTGAGGATGGTAAGCAGTGCTTAGATCCAGTTGAGTACCCAAAAGTTCTTGCATAGACGACCAAAAGTGTGAAGTGAAACGAGCGTCTCGGTCGGATAGGATATGCAGTGGCACGCCATGTCGACTCACAATCTCATCAATGTATATACGAGCTAACCTTGATGTTTTGTAAGTGTCACGTATGGGTATAAAATGTGCCGACTTGGTCAATCGGTCAACGATCACCCATATGCTATCATGACCATGAGAGGTACGGAGTAGTTTAGTTATGAAATCCATGGATATGTGTTCCCATTTCCACATAGGAATCTCGGGCTGTTCAAGTAATCCACTTGGATGTTGGTGTTCGGCTTTAACCTTCGTACACGCAAGACACTTAGCTACGTACGTTGCTATGTCTTTCTTTATTCCAGGACACCAGTATTGACCGCGTAAATCCATATACATCTTATCGGAGCCAGGATGAATAGAATAACGAGTTTGATGAGCTTCATTCCTAATAAAGGTACAAAGATTATCACGATTCGGAACCCAAATTCGATTCACGAAATACATCAACCTATTGGGTTTCGTTTCCAGTTGAGCTCGAAGATTGTACTCCAATTCCTCTCCCATTTTTCCTTCTTCTTGAACCACTTGTTGAGCCTCCAAGATACAAGTCTCGATGTCACTCTCAATCCTCAAATTTTGCAGCAGCACAAAAGTCTCGTTAACGTCTAGACGGATCTCAGTATCAAATTCTCCTAAGGTATCAAACCATTGTCGTCAATCACGAATTTCTTGAAACGAGATCATCTTGTTATGAATCTTACGACTTAGTGCATCGGCTACGACATTTGCCTTTCCAGGGTGGTAACGAATGTCACAGTCATAATCACTAATTAACTCGACCCAACGACGTTGTCTTATATTGAGATCCTTTTGATTAAAAATGTGTTGAAGGCTTTTATGATTGGTGTAGACTATACATTGCGTACCGTAAAGGTAATGTCTCCAAATTTTTAAGGCAAAAACCACAGCACCAAGTTCAAGATCATGTGTCGTGTAATTCACCTCATGGACCTTCAATTGTCTCGATGCATATGTTTTGACCTTTCCTCGTTGCATGAGAACACAACCAAGGCCTTGTTTTGATGCATCACAATACACGGTGAAATCGTCGTTTCCATCGGGAAGGGTCAAGATAAGAGCATTGCACAACTTATACTTTAATGCTTCAAAGGCTTCCTCTTGTTCGGACCCCCACTCGAATGGTTATTCTTTTGAGTCAAGGAAGTAATCGGCTTCGCGATTCTAGTGAAGTTGGCAATGAAACGTCGATAATAGCCAGCAAGACCAAGGAAAGAACTAACTTCGGTTGGAGTTGTAGGAACACACCAATTTTTCATAGCTTCCACCTTTGCAGGGTCAACGTGAATTCCTTGGCTATTCACCACGTGTCCTAGAAATTGGACCTCCTCAAGCCAAAATTCGCACTTCAAGAACTTCACGTACAATTGTTTTTTCTTCAACAGCTCAAGAACTTGTCGCAAGTGAAGTTCATGATCGGTTTTGGACTTGGAATAGATAAGTATGTCGTCAATGAAGACAATCACAAACTTGTCTAGATATGGCTTGCATACTTGATTCATGAGATCCATGAAGACAGCAGGAGCATTTGCCAAACCAAAAGGCATAACCATGAAATCATAGTGTCCATATCGAGTATGGAATGCAGTCTTTAGGATATCATCATCATGGACTCGTAATTGATGATAGCCAGAACGTAAGTCAATATTTGAGAAAATAGCAGCTCCTTGAAGTTGGTCAAAAAGATCATCGATGCAAGGAAGAGGGTAGCGGTTCTTGATGGTAAGTTTGTAAAGCACACGATAATCGATGCACATACGAAATGATTCATCTTTATTCTTCACGAACATAATAGGTGCACCCCAAGGCGAAGACATGGGATGGATTAAACCTTTGTCGGACAGTTCTTGAAGTTGACTAGCTAGCTCTTGCATTTCTGATGGTGCAAGTCGATATGGTGACTTAGCCACGGGGTTCGCTCCCGGAATCAAATCGATCTTAAACTCGACTTCACGCACGGGAGGTAAGCCACTAAGGTCATCGGAAAATACTTCAGGAAAGTCTCGTACAATCGAGACATCCTTAAGGTCTTTCCTTTGACTTTCGTGTTGACCACATAGGCCAAGAAAGCCATATAATTCTTGCTTAGGCATTTTCGGGCTTGAGTACACGACATGAGTTTGAGTCCTTTGGAGGATTTTTCACCGAATACTTTCAATGTATCCCCCGAAGGCAAAGGAATACGAATGCACTTCTCGAAACAAATAATTTCAGCATGATGTTTGGCTAACCAATCCATGCCAATGATAACGTCAAAGATTCCAAGTTTCATAGGAATAAGATCGATAAAGAAATCATGCGCGTCTAGGCTCAAAATACAATCACGAATAACAACATCAACAGTGATAGGTTCTCTATCGGCGACTTCGACGGTAAGAGGTCTTTCTAATTACGTATGTGGCTTAGCAAGTATAGGCTCAAATTCTAACGAGACAAAACTCTTATCGGCTCTAGAATCAAATAGAACGTAGGCATAAGAATTATTAATAAGGAACATACCTGTTCAGTTTTAAAGACATTTAACGATACAGGTAAAGCATAAAAAAGGACTTAGATCATAAAGTTGGGGTTGGATTTGACATACCGTTCATCACATCGTTGTTTGCTTGTGCTTGGTTTGCATTGATGTTGAAAGCACATCCTCGGGCTTGTGGAACGTTACCCGCAAGGCGAGGGCATTGTGGGCGAAAATGACCAGGTTCCCCACAATTGTAGCAAACACGATTAGCAACCATCGCGGCATTGTTTGGTGCA
Source organism: Flaveria ramosissima (assembly GCA_025215565.1). Taxonomy (NCBI): domain Eukaryota; kingdom Viridiplantae; phylum Streptophyta; class Magnoliopsida; order Asterales; family Asteraceae; genus Flaveria; species Flaveria ramosissima. Next base: position 46,375,310 of record CM046040.1, read on the forward strand.
CAGTGACAAGTAGCCACCAAATGTCCATACTTACCGCACAATGTACAGATGCGGCACGGGGCATTTCCCGGATGATGATACCTGTAGACGTTGCACAAAGGTAGAGGACCAACATAGGCCCTAACTACATGTGCTTGTGCCACAGGAACAGGTTGTCTTTGAGGTACCTTGGGTGCAGCCACAACAAAATTACCAGCTGGTGTGAACTTGCGTTTCTTGTTGTTGTTGTAAGGCGGTTCATTCTTAGTCTCCTTAGCTGCTTCAGGGACCGTCTTTTCAACCTTTTTAGCACCTTTGACAGACATGGTGCCCGCTCGAATATGATTTTCAAGTTTAGGTGTATGCAAGAAAGTTAGAGGGTTAAAAGATGTTCCTTTATTTTTATAAATTTTGTGTTAACAACGGTTGAGCAATGATAGTAATGACATCCTCTAAAGTTGTGGGTCGACTACCCACCACATCATCTTGAATTTGGGGTGGCACCCCTTTGATGAACTTCTCAATGTTACGAGGAACAATGTCGACCATATGGGGCAACTGAATGCTCAACTCGTGATGCCTAGTTGAGTAGGCCAAATGATCTCCACCATCTTGCTTGAGGTTCTAAAACTCCTCCTCCAGTTTTTGCAGTTCACTTCTCTGGCATAACTTTCGGATGGCAATGTTCTTGAACTCATCCAAGTTAGTGCCAACACAACATCAGCACCACAGTTCCTTTTCTCTCTATTTCACCATGTAAGTGCCCTTTGTTGGAGCATACTAGTGGCATAACGAACTTTGAGCACCTCGGGACACTCACAGTTAATGAACGTGTTTTCCATGCTTTCGAACCACTCGAGAAGTCCAGTGGCTCATTCCTTTCCACTAAAGTTAGTGGATTTGCATGAGCTAAAGTGCTTGAATGTGCAAGTTTGGTTGTTTTGCCCTTGGTTCGCACTATTCTCTCCTTGCCCATTACCATTGTTACTAGAGTTGGTCATCATGGTGCTATTCAGTTTAGCAACCATGGTTGGAATGACAACAGCCATTTGACGAGCAATCATGGCAGCTAATTTGTGGTCGGAACTTCCACGTTTTCCATGATGACGAGATGTAAGGCCCCGTTCCCTGGAAGCCTCACAGTTGGTTAATCATAGCATAAAATCATTTCAATAACAAAACAATGTAGCAGAATAAAACAAACATTTACTTAAAACTTGCAGTTGATATTGTAGTGATACAATTGTCCTTTAATTAAAAATAAAACATAGTACTTTTTCTTAAATTACAATAAAAGATTTCATAAACAGGAATGCCATCCATTGCCATCCAAATAGCTTCCCACCTTGTGCCATCCTCAGCAGCATCATTTACCTGCCAACTATTATGCATAAAATTCAGCTTCACTGAGTGGGTTCTAATTTTAGATAAGTAAGAAAATATAACTTTATCCTTCATATAATGACCACGCATACATCGTAATACATAACGTTTCTTGCATCATAATAAGCATGTTCATTATCTTTCATTCTTTCATTATCTTTCATTTTCATCATAAATGAGATTGCACAAAGCAAGAGCTCCATGTTGATTGACAACGAATGTCGATCCATGTCGGTACACATCATCATGGTAGCTAACCCCCGACAGTTGATCCACACTTCAAGGCACATAACCCGCTCATGAATACGGATCAATCATCATACATCAGACTCACGTAAGTGAAGTCGATCATAGTGCTTGCAAGACTTTTCATCATCAAATGGGCCCGAGGGTAACATTCATTAAGTTTCACTTTTCATTAATATCATCTTCCACGGAAAAACAACACAATATATCAAGTACATGTCATCATAAAAACATCACCGACCCACCGCGAGACAGCGGGGGTTCAGGGGCGGCAGCCCTTGACAGCGGGGTCATAGGGGCAGCATCCCCTAGTGGGGTCCAAGGGGCAACGCCCCTGGCTGGGGCCGGGCTGCCAGGTCAGCGAAAATTTTTTATTTTTAAACATTTATATAGCACATTTCCTTATAGAAAAATCGATCTTCCTGTTAAAACCTCATAAAATCTAGGTCATTTAAAAACGTATATTTAGTATGCATAATAACCCCAAAACATGGAAAAACTTATAAACATGGGATCTAGAACTCACCTGGATACCGTGAGTGACTTCTAAACTAAGCTTTCTAGGCTAGGATCACACTACACAGCCTGCAAATAAGTTAACACTTAAAGGGGTTAATTTCTGCCTAAATTCACTGCTAATTTCGCTGCCAGAAAAGCAGTTTCGCTGCCTGTTTCGCATGGCAGTTTCGCCCAACTTTTGTTGGAATTTCCATGGCTGCGAAATTACCTGCGAAACTATAGTTTCGCAGAAAACCCACAGTTTTGCAGTTTGAATATGCAATTTTGCTGAATGCACAGATATTTTCGCAGAACGCATAAAAATTACGAACCAGCCCAATTTTAACCCAAAATCGCAACTTTTTACGTCCAATCGCAACTATATCTAAGCTTTATACATGTTTTCATACGTAAAAATGTGACCTTTATGCGATTCTTTGCAACTTTTCAAAACCCAAAACCCTAGAATCCGGGTTTGATCTACAGAAGGGTTTAGAGGCCAATTTTTACCTGGATTTGTTGCTCCTTTCTTGTTGTTTGATGCTCAATCGTTCAGTTCTTCAATCCCTTAACCTTTGAAGCTCCAAATCTTGAGTTTTCTTCACTTTCTCTCTCTACTTTCTCTCTCTACGAATTGAGGTGGCTAGGGTTCAAATGAGGAAGATGATGGCTGGTGAAGTTGCTTAAGGCTGATTATGGGCCTTTAATCCCATAGGCTACTACCCAATAAGGCTAATTTTAGCCTATGGCCATTTCTTTACCTTATTAAATACCTAATAATTAAGCCCATTATCCTTGATGACTCGTTTTGACTTTTCGGGGTGTTACATGTCTCCTCCACTTATTTAGGTTTCGTCCTCGAAACCTGTCAGTCATCAAACAATTGAGGATAAAATTTCCTCATCTCCTCCTCGATCTCCCACGTAGATTCTGATCCTTTTCTGTGTCTCCACTGTACTCGTACTAGTGGCACCACTTTATTCCGTAAGTGCTATTCTTTCCAATCAAGGATGGTCACCGGTTGCTCTACATAATTCAGCCGTTCATCGACTTCAATGTCTTCTAATGGTACAACTGCATCATTATCTGCCAGACATTTCCTGAGATGAGATACATGGAACGTAGGGTGAATTCCACTCAACTCATCAGGTAGCTCTAATCTATACGCCACTTCCCCTACCCTCGCGACAATACGGAATGGCCCTATGAACCTTGGGCTTAACTTTCCCCGTTTTCGTGATCCCTTTCCAGGGAGATACCTTGAGCATAACCTTGTCACCAACCTCAAACTCTATTGGTCTACGCCTCTTATCAGCATAAGAATTCTGGCGATCCTTTGCAGCTTTCATGAATGCCTTAATCTTATCTAACTTCTTGGTTGTGACCTCAATCACTTCAAGACTTCCCAATTCCTTTTGCCCGATGTCATCCCAACACACGGGCGTTCTGCACTTCCTACTGTACAACATCTCATAAGGTGGCATACCAATGCTGGCATGGTAACTATTATTATATGAGAATTCCGCCAACAGTAAGTGCTCATCCCAACTTCCTCCAAAGTCGATTACACACGCCCTTTGATGTAGAATTACCATTAGTAAATCTACTAGGTTACCTAATGCCCTAGAGGATTGCGCGATAGAATTGAGAGAGAGCGCTTGTTCCTGCTAGGCTGTTCAAGACGGACATAGGAAGGTAGACCTGCATTTCTGGGTGAGTTGATCAGTAGTATATGACTCACACCCTAAGTGTTGCAAGAAGATGGATTGCTCAACCGTGCACAACCAGAGTTCGATGACGACCTACGACAATGAATTCTGAGGAAGGCTTCGACCAGGAAAGCGGATTGCTTGGGTTGGAATCGAGTAAAGCTAATATTAAAGAGTAGAGGGACATTCCCAGTTGATGCATAGGTAGTAGAAGTGACACATCGACTGGAGCTACCCGATGCGTTAAGTGGAATTCATCTGATGTTCCATGCGTCTCGTCTAAGAAAGAGCTCAACCGATGAGGACATGATCATGCTACTAGAGAACATTGAGAGGGACGAAGCATTTAACCACGAGAAGCAACTTGTGGCTATTACTAATAAGAAGAAGAGAATAGGCTAAGGAGGATGGTGGTTTTACTTGTGCAGGTGCAGTGAAGTCTAAAGGGATCTAAGTCTAAGTGCAAGGACAAAGAAGAGGTGAGACAGTGTTACCCATAACTGTTGAGAAGCGACAGATTTCGGGGACGAAACCTCTTTAAGGGGGGTAGACTTGTAACACCCCGAATTTCTATTTAAATGAAAGGAAAAGAAAAGTAATTAGAAAGAAAAGATAATGAGCACAAGTGGAGGGGAAAAAGTGTACAGAGTACAAACTTATTACTTTAAGGTTTAAAAAGGGCATGGTTGCCCATTTCTTCTTCTTCTTCTTCAACCAGCTGAAAAGAAGAAAGAAGAGAGAGAGAGAGCCCCAGTTCTAGAGAGAGAAATTGGAAGAAACAGCTTCAAAAGGTAAGTCTTCTCTTATACGAGCTCGGTTTCAGCAGGGTTTCGAGTTCTTGACCGAAGTTCTTGGTATTTAGAGTTTGTTTTCGGGATTCAAGAGTTGAATCGAAGGTGGGTCTTGAACGGGAAGAGTGTTGCTCAAAGGCTGCTCAAGGTGAGTTTCTAGAACCCCTCTTTTACTGATTTTCAACTCGTTTGGGGCTATTATGCATACTAAGTAAATATTTTGAAAGTAACCGTGGGTTAATAGCTTTATGTTCGAAATGAGGTACGTATGTTTTAGTGTAAATTGTGGGTTCATGATGAGGTTTAGCATGTCTATATGGCCTTAGTATGTTAGATTTATGCTTGGGTATGATTAGGATGATAATAGGATGAATTTGATCGCGTAGAGAACATTTCAGAATGATTCAGACGAACATGAACAGTGGTCCATGCGCCTGAATTGTTGGCCATGCGCCCAAATGGGAGGCCCATGCGCCCAAAGGGGAGGCCCATGCGCCCAGCAATTGGCCAGGCGTCCAAGTTGCTGGCCATGCGCCCAGCAGGAAGGCCCATGCGCCTAAACTGCTGGCCATGCGCCCAGCAGATGGCCCATGCGCCTGAAATGGCTGGCCATACGCCTAAATTGTGCCATGCGCCCAAAGTGTTAATGGTTAAGTGTTGATGCGCCTAAACAGGGCAGAAGCGCCCAAATAGTGCCCATGCGCCCAGATCAATTTTATGCATAGAATTTTATGCTCATGCGCCTGAAAGGTCCCATGCGCCCAATTTGGACCTAAGGTTTTCTAAGTGGTTTTCAAGGGGTAAAGTGGGGAAATATGCCTGGTTATGATGTGATGGCTTATGTCTGATGTGTGTTATGCATGTATGAAGTTGCCTGTATGGTGATGGTCTACGTTTATGGTTAAGTATATGTTCCTTATTATGTATGTATGTATGTATGTCTTCCCTTGGCCTTGCGTTGAACGTTAATGAACGTAATGAAGTATTATGTAACGTAAAGTGGAAGATAATGAAAAGAGGAACGTTAATGAATGAATGCATGTATTAATGAATAAACGTGAACATAAGAGGCTTGCAAGCAAAGTACAGTGAAGTGCACGGCTCTAAATGCCTTAAGCTCAACCGCGTGAGGTTCAGCAAATCCTAAAGTGTGCACGCAAGGGTTCCAGTCTTTGTGACTGACCTTCAGAGTTGTTACCCATTTCGGTGGGGGTGTTGTTACGTATTTCGGTGGAGGTGTTGTTACCCATAATGTTGGGGGTGAAATATATGATGGTTACCCGAGTTACGTATAACTTCGGGGGTGTGACATAAAGCCAAGCATAGATATTAGGTGAGCGACTTTGTGTTGCAACAGACTCGAATGGAGTCCAATCCCTGTGATTGACTCATATGGGATCTTTGTCGCGTATCCCGATGTTGTGTCAGTCTTCGGACATGAGTCGGGGGCTTGTGAGCAGGTCCCGGCACAACATCAGCTTTCGAGCATGAGTCGGGGATATTACATGAGACAAGATTCGAGTAATAAAGAGTAATGAACGAAAGATAATGTATGAAGGGACAAAGTATGAAAAGAACGTTAAGTAATTATCGTAATAACGTACTAAACAGGATCCTTGTCATTCGACCTCAGTAATCGTAGCTGTGTGCCACGAAGAGGGTAAAGTCTGTCCGGATCTAGAAAGAGAAGTGAACGATAATGTAATACGTTAAATGAGGAAAGTTAATGAACGTAATGATGAAGATAATAATGATATTATCTGTATGTACGTATGATGCATGATCGCGAACGATTGTAAAGTATAGTATGATTTGAAATAAAGTAAAGAACGGTTCTAACAAAAGAAAAGTATGTTTTTATTATAAAACTAGAACTTACTCAGCGTCGCTGACTTTTGTATGCATGATAGTTGGTAGGTATATGTTGATACTGAGGAGTTGCAGGCATGGATGCATAAGCTACTGGGAGCATTTTGAGGCTGGCATCTGTATTTTGACATGTCTTTGTACTTTGAGATAAAAACTAATGTTGTAAATAAATGAAATGACATGTTTTTAGTTATTAATGAAAGTTTTAAATTCTGCTGCAAAATAAATGTACGTTTTATAATGTTTTAAGTGCAATGATTGACCAACTGTGAGGTTTCTGGGAACGAGGCCTTACAAGTTGGTATCAGAGCCAAAGTTTAAGTGAATTGGGTAAATATTTTGGAAAACCTAATCTTAAACTGAGAATGGGACTAAAAGGAAAAGGGATGCCAGTCCTAGTAGCTACGTGCCTGCAGGTAAAGGTTTTATGTAAACGATTTATGTAAGTTAACGTTAACCGGTATTATGTGCGCATGTTATGTGGTTTATGTGCTGATGATAGATTTGGATACTGATGTAGTCAGGATAGGTAATGCTCGGGGTATGAAGAGTAAAGTAAGTGGCTAATCACAACTGGCCACTGTAATTAGGGACTTACTATACTTGATATAAACTGAGTTGTTCCTTGAATGACCGTGTTAGTGTTTGAATCTTTCAGTGTGTTTAGAATGGCCGGTGGTAGATCTTCTATAGCTTCGCGGGATGGAGGCGGTGGTGGACGTGGAGCTGAACCACGGGTCACAAGAAGAAGGTCTAGGGCTGAAGGAGTAGTTCCTGAGGAACCCGAGACCCCTCATCAGGAGGGCGGCGATGAGAATGCTAATCAGAGGGCCTCGATGAGAGAGGCGGTTGCAGAGGAAGTGCAATAGGCCATGAGGACGATCGTACCGTCTGTAATGACAGAAGTGATGAAGGCGGTTAGGGATGGGGAGAGACAAGAAAGGGGTAGACCTTCGGACGAAAGGAGACGGCCCGAGACTGAAACGGTTTTCTTCGATGACGAAGAGGAAGAAGAGGAAGAGCCTGCGCCGGAGGCGGGACGAGGTTGTAACTATGGGGCGTTTCAACGATGCAAGCCCCCAACCTTTGATGGAAACGGCACTGCTGCTACTGCTCACCGCTGCGTGAGAGAGATGGAAGCTGTATTGAATATCAGCGAGTGCCGGGAGGATCAGAAAGTAAAGTTTGCTGCCCACTCTTTCGTGGACTCGGCTTTGTGCTGGTGGGACAACATAGTCCAAGTCGAGGGCAGTCGGGCTATTAGAAGGATGAGATGGTCAGAGTTGAAGAGGCTGGTGATTGAGGAGTTCTGTCCTCACCGTGAGATGGATAAAGTTGAAAGAGAGTTCCTGTAGCTGGAGGCGGGGACGATGACTCATCAACAGTACACCACGAAGTTCAACGAGATGGCGCGTCTGGTGCCGGATCAGGTGACACCTCTTTCGCGAAAGATCAAGAGGTACATTCAGGGCTTGCCGGCAGACATCCGTAGGCACATGATCGCTGCCCGACCAAGCACGTTTAGGTCGGCGGTTGATTTGGCGGGGAGGTTGTATGATGAAAGATCTGTGATGGTGACTGAAAGTAGCAAGATAGGAGAGGGTGATCAAGAATGGGACGGGAAGCGATTGGGACGTGGCGCAGCCACTCCAGGTGGCAAAGGTGCACAAGTGGATGATCAGCGTGTGGTCATAACTGGTGCGGGGTCGAAAAGGTGTGACAAGTGTGGACACAGGCACCCCGGGGAATGCAGAGTGGGGGGCAATGTCTGTTTCCGTTGTGGGAGGACCGGACATGTGGCGAAGAACTACGGTATGGGGAGGTGTTATTCCTGTGGTGAGGAAGGTCACATGAGCAGGGATTGCAAGAAGCCGAGGGCGGAAGGTTCGGGAGTGAAGAAGATCGGAGGAAGCTAGGACGGACCACGATGTTGTGTCAGGTACGTTTCTAGTAAACTAAACTTTAGCCTCAATGTTATTTGATTCTGGTGCTAGTAAAAAGTTTTATCTTTGCTGCTTACTGTGCTAAGTTGCCTGTTAGTGGTAAGAATATAGATACGCCCTTTGATGTAGAATTACCATTAGTAAATCTACTAGGTTACCTAATGCCCTAGAGGATTGCGCGATAGAATTGAGAGAGAGCGCTTGTTCCTCCTAGGCTGTTCAAGACGGACATAGGAAGGTAGACCTGCATTTCTGGGTGAGTTGATCATTAGTATATGACTCACACCCTAAGTGTTGCAAGAAGATGGATTGCTCAACCGTGCACAACCAGAGTTCGATGACGACCTACGACAATGAATTCTGAGGAAGGCTTCGACCAGGAAAGCGGATTGCTTGGGTTGGAATCGAGTAAAGCTAATATTAAAGAGTAGAGGGACATTCCCAGTTGTTGCATAGGTAGTAGAAGTGACACATCGACTGGAGCTACCCGATGAGTTAAGTGGAATTCATCTGATGTTCCATGCGTCTCGTCTAAGAAAGAGCTCAACCGATGAGGACATGATCATGCTACTAGAGAACATTGAGAGGGACGAAGCATTTAACCACGAGAAGCAACTTGTGGCTATTACTAATAAGAAGAAGAGAATAGGCTAAGGAGGATGGTGGTTTTACTTGTGCATGTGCAGTGAAGTCTAAAGGGATCTAAGTCTAAGTGCAAGGACAAATAAGAGGTGAGACAGTGTTACCCATAACTGTTGAGAAGCGACAGGTTTCAGGGACGAAACCTCTTTAAGGGGGGTAGACTTGTAACACCCCAAATTTCTATTTAAATGAAAGGAAAAGAAAAGTAATTAGAAAGAAAAGATAATGAGCACAAGTGGAGTGGAAAAAGTGTACAAAGTACAAAACTTATTACTTTAAGGTTTAAAAAGGGCATGGTTGCCCATTTCTTCTTCTTCTTCTTCAACCGGCTGAAAAGAAGAAAGAAGAGAGAGAGAGCCCCGGTTCTAGAGAGAGAAAGTGGAAGAAGCAGCTTCAAAAGGTAAGTCTTCTCTTATACGAGCTCGGTTTCAGCTGGGTTTCGAGTTCTTGACCGAAGTTCTTGGTATTTAGAGTTTGTTTTCGGGATTCAAGAGTTGAATCGAAGGTGGGTCTTGAATGGGAAGAGTGTTGCTCAAAGGCTGCTCAAGGTGAGTTTCTAGAACCCCTCTTTTACTGATTTTCAACTCGTTTGGGGCTATTATGCATACTAAGTAAATATTTTGAAAGTAACCGTGGGTTAACAGCTTTATGTTCGTAATGAGGTACGTATGTTTTAGTGTAAATTGTGGGTTCATGATGAGGTTTAGCATGTCTATATGGCCTTAGTATGTTAGATTTATGCTTGCATATGATTAGGATGATAATCGGATGAATTTGATCGCGTAGAGAACATTTCAGAATGATTCAGACGAACATGAACAGTGGTCCATGCGCCCAAAGGGGAGGCCCATGCGCCCAAAGGGGAGGCCCATGCGCCCAAAGGGGAGGCCCATGCGCCCAGCAATTGGCCAAGCGTCCAAGTTGCTGGCCATGCGCCCAGCAGGAAGGCCCATGCGCCTAAACTGCTGGCCATGCGCCCAGCAGATGGCCCATGCGCCTAAATTGTGCCATGCGCCCAAAGTGTTAATGGTTAAGTGTTGATGCGCCTAAACAGGTCAGAAGCGCCCAAATAGTGCCCATGCGCCCAGATCAATTTTATGCATAGAATTTTATGCTCATGCGCCTGAAAGGTCCCATGCGCCCAATTTGGACCTAAGGTTTTCTAAGTGGTTTTCAAGGGGTAAAGTGGGGAAATATGCCTGGTTATCATGTGATGGCTTATGTCTGATGTGTGTTATGCATGTATGATGTTGCCTGTATGGTGATGGTGTATGTTTATGGTTAAGTATATGTTCCTTATTATGTATGTATGTATGTATGTCTTCCCTTGGCCTTGCGTTGAACGTTAATGAACGTAATGAAGTATTATGTAACGTAAAGTGGAAGATAATGAAAAGAGGAACGTTAATGAATGAATGCATGTATTAATGAATAAACGTGAACGTAAGAGGCTTGCAAGCAAAGTACAGTGAAGTGCGCGGCCCTAAATGCCTTAAGCTCAACCGCGTGAGGTTCAACAAATCCTAAAGTGTGCACGCAAGGGTTCCAGTCTTTGTGACTGACCTTCAGAGTTGTTACCCATTTCGGTGGGGGTGTTGTTACCCATTTCGGTGGGGGTGTTGTTACCCATTTCAATGAGGGTGTTGTTACCCATAATGTTGGGGGTGAAACATATGATGGTTACCCGAGTTACGTATAACTTTGGGGGTGTGGCATAAAGCCAAGCATAGATATGAGGTGAGCGACTTTGTGTTGCAACAGACTCGAATGGAGTCCAATCCCTGTGATTGACTCATATGGGATCTTTGTCGCGTATCCCGGTGTTGTGTTAGTCTTCGGACATGAGTCGGGGGCTTGTGAGCAGGTCCCGGCACAGCATCAGCTTTCGAGCATGAGTCGGGGATATTGCATGAGACAAGATTTGAGTAATAAAGAGTAATGAACAAAAGATAATGTATGAAGGGACAAAGTATGAAAAGAACGTTAAGTAATTATCGTAATAACGTACTAAACAGGATCCTTGTCATTCGACCTCAGTAATCGTAGCTGTGTGCCACGAAGAGGGTAAAGTCTGTCCGGATCTAGAAAGAGAAGTGAACGATAATGTAATACGTTAAATGAGCAAAGTTAATGAATGTAATGATGAAGATAATAATGATATTATCTGTATGTACGTATGATGCATGATCGCGAATGATTGTAAAGTATAGTATGATTTGAAATAAAGTAAAGAACGGTTTTAACAAAAGAAAAGTATGTTTTTATTATAAAACTAGAACTCACTCAGCGTCGCTGACTTTTGTATGCATGATAGTTGGCAGGTATATGTTGATGCTGAGGAGTTGCAGGCATGGATGCATAAGCTACTGGGAGCATTTTGAGGCTGGCATCTGTATTTTGACATGTCTTTGTACTTTGAGATGAAAACTAATGTTGTAAATAAATGAAATGACATGTTTTTAGTTATTAATGAAAGTTTTAAATTCCGCTGCAAAATAAATGTACGTTTTATAATGTTTTAAGTACAATGATTGACCAACTGTGAGGTTTCCGGGTACGGGGCCTTACACGTCGAGAATAAGTTTAAGAGATTCATTTGTCGAGGGGATAAAGGATTAAGAATAAGTTTTAGGGGAGACAAGGCAACCAAGTTTCTTAATTACAAGGCAAACCTAACTAAAGGCATCAAGTTGCACATTAAGAGGCATTCATAAATAGGTAGCATCATGTAGCATGCAACAATTTATATTTACAAGATCATAAATATTTTTCTTATGAGGTTCATGCATAAACTATAGTCTAGGTCACCATTTCTAATAACCTAAATCCCTATAGTTATGGGCTCTGATACCAATCTATCACACCCCAACCTTAACGGCGGAATCGTCGAGATGTGAGGGTTAAGATTGTTCACAGCCACATAACGCTACCATTAAATATAAATATTATTATCGTAAGTTCAAATAAACGTTACAACCATAAATCTTAATGAAACAAAGTAAACAAATATTCAACATTCCAAATTTCAAGATACTTTATTATTTCCTAGGTCCAAATCCTAGGTGTAAGCATGCTTCAAAGATAGGCATCAACCTTGTGCATTTCCTAAAACATGTTAAAAATAAAGGGTCAACTATAAAAGTTGATGAGTTTCCATGGGTTAAGCATATATATATATATATATAAAGTTTACAAGTAGCAATTCATGTCAATGGTTACGAATTATGCAAGTTTATAGAATACATATAGCTACAATCAAACCTTGACCAAGAATAAGTTTACAAGTATATAACGATTAGCTAAGTGTACTTGGTTCCCATGATGAACAAGCGTACATCATCAGGAGCCGGCAATAACCTTGGCTTTAGCACCAAATAGGCTTGTCAGGCCCATAGATCTATGACGTCGTGTAACACCCGGCTATTTTTTTAAAGTTATGAAAGAAATCATAAAAGTGAAGGAGAGGAAAGAAAAGATATAAAACTCAAGTTGAGGGGTAAAAAGTGTCGAAAAGGACAAAAACTTTTAAAAGTTGGTGATAAAGGTGGTATGGCCGCCCATTGTGTCCTACACTTCACTTTTTGTCATCGGGATTTAGAGAGAGAGGGAAGAAGGAGCTGAAACTTTCGGGTTTTGAAGATCAAGAAGAAGGAATTTGAATTCAAGGTAAGAATTCATGGTTTTTAAGTGTTCTTAACTGGTCTTAGCCTCGGTTATATGCTTATGTATGTTTGTGTGTGTTCGGTTGTGTGTGTGTTTGGTGGGTTTCTAGGTGTTAAACTTGTAGCAACGGGTTTTTGAAGGAAGTCATACCCAAAGAGCTGCTAAGGTGAGTTCTAGAACCCCTTTTTACTTGTTTTTAAATGATTTGGGGTTGGAAATGCATGTATGAACGTTTTTATAAAATGGGTTTTCTAACCGTATGCTTTATGTGTGTGTGTTTGCGGGTGGGGTTTGATTTTGGGCAATGTATGTGTTAAGATGATGTTATGATTGTGTTTCTAAGGCTTAGGATGTATGATTTAACCATAGAACAGGTTATATAATGATTGGGAACTGAATTATGTTGTTTAAGGATTATTTAGACTGCCCATGCGCCTAAATAGTGGCCCATGCGCCCAACGGTATAAACTGCTAAGTGTTCCCATGCGCCCAAAACCTCATGCGCCCAAACAGTATCCATGCGCCTAGAAATAGGCTGAAATTTACTAAGTGTTCATGCGCCCAGGATTCCCCATGCGCCTAGGCACTCATGCGCCTGCATAGTACCCATGCGCCTGCATAGTACCCATGCGCCTAGAATTGCCCAAAAATGACTAAGTGTCGCCCATGCGCCCCAATAGTGCCCATGCGCCCAGAAGTCCCCCATGCGCTTAAAACTTAGATTTATTTTTTTTGATTTTGGGGAAAAAGTGAAATGTAGGCTTTGACTTGGGATGTTCCCGGGGGCGAAGTAAGTTGACTTTTGATGATGAATGGAGTATGTTATGGCATGTATGATGATTGTTATGTCTTGTATGATGGTGCCTTGTATGTTGATGTTTTGTATGGATATGCTTATGTTCCTTGTGGTGTATGTTTATTTTCCATGGCTTTACGTTGTGTAAGGCCCCGTTCCCGGGACGCTTACAGCTGGCCAATCATCGCACATAAATCATATATTTATATTTAACTTAAATAAACACTGCAACGGAAACATTCAAAAATGACATTCCATTTCATCATAAAAGCTTTTGCAAAATAATACATCGTTGTCCAATTACAAAATACTTGTTGCATTACATCACAAAATCATTATAAATACGGATGCCATCCAAAATGAGCCGAGTAGCCGCCCCGTGCCATCCTCAGCAACCTTTACCTGCAAACTGGAAACACATAAAAGTCAGCGTTGCTGAGTGAGTTCTAGTTTTATAATAAAACATACCTTACCTTTCGTTTAAAACCGTTCTTTACTTATGTATGTGGTCACACATTATACGTACACATAGATAATATTACTATTATCTTCATCATTCATTCATTAACTTTCATTCATTCATGCTTTCTTACTTTCATTCATACGTTCATCTTTACTTCTTTACATTCCATCCAAAACCATGAATTTCACCCTACCGTCATGCATAAAGAGGGTACTGGGCTGAGGTCTATCATAGACCCCCCGTCATGGCGCACAGCAGCCTTGCCATAGTACTAGGGTAAATTCAGGTGTACCATTGTCATGTGATATACCCACCGTCATGCATAAAGCGTGTACTGGGCTGAGGTCTATCACAGACCCCCCGTCATGGCGCACAACAGCCTGGCCACAGTACTAGGGTAAGCGACAAAGGTTCCATAAAATGGTCAATCACAAAGAAAGACCCCGGTGTGCATCCTTCTAGGGTAGCTATCCCACACACCGTTGAACTAACACCCTTCATTGGGCGTGTTTCCACATACAAGGCTTGCAAGACTTACTTTTCTTTCCCTCGTTCATTAATGCATGCATTCTTTCATTATGTTCCTCTTTTCATTATCTTCCACTTTACGTTACATAATACTTTCCATTTCATTCATCAGTCATTCAACGTAAAACCATGGAAAATAATCATACATAATAGGAACATAAACATAAGCATACAACATCACCATACAGGGCATCATCATACATTCATAACATACACCATACATACCATCATGCATAAGCATCAATCATACATCATACATGCCCAAAATATCATCTATGACCTCAAAAGTCAACTTACGTAAACCCCCAGGAATCTTCCAAGTCAAAGCCTACATTTAACATTTCCCCCCGAGAATCAGATAATAAACTAAGTTCTTTCGGGCGCTTGAGCCCTATTTGGGCGTATGAACACCCTTCAGTCGCATGGTCGCATGGCCTCCCAGGCGACTGAACACTTAGGCGATGGACATCAGGCGAATGAACCCTATGCGGATGGACCTACGCGGATGAATACTATGGGCGAATGGACACCTATGCGTATGGGCTCTCAGTCGCATAGCTTCCATGCGTATGGCCTTCAGTCGCATGACTTCAGGCGCATGGGCTTCAGTCGTATAACCTTCGTGCGTATGAACCTCAGTCGCATGGCCTCCAGGCGCATGGACCTCAGTCGTATAACCTTCAATCGCATACCTTACAGGCGCATGAACTTCAGTCGTATGACATCCATGCGTATGGACCTCAGTCGCATGGCACCCGTGCGCATGGACCTCAGTCGCATGCCTTTCAGCCGTATGGCCTCCAGTCGCATGCCATTCGGTCGCATAGCCCTAACTGATGCAGAATGCAGTTCTTCTCGAACCCAAACTGCAGTTTTCGGCCTCCAAGCCCTCCCAAACCTGTTCTAAGCTCAAATCAACCATCCTAAACCTTAGAAACACCTACCACAATACCATTCAAGCACACACAAGCCCGAAATCAAACCCCACTTGAATCACACACAAACACATACACACGGGTTCAACACACACACACACACTTCAAAAACAGGTTTTACTATGTGTTCCAGCCCCAAATCAGTTGAAAACATGTACAAGAGGGGTCCTAGAACTCACACAAACAACCCCGTCGAGTAGAGCTTCAATCCAACCCGCTACACCTCAACTTTTGCGCCTTGAATCCTTCAAAACCCGAACTTGCCCTTCTCTCCTTTCTCTTTCTCTCTCTAGCCGAATGAAAGGAGGAGAATGAGGGGAGAATGGGCTGCCCTCCCCCTTTTGCCCACTCTTCCAACCCTTTTCTTCTTTTTGGCAAGATTGGTCCCTCAACTTGGACCTTATTTCTTTTCTTTCTTTTTCTTCTTTCTTTGGATTCAAAGGAAATAACCAGGCGTTACAAGTCCACCCCCCTTATATAGGTTTCGTCCACGAAACCTGTTATTCCTCGAACAAACGTGGGTAATGATGTCTCATCTCTTCTTCAGTCTTTCACGTAGACTCAGATCCCTTTCTGTGCTTCCACTGTATGTGCACAAGTGGGACCACTTTATTCCTTAATCTCTTCTCTTTACGATCGATGATCGCCACTGGTTGCTCCACATAATTGAGCTGTTCGTCTACCTCGATATCTTCCGGTGGGACAACCGTATCTTCGTCTGCTAAACATTTCCTCAGATGAGATACATGGAATGTCGGGTGAATTCCACTTAACTCCTCTGGTAATTCTAGTCTATAGGCCACCTCCCCTACTCGAGCAATGATTCGGAAAGGCCCTATGTACCTTGGGCTCAACTTGACCCGCTTTCTGAACCGAATGATACCCTTCCAAGGTGAGACTTTCAACATAACTCTATCACCCACCTGGAACTCAATCGGTCTACGTCGTTTATCACATACGACTTCTGTCTATCCTTGGCTGCTTTCATAAAGGCTTTAATCCTTTCAAGCTTCTCAGTCATAGCCTCGATTACCTCGACACTCCCTAACTCTTTCTGACCAATATCACCCCAACACACAGGTGTTCTGCATCTCCTACCGTATAGCATCTCATAAGAAGGCATACCAATGCTGGCATGATAACTTGTGTTATATGAGAACTCCGCTAACGGTAAGTGGTCATCCCAACTTCCTCCAAAATCAATAACACATGCTTGAAGCATATCCTGCAATGTCTAAATGGTCCTTTCTGACTGGCCATCAGTCTGGGGATGATAAGCCGTTCTAATGTGTAACCTCGTCCCCATAACATCGTGGAATTTCTTCCAAAATTTAGGTGTAAACCGGGTGTCACGATCAGACACAATAGACAACAGCACACCATGACGAGTTACAATATCCTTAATGAAAAGATCAGCCAACCTCTCGGATGAATATGTCTCGCGGATCGGTAGGAAGTGAGCACTCTTCGTCAAACGATCAACAACCACCCATATAGCATCATACCCTCGCGCGGTACGCAGCAGCTTCGTAATAAAATCCATGGTGATGTGCTCCCACTTCCACTGCGGTATATCCAAAGGTTGGATCTTTCCATACGGGTTTTGGTGCTCGGCATTCACTTGTAAGCAAGTAAGGCATTTACTCACATACTCCACCACATCACGCTTCACCCCCGTTCACCAATAGTCTTTCTTCATGTCTTGATACATCTTTGTAGCACTGGGATGAATAGAGTACCGAGTCTTATGAGCTTCATCCATGATCTTCACCCGTAGATCCCCAAAACGAGGAATCCACATTCGCCCGAATCGGGTTCTAACACCGAGTGTGTTTTCACCCAATTCCGCAACCAGACCTCTCATTCTTTTAGAGTTAAGGTGATCTTCTTTCAATGCCTCATCTTGAAACTCCTTAACTTGCTTCATCACATCCGAGGTCATGATCAACTGGTAGGCTTTCACCAGAATCGGCTCTGGTCTCTCCTTTCGGCTAAGGGCATCCGCCACCACGTTGGCTTTTCCCGGATGGTAATGGATCTCGCAATCGTAGTCCTTTATGAGCTCCAACCATCTCCTTTGCCTCATGTTCAAGTCCTTCTGCTCGAAGAAGTACTTCAAGCTCTTGTGGTCAGTGAATATGGTGCACTTCGTCCCATACAAGTAGTGCCTCCAAATCTTTAACGCGAAGACCACGGCTGCTAGCTCCAAGTCATGAGTAGGATAGTTAACCTCATGAACTTTCAGTTGTCGGGATGCATAGGCTATAAACTTTCCTCTCTGCATTAACACACATCCCAACCCTGAGTAGGAAGCATCAGAATAAACCACCAGATCTTCACTTCCATCGGGTAACGACAAAACAGGAGCTTAGTTAGTGGAGAAGCGATCTTAGAGAAGTCTTGAATAAACCTTCGGTAATAGCCCGCCAAACCCAAGAAACTACGAATCTTGGATGGCGTCTTTGGAGACTTCCATTGCATCACTGCCTCCACCTTTGTCGGGTCCACCATAATACCTTCAGGATTTACCACGTGACCCAAGAATTGAACCTCGCGCAACCAGAATGCGTACTTGGAGAACTTAGCATAAAACTTCTCCCTTCTCAACGTCTCCAACACCTCTCGAATGTGACCGACATGCTCATTCTCGCTCCTCGAATAGATCAGGATATCATCAATAAATGCGATCACTGATTTATCCAACATCGGCCGACACACTCGATTCTTTAAGTCCATAAAAGCAGCTGGCGCGTTGGTCAAACCAAATGACATAATGAGGAACTCGTAGTGACCATAATGCGTGCGAAAAGCTGTTTTAGGGATATCCTGCTCTTTCACCTTCAGCTGATGGTAGCCAGATCGAAGATCTATCCTCGAGAACCAACTGGCGCCTTGGAGCTGGTCAAACAAATCATCAATTCTTGGTAACGGGTATCGGTTCTTCACTGTCAACTTGTTCAACTCACGGTAGTCGATACACATCCTCATGCTACCGTCTTTCTTCTTCACGAACAAGACTGGAGCACCCCAAGGAGAGATACTCGGTCTAATGAACCCCTTATCCAACAGCTCTTGTAATTGCTCCATCAACTCCTTCATCTCTGTCGGAGCCAACCGATACAGTGCCTTGGCAACAGGTTGAGCACCTGGTATCAAATCAATCTGAAACTCGATCTCGCGGTCAGGTGGCACTCCTGGTAAGTCTTCGGGAAATACATCCGGAAAGTCACACACAACCGGTACATCGGATAGTTGTGGTGTTGGTGTATCCACATCCTTTACATAGGCCAAGTAGGCACTACATCCATGCCTCATACACTTTCCTGCCACCTCCATTGAAATCACTTTCGGAAACGTCATGACTCGATCACCATAAACCGTCACCAAACTCCCGTCAGGCGCTATCAAACAAATCATCTTCTTGCGACACACAATGTTCGCCTCGTAGTCCGCTAACCAATCCATCCTAAGGACCACATCGAAACCACCTAGGGTCATAACGAATGGTCTAACCGGAAAATTATGACCTTCTAACTCCACGTCACAACCTTCTATCATCTCAGAAATCCTGGTAGACTTACCTATGGCAGTATCTACATCAAAGGGCACATCAATTCTCCTACTACTAACAGGCAGTTTAACACAGAAAGCAGCAGAAATAAAACTTTTACGGCACCAGAATCAAACAACACAGAGGCTAAAGTTTGGTTTACTAGAAACGTACCTGACACGACATCAGGGTCCGTCCTAGCCTCCTCCTGCGTCATCGTAAACGCTCTGGCGCTTGCCCTCTGTCCTTCTCCTCCAGTCTTCTTCACCCCCGAACTCTCAGCCCTCAGCTTCTTACAGTCTCTACTCATGTGAGCACTTTCCCCACAGTTAAAACATCTGACCACATGACAGTCCTTTGCTATATGCCCCATCTTCCCACACTTGAAGCATAAATTCGATCCCAACCTACATTCTCCGACATGCTCCTTCCCACATTTGCCACACTTCTTCGACCCTGCACCAGATGTGACCACTCGGCAGTCATCCACCCGTGCACTCTTGTTACTCATTGGGGCACCACCCCGACCAAATCTCTTCCCGTTCCAATGCCGGTCACCACCACCCTTCTTGCTGCCTTCAGCCACCACCACAGTCCTTTCATCATACAACCTCCCCGCCAAGTCTACCGCCGACCTAAACGTGCTCGGTCGGGCGGCGATCATGTGCCTGCGAATATCCGCTGGCAAAACATAAATATACCTCTTGATCTTTCATGATAGAGGCGTCACTTGGTCCGGCACCAGCCGTGCCATCTCATTAAACTTGGTGGTGTATTGTTGATGTGTCATCGTTCCCGCCTCCAGCTGCAGGAACTCCCTCTCAACTTTGTCCATCTCTCGGAGAGGACAAAACTCCTCAATCACCAATTTCTTCAGTTCAGACCACCTCATTCTCCCGATAGCCCTGCTACTCTCGGCTTGGACAACATTGTCCCACCAACACAGAGCCGAGTCCACAAACGAGTGGGCAACAAACTTCACCTTCTGGTCTTCTCGGCACTCGCTGATATTCAGAACAACTTCCATTTCCCTCACCCATCGGTGAGCAGCGGCAGCAGTGCTATTTCCATCAAAAGTAGGGGGCTTACACCTTTGAAATGCCCCGTACTTACAGCCTCGTGCCGCCTCCGGCGCAAGCTCTTCTTCT